>JAOQGH010000003.1:19523769-19548088 GCA_025769975.1 Gallinago jamesoni | reverse complement strand
TCTCCCTTATGAAGAAAGGCTGAGAGAGCTGGGACTCTTTAGTCTGGAGAAGAGAAGGCTGAGGGGAGACCTTGTCAGTACTTATAAGTATCTAAAGGGTGGGTTGAAGGAGGATGGAGCCAGCCTCTTTTCAGTGGTTGCCAGTGAGAGGATGAGGGGTAACGGGCATAAGTTGGAACATGGGAAGTTCCACTCAAATATGAGGAAAAACTTTTTCACCGTGAGGGTGACAGAGCCCTGGAACAGACTGCCCAGGGAGGGTGTGGAGTCCCCTTCTTTGGAGATTTTCAAGACCTGCCTGGATGCCATCCTGAGTAACATGCTTTAATGTGCTCTGGGCAATCCTGCTTCAGCAGGGGAGTTGGACTAGATGATCTCTATGGTCTCTTCCGGCTCTAAAAAAAGTCAATGAAATTCAGTGAGATTCTGGAGCATGTCCAGAGAAGGGCATCAAAGCTGGTGAGGGGTCTGGAGTACAAGTCCTACATGGAGCGACAGAGGGAGCTGGTGGTGTTCCGCTGGGGAAAAGGAGGCTGAGGGGAGACCTTGTTGCTCTCCACAGCTACTGAAAGGACGTTGTAGAGAGGTGGGGGTTGGTCTCTTCTCCCAAGTAAAAAGTGATAGATCAAGAGGAGATGGCCTCAAGTTGTGCCAGGAGAGGTTTAGATTGGATATTAGGAAAAATTTCTTCACTTAAAGGTTTGTCAAGAATTGGAATGGGAAGTGGTTGAGTCACCATCCCAGGTGGGTATTTAAAATGTGTGTAGATGTGGTCCTGAGAGACATGGATTGGTGGTGGACGTGGCAGTGCTAGATTAAGGGTTGGACTTGATGACCTGCCTGAATGCTGCATAGCTAAGGCCTTGTGTGTTGCTGTGAAAACTTCCTTTTAAATCTCACTGGTGTCTCCTTTCCTGAGGTTCTCATGGTCTAACACGGTTAACACTAATTTGTTCTTCTTCCACTGTAGTGGAATTGAGGTGTTGTTGGAGTCTAGTTGGAGGCACTCATCAGGTGTATTCATAAATCCTGCACAACTTTCCCTAACAGGTTTTTTTGCAACTCTTGTTACAGATCAGGTAGCAGAGGGCCGGCTTGGTCCCTCGACTGTGGTGCTGGACCACACGAGTGGTTTTGAGGGGCTCCTACTGGTCGATGATGACTTACTTGGGGTGAGTGTGATGCTGGGTGACACAGAAAATGGTCTTGTGCTTGGACTGAAAGCACTTGGGGCTTCTTGGTTTGTTCTTCATAACAGATCCCTGTCACTGGCTTTGTAGTGTTTTGTAAATGGAGTCTACCCAGAAGCTGCAGGATCCTGGAGGAAACGTGCTCTTCCCGGGAAAAGGTCTAGCAGTACCCCTAAGTCTCAGCAAGCTCTGAGAGGAGCTGCGAGGAAGTGAAAAGATTACCCTGGCCCAGGGGCTCTCTGAAGAGCTTGGCTAAGCAGAGGAAGGGCCGGCAGCCAGCTTTCCTGTCCCTCCCTCCAGCAGCCTGCCTCTTCCTTCCTTCCTCCTGGTCTTCTCTAATGGTGGCAAGAGGCTGAAGCTGAAGCCGAGGCCAGGTCCCACCACTGTATTGACTTGTTGCTTTCTCCTTTGCTCCCACCAGCTCCCTGCTTGCTTCTTAGCTAATGTTAATCCTTTCCTGCTTCAATAATTTCTGCACTCCTTTCACCCTGTCACTGAGCATGCGCACCCTGTGCTTCTGTGCTCATTCCCTCCATAATCTACCTATCCTTTTTTACCTCTAGCAGAGGAGACTGCCCTGGTCCCCTCTTTCCCGTTAACCACCCGCTGTAGCTTACCTCTGTAGCTGATCTCTTATCAGATCAGACTGGTTTTCCTATGAGTTCCTTGTTGCTACCTTCATCTATTCTTCATGGTCTGTCCTGAGATGGAGAGAGTCAGGAGTTAACAGGGTTCAGTTTCTGGGCAGCGTGTTACCTGCCAGTCCTGGGCTTTAGTCTGAACATCCTGAATCTATAGTTTTGTTCTAAGTTGTCCAGGATTCAGATGTCTTTCCTGTATAATAGCCACTTTTGTATACCGGTCACAATTTACTGGGAACCTGTCTGTCACCACGTTGCCCTTGTAACTGCTCCATGCTGCATGCATCACTGGGGTTTATCAAGTACAGATGAGCTGCAGGGAGAACCTGGGTGGTTTCCCTGGGGCCTGTTGTCTCTGAGTGCGGCTGCTGGGATGGGGAAGGTGTTCTGTCTCTTCCCTGTACTGTGCTTGTGAATAGCTCTCCATCTTGCACTGGTTTTGAGGGCTAGGAAGGAGACAAAGGGTAGGGCTGAGCTAAACTACCTTTTTGCCTGACTTTAAAATAATCTTTTGTTTGTTGTTCTAGGTGATTGGCCACAGTAACTTTGGGTCCATCAGGGCCACGACGTGCGTGTATAAAGGTAAGGAGATAAACCAGCAATGCTTTGAGAAAAGACCCCGGGAAGAGTGCATGTGCATTACACAACTAGAGAGCTCAGGAAATCTTGAAAGTGTTCCAGATCTTGAGCCCCTTCTTCCCAAGTTCATCCACTGGTTTTTCCAGGAAGTCAGAAGGATGGAGGATTGTGTGATGCTGGAGCAAAGAGGGGGGAGAGGAATACTAGGGGTGTCCTGAAGCTCCTTTGTGTGCCACATTTATTTCTGTAGGAACAGTGTCAGGTTCTGCTTCTCTAACAACGAGCCAGGCAGCATGTATTTACTGTGTGGCATCTCTTTTTCTTTCAGGAAAATGGATTTACGAGGTGCTCATCTCCTCCCAGGGACTCATGCAGATTGGCTGGTGTACTCTCAACTGCAGGTTTAATCAGGAGGTAGTGTCACTGCTGCATTTTGCACAGGGCTGCTCCGTGTTTCTCCACTGCTTTTTAAGTCAGTGTGGAGCATCGCATTGATGCTGTGCTCCTGCCCTGCTGGCATTTCATTTCCACACCAGGTCTTCTGTTTTAAAAATCTTTACTGGACTCTCTGCTCGTGGTTCACAGAATGGTGCACAGCGTGAAAGCCTCGCACACTGGGTGCATTGCTGTCCTCTTGTTGCGTGTAGTCACTGCTACGGCTCTCGGGATGGCCCTCACCCATGGTGCTACAGGGCTTTCTTGCCCAAGCAGCTCTTCTCAGGCAGCAGGTGGGATGTTTGATGCAGGGAAGGGATGTTGGCTGCAGAGTTTCACTAACTTGCCAGTCTGTGACATGTGAGAGGGGAGTTGATGGGCATCCTGGGGTGCTGCTTTGACAGAATTTGGAAGTGTAGTGTGCTAGTACTCTTCTGACCCCAACATGAGTAGGGAGTGGTGTATTTCTTTTGAACCTAAGATTGCAGGCCATTGGATTCACTTCTAGTGAGGGCTTTTTCAAAGCAGAACATGTATATTCTCAGCTGCTCTCCTTGTCTGCTGGTCTTCCCCTTAAAGCCACTTTTGCGATGAGAGGGATCCTGTATGCTTGGACTGGTCTGAGTCTCCTCTTTCATACTTCGGTGCAGGAAGGAGTTGGAGATACCCCAGATTCATATGCGTATGATGGAAACAGGGTGCGCAAGTGGAACGTGACTACTACCAACTATGGCAAAGTGAGTAGCTGTCCTCCCAGGAACGGGATGTAAAGAGAAGAAAGCAGGTGGCTCCTCCTGCTCTACTGGGGCCCGTAAAATGCCCTCAGGCTGTGTTCCTGCTTCAGTCTGCTCCTGGGGAGGCTGCCTGCCAGCAAGTCTTGGCACTTCAGGGGTGCTGGACATCCTTATGTGAGTGCTTTGCTCAGCAGCCTCAGTGGGCTGATTCCTAGCATGGTGCTGCTGTTGGTCTCTGGAAGGCCCTGGTTCTCTGTAGCACATCAGAGGATGTTGTGGTGTTGGGATAAATATGTTTGATCTTTTGCATGTTCCTAGTGCTGGAGGGGAAAAAAGATCCCAATCAGGGGTTTATGTGGAGCTTCCAGAAGTGTCTGAGAAAGCTATGTGAGCTGCTGCAAGGAGGAACTTTCTCTTCTTCAATGCTGAATCACAAGGGATTGGTTGGGTTGCAGTCTGTCTTCTGATGTGGGAACACCCTGTCTATATGTTTTAACCTGTTTTCTCCCTTTACTACAGTCTTGGGCGGCAGGAGACATCGTCAGCTGTCTGATAGACCTTGATGAGGGCACCATTGCTTTCTGCTTGTAAGCATCTTTGTCCTGTTCCCTGCTTTGTTGATGTCTGCGTGTAACATACAGGTTTCAGCAGATGCTGAGCCTTATTTCTGCCCCCTCCCCTTTAAGTTACTTGGTAGTTCCAGCCTTTGCTTTTCTGCTTTGTGTTTGGAAACCATATGAACAGGCTGCTGAGCCTCCTAAGTTCAGGTGAGAGCATTTGACAGAAAGACGTTCAAGCTGTGAAGTCTGTGAAAGGTTTGCTAGGATTTTAGAGGGGAGGGCAACTCTCCTGATGCTTAATATTACAGTTGGCTGAGCCACACTGGTTGCTTTTGTGGTCAATATAGACCTTGCCTGTCCTAGATACAGAAGGAGCTGTGGAAAGGCTGATAATCTACAACTCCCAGGGATAGTGAGCAAAGGCCAGTCTGAATAAGAATTGTTCCATGGCTCTAAACTATAGCATGTAATAAGTCAGCCAGAATTAAAAATAGTTAGATTCTCCATGTCATCTTTTTAAGAACAGTAGATTGAGAGCATTATCCTTCTGTTTCCACCAACATCAAATGGACGAGGCCAAAAATGACACCTGCCTTTAAAATGTCCTGCTGGTTAGTTATCTTGTAAGGATTTAGGTTGCCCTTGAAGCTGAGTGGTCTCTGCATGCAGACTCCGGTGCCTTCCTGCACTATGGTGTGAAAATGGGAGTGCTGCTGTGCTTCTCATGGCCATCACTCCGCCAAGCTGCGACGTTTGCATGTGTGCCAGGTTAAGAGTGACCTCAGAGAGGCGTGACTGCTGTGTCCTTGTTGGCAAGTTGCTGGGAGGGGAACACAGGTAACTGGATTGCTCAACTTACCTCAAAATCTTCCTACTGTGACTAAAATCTCGTGGGTTTTCCTTCTTTCAGGAACGGCATATCTCTGGGAACCGCTTTTGATAACATCACAAGGGGTGCTGGAATGGCTTACTTCCCTGCCATCAGCCTGTCCTTCAAAGAGTCTGTTGCTTTTAACTTCGGGAGCCGTCCACTCCGATATCCTTTAGGCGTGGGGAGAGGAGGTCTGAAGGGAGAAGAGCCTATCCTGAGACCGTCTTTGGAGGCTGTAGAATATACGTACCTGACTGCAGTTTGCTTTTTTCTGTTGGCACTTGTGCACAGAGCAGGGTCAAGGAGAGAAAAACCAGATGCCTCCTCAGCTGGAGCAGAACTGCAGGGCACACAAACATGAGTGCTGGTCCCCAACAGTCTCTGAAATGAGATTTGCTTTCAGCTCTGAATCAACAGCCACTGTTGCAGCTGGGGGCTGACTGTTCCCAGGCTCTCAGATCCTGCAAAAATCTCACTCTCCGGTTTTGGAAACCCTAATGCTGCTGGCCTGCTCAGCCTCTTGGCTACTGGTCTCTTCTCCCTCCCAGCCACACAGAACCTCTGACATGGTAGGAGCATTGCCTGCTGCCTTTCTGTGCGAACACTGAGACCTGCAGCTCCTGTCAGAGCAGTCCTGGGTGTGCCTGTTGATAGCGGTAGTGGAGGCTCCTGTCTGTCTTTCTGGTGAGAGCAGGAGTGTGGTGTGAAATACTTGCTGCTTGCCATATTGAGGAAGTGGGGATGAGCACTTGTGGCTTATCATCCATTTAGAAGGCGCTGTGGTTTGAACTGTGACTGAGGCATGTGTGGGTATGAAGTAAAATAGAGACACAGTCTTTTTGTTGCACAAACAAAAGAAGTCCTGTAAGGATCAGATTGCATTTTACCTTAACACTTGCCTACTTATCCAGTGGAAGGTTACCGCCCCTTGCAAGATCCTCCTGTTGCAGACCTAGTGAAGGCTCGCAAGCTGTTAGGCTATCTGAAGAACGTGATCCATATTGGAATAGATGTGACGGTAGGCAGATATCACTGGGTGGATTTGTGGGGCACTGTGCTAGAATATGTGGTTCTGCACTTCTCAGCACATGCTGAGAGCTCAGATGTTCCCATACACCTGAGAGTCTAAACACTTGCGTACTTTTACTTGGGGCATGTGTGTCCCTGGAACTCTTTGGTGTGCAAAATGGGAATCCTGGTAGTTCCAGGACTTAAGTTAAATCATACTGGGCTCTGTTGTTGACCTATGAAGTTTCATTCCTAGTATGCAAGGTCCGATGTTTGTTGGGAGACAGAACTGCTGGATTTGAATTTGCAGCCTTGAAAGAAAATTGCTCATGTACTAAACTTTTTACTGATGTCCTGGTGATGATGAAATTCTAGCAGGCTTGCCTTCAGAACTGTTTTGGCTGTGGCACTGTTTGCTAGAAACCATTTTTTTTTCCGCCAGGATGAGAGATGATCTATTTATGCCCAGAGCATAGGAAACACCATCTGCTATGGTGTTGGCTTGAGCGGAGGCTGGCTTTACTACCTCCTCTGCAGGGATTCCCATTTACGAATTATCATACACACTTGAACCTCTTTGGAAAAACAGATTGTCAAGGTGTGTGCATGTGGCTGAGAGTAACTGACATCTGGATTGCCCTGCAGCTCTCCAGAGGCAAGGGACCTGGCTGCTTTGCCATCCCGAATTCCCATGTTAAAGGTTTTTATTGCAATCAGGCATGAGACAGCAAACAGTGGCTGCTCCAGGCTTCCAGTTCACTCAGTCACTGGTGTATGGGTGGATTGGGCTGGATCCAAGCTGTGTGTTTTTCTGGGTTTGTCATTGCAGGAGGGGAAGCTGGTAGAGAAGGACACGTCCATGTGGCAGCTACAGGGAGAACCCACAGTGTTGATTACTTTAGCCCACATCTTCAATTATTTCTCCCCTCTTATGGTGAGTTTTGCCTGCCCATTGGAAGCTGCTGTAGGTGCCAGTTACTGTGTTTGCAAGGGGAGGTAAACTTCAGCTTTCACTAGGAAGAGACTGTGCTTTGGAGGACTGTTGACCTGGCTTTCTGTCTACAGTGCAAGGTGTACCTGGTGGAAGATGTGCTCATGACCTTCCTGTTGAGCATCCTTGAGCGAGGAGGGGCGGTGGATGCCCATCCCCTCATTCAGCAGCTGCTGGATCTCATGTGGCTTCTTATGGAGGTGAGTTGCTAGGGTGCTGGTTCCTCCTCAGGGATCACAGGGAGATCCTGGGAAGTGCTAAGGACTGGAGCCTTCCCTAGAAAATGCTGGTAGTGATCAGTGTCTTTCCCTTTCTGGTGCCAAGATCCCTTTTTTGTGGTAGGTCACCCTCTCACCTAGCTCATCTGGCTGCTGCTTTGCACCCAGGGAACATGGGTTGAGTGCAGAGTGATTGGTAACGGTGACACTGGCAATAAGCTAACAAGGCATTTCTAAGCTTCTCCTACTGCTAAAGGAACTGGTGATGTTGAACAACTTTGTGCTTCTGGGAACATCAAATTCATTAATAAGAAATGAGTTGGTCTCATTTGTGACTGTGGAAGTCTTAAATTGCCACCACGTACCCCAAGAGATCAATCAGAGTGTGTAGGACTGGAGTGGAAATGGGCACCACTTCCAGCACTGTCAGGGAAAAACCTCCTCCAGCTTCCTGTGCCTCTTCCTGACTGAGCTGGATGGGGTCACTCTTTCCTGGGACACTTGTTTGAAACAGCCTTTAAAAGCCCCTGGGAAGCTCCTGCTGCTGGAGTGCTGGGGCAGAGCCAGTCACTGCCAGAGATCCGCTTGGAGACAGCGTGTCTGTCCTGTTGGGTAACGCTTAACAGATATGGGTGCTGGCTCAGCCAGCTGTCAAGAAAAGCTTAATTGAAAAATTTCATGACCCCCTCAGTCTGAACACCCTGGTAGGGCTGCTGTGTTTGTGGAAGAGTTGGCTCTCGTCCTGGTGGTTGGCTATGAGTTGGACTCAAAAAGACAGCTCTTCCATCATCGCATTTACACAAGAATAACTTCTTTCCTTTCTGGGTTGGTTCTACCAACACTGTGTGTTTAGTAGGTTCAGGAGATACAGGGATGGGTGGCAGTTCAGCTAAATAGGACCTGGGATTTTGGCTTTTCATAGATTACTTTTGGATTGGTTTTACTGGTCAGAAGGTTGTTTCCAGTAGCAAAGCGATGGCACCAACTTCTGCTCAGATTTTCTCCTGTGGAGTCAGATAGACAAATACTGTGGGTTCAGAGCACCTGCTTTTTCAGTTCAGAAGTGAATCTTTCCTTCCAAGGTCATGCTCTGGGAACTGTAGCTGTTCTCAACTCCATGCTGTTGCTGTTCAATGTGGTTTTTATTTTCTCAGGAGTATGAAGTGCACGAGTGCCTCAAGCAGCTACTGATGTCCCTGCTGCGGGCTTACAGGTTCTCCCCCATCATCCCAGATCTGGGATTACAAGTGAGTTGCACTTCTGAATCCCCAGGAATCTGTGATTAGCCAGCTTCTGTTATGTCCCTTTGTCCAAAGCTACATGATGTTTTCTATTTTGCAGTTGTTTGATCCAGAGATAGCAGTTCTGTAACACTGCACCTATTAGAGTCCTGTCCTCTTCTGTAGATGGAGTCACTTTTGCTTCTCCTGTTTCCCTAGATTCACTACCTCCGGCTCACCATTGCAGTCTTGAAGCATGAGAAATCCAGGAAATACCTACTCAGCAATGTTCTGTATCCTTTGTGCCTCCTCTTGTCTCAATTCTCCCTGCACTCAATAATGCAGACAAGGAGACTGCAAGGATCTGCAGGTCCTTGGAGGCAGAAGCCACCCTACCTTTTGAGAGGTCATTTCTTGGGTCTCCTCTGTCTGCCTGACACTGTTCACTACAAAGTCCTGCTTTGAGGAGGAGGAGGAGCAGTGTCATGTAGGTCACATCCTGCTAACACACAGGACTTCCTTTCTGCCTGCCTGACCTCTCTAATGTCCCTAGAGCAAAAAGGCTTTCAGAGCAATCCAGCTGCCATGCTAGCATTTGGTGATAACTGCAGGTTAACCTGGAAGCGATTAACTTCCAGGAGAAGGGAGCTCTGGATCTTGCAGAGCTTTCAGTGGTTATTTGGAAAGAGGTCTCTCACTACAGCTCTGGAAACATGCCTTGTACCTTCTCCCGTTGTAGCATTTGTGCTTGCTTTAACTTGGCCGCAGCTTTGATGTGCTCCGTTCCGTTGTGTTCTTCTACATTAAGAGCCCACTGCGTGTGGAGGAGGCTGGTTTGCAGGAACTCATTCCCACCACGTGGTGGCCAAACCGCTTCACCAAGGAGGTAAGGGCACATCCGCTAGGGAGGCTGGGGAAATTTTGTGACCTGCTGTCCATCCCCATCATTTTCTGGCTGAGGAAGTTGGATGGCCCATTTTTCTGACTGCGTTAGTATTGGTGAACCCTGCAGAGGCTTGAGAACCCTGTGAGAGTTGTAGCCTCTCTGTTGCCCTGACATCTTTATTATCCCTTACTGATAATGTTTAGGGTGTGTTGCTCAGGACAAGGGAGGGGGGAAGTTTTCTGCGGCAACAGATTTGGAAGGAAACTTCACAGCAGCTGAGGAATTACAGGTTGACTTCTGTGTCCTCAAAAGATCTCCCATGCTTACTCGTTATGAATGCCTGCTTAGGTGTGCTGCCAGCTGCAGTCACACACTGGCACAACGTCTCAGGGAGTTTCTGCTCCCCCTTTGGCAAGACATTTTCCCTGTGCAGTGATCTCTAACTAATTGGTGTCTGTCTCCCAACCAGGGCAAGGAGAGTAAGGAGGTGAAGGAGGAGAGCGCTGAGGAGAGGCTGCGGCGGCGGGCGTATGAAAGAGGCTGCCAGCGGCTCAAGAAACGCATCGAAGGTCTGTGAGAAGGGAGGAATTCCCAAGATCCCATACCTTTGTGCAGCCGGGGGGACCAACCGTTGAGCTGTTTCCAAATCCCCTTCATCCCGTTCCTGCCAGGAGGGGCTGTGCTGTGGAGGCAGGGGCCAGCCATGCCGTTATCTGGTGGAAGGGTATGAGTGCTGGGACCCCCCTGCAGCATCCCACCACGGGACACAAGCAAACCAAAGTTCCCCTTTAGGGGCATTGTTTCTCATTGTTTAGGGGCATGTGGATGAATTTATTGCTGGGTGGCACAGAAGAAAATTCTCACAGTGATGGGATTAGCACCGGTTCTCCCTGGGCCCCCTCTCTGCTGAGGAGGTAGCCTTTCTCCTGGGGACAGGGTACTGCAGCGGGGGTTAACATAGGTTTAATATAAATCAAGCTCTCCAGTGCTTGTTTTCTGACATATGTCCCCTTTTTAGTGGTGGAAGGTCTCCAAGTTCAGATTCTGAAGCTGCTGCTGAACAACAAGGACAGGGGAGGGGTAAGTGCTCTGTGGATCTTCTGCTACAGTATCTCTACATCACAAAGTATAGGTTTACCACCTGCTTTTCCTCCTGACAGGGCGAAGCTTCCAGATACCTCTTCCTAAACAAATTCCGCAAGTTTCTTCAGGAGAATGCTAGCAACAGAGGGGTAAGTCAGAGGGCTAGCCTTTCCACAAGCTTCACCCTCCTTGCTCTCTGGCACCTTTGGGCTGGGAGCTCTTCCTCTTTTGGCTGGGCTGCATCCAGCAGTTGATCAACTGAGGTCTAGATATGTAGGGAGTGGGGAGGAAGGGAGAAGATATGAGGCTAGAAACCAGGTACCTTATCCAAGTCCAAAACAGTGATTCACAGGAGAGTGGACCTTGGGAACAAGCTTGGGTGGGAGCTGGACATCCTCCTAAAACCACTTGGGGAGCATCGCTGCCTGGGTGAGGACTATTCTTCTGGCCCTGGCTCAGGCTGTTTTGGGAGGCAGGTATCTGCTGCTGCAGGAAGCCCTTTCTTCACCTGCACCTCAGTGTTCATGAGCAGCTCCACCTTTGGTGGTGGAACATGTACTATCTATCTATCCTCCTCTGTCAGACCAGCTTGTTGTTTCAGTGGCCACGACTTCCTAGAGGTGGAAACTTGCTGCCTGCTTTCAGGGCTGGGCTCTCTCCCCAGGCTGGAAGCTAAAGATGGTAGCAAGGCTGAGAACAGAAAGTTTCTGCCTGCTCCATGTGGCCACTGGCACTCATGCACTTTCACACCTGCCCTGATGGCTGAATTCTCATTCCTGCCCTAGAACTTGACTGTGTTGTGCCCACCAGAGTACATGGTGTGCTTCCTGCACCGGCTTATCGCTGCCCTCCGTTTCTTCTGGGATGGCCACAAGGCGAAGACCCCTGCTGCACTGAGCAGTGAAGGTAAGGCCTGGAGGAGAAGCTCTGGGGACCTTTCTGTGGTTAGGACAGGGTTTGCCTCTTGGCAGTGCTCTCCAGGATGCTGGAAGTTTTGTATTTCTCGTGGGTGTTGGTGCCTTCTGTCACCCCATGTCTGTGGTTCCCGGTCACCCTGGGAAATTCCTGTGTGCAGATCTGTTCCAGTTAACATCCAGACCTGAGGAGCAAAGGAGCACTGGTACTGTTTGCTAGTTCCCCCTGGTTGCTCTGGAGCGGAGTCCAGTATTGATTATGGGTCTGTAGGAGGGCAGTAGAGTGATCCCATCATCAAAATTTAGGGAAAGATATTTGTCTGGTTTTGTTGTTCCCAGACTGTGGGGATTAAGGAGAAACAAGTCAGTGCCAGTTGCTTTCCCACCCTCACACCCCTCCTTGACTGTCCTGCCACGATCTGCTTGGCAGTTCCCTTTCTTACTTAAGCCTGACCCTTTCTCCAGACTCAGTAAGTGCCTTATGATCCCTGTGGGACTAAGTGACAGATCTGGAGTAGGCAGGTGGAGAGCTGCTGAGGTTTCTGGTGATGCAGTTTCCCCCTCAGTGGTGGTGGCGGTGGGAGGCAGTGCTGGGAGACTTGTTGATGGCCATCAGTTCTTGTGTTTCTGCATGGATCTAATGCTTGGTTCATTGTAGAGATCACCTCTGCCTTAATGTCTTGTGCTTGTTTGACAACAAAATTGTCACTCGGTGGTCCAGGCTCGACCCTGGGGTCTTACAAGTCTGTGTGGGCAATATGCATGGTACTCAAAAAACCAAATCTCTGTCTGCTTCAGAGGCATACATCCCTCCTCAACTCTTCTATAATGGGAAGGTGGATTATTTTGACCTTCAGCGGCTTGGAGGTCTCCTGTCTCATCTTAAGAAGACTCTGAAAGGTAAGAGCTCTCATTTCCAATACCTGCATCCAGGTCTTGGCTGGACTTCACCCAAGAGATGTCGCGGGGCAGGGGGGGAAGAAGCAGTGGGTAACGAATTGTGATTAAATTTAGAGAGAGGAGACTTGAATTTTAATGAGGTGCAAGTTACGCTGAAGAAGACACCATCCCTCTTGGGTGAAGTGTCCTTTAAGTTAGCAGTATACTCTTTCTATCCCTGAGTGGGGCCTGTGGCTGGTGGAGGGAAGGGGGTGATCTGGGACTATCCTCTGGTGTGGTGCTCTTGCTGCACCACAGCCGAGGGCTGGGAGCTGTCAAAGCACTGACTATCAGCCTGGCTCTGCTGGGTGTGAAGGATGTCCATGATTTACTTGCTGTACCACTCCTGCAAGCAATAGCAGCCCTGCCTGTGTACTGCAGCTGTGTGTTTGACTGCAGCATGCTACTCTGGCAACAGACTTTCAAAGCCTCCCTTTTGGAAGGGTTAGAAACCCCTTGCTGTTCAGTCAGACTTGATTAGTCTGGTTTCTGGCTGATGTGGCGCTTGCCTTTGTCTCAGACATCTCTTTCCCGTCCCTGGTGCGTTTGCAAGATGAGAACCAATTTCCCTGTCTCAAGTTGATCCCTGGCTGTTCAAAATGAGATTACTTAGCTTGAGAACCACATAATCTCTTCTGGTCTCTTACCAAGGTCTTTTTGGCCAGTTTTAAAAACAGGGCTGTGGACTAGAGGACATGTTGTTCAGGCTTTGAACAGCATAACCATCAGCACAGCTTTTCTCTGGGCTGAGAATGGATTCTGCTGTGAGTCTTGGAGGGGACCTGCAGTCCTAATGACTTTGGGACGTATCGTGGGACAGCGTTGAAGAGCTGGATGCTTAACAAATGGTCTTAGGCCCTGAGTTTCCTTCCCTTCGCTAGTCCAGTTTGGCCCTGGCAGTTGTTTCCTGGTTCCTCAGTTATTCTGTTTGTTGCTGGTCCTACCAGCAACAGAAATGGGTCCTGAGGGAGCAGCACCTTGACATCTGCTGTGTTAACAAGGGCAGACCTATTCCATGTAAGGAAGCTTGGGGAAAATGAACACGTTCTCACCCAGCATACAACTTTGACTGCTTCTCTACTGCCAAGAAGCAGGAAAGAGGATGAGCCTAAGGCTGCTTCTTGGGAAGCAGAGGGTGACTCCTGCATTCACAGCTGCTTTGGTGTCCTCTGTGCAGATGACCTGGCTGCAAAAGCCAATGTCCTCATTGACCCAGCAGAGCTGCAGGCAGTGACTATGGATGATCTTGATGAAGACGAGGAATCAGCAACATCAGCAGCACAGGTGAGCCATGTACTGTTATTCACCTGTGGTGGCCCTGGTGCCAGGGCAGCAAGCTCAGCCTATGACTAGAAAAACTTTGCTTGAGAGGAAAGCAGTGTCTGGGCCAGGACTGTAACTGTTCCATGGGCAAGCAGATAAACAGCTGCACTTGCATGGGGATTACTAGAGATCAGCAAGGTCCTGGATGCACCAAGTTCAAGCAGCAAAATTTTCTTTGCTCTGCTCTCTCACTACCCGCTGATCTGAATATGCCCCCTCCCCTCCATGGCAGCTCTTGGTGCTTGCATTTGAAAGGGTGCAAGGCGACTGCAGACAGAGCAGCTTCTCACTGTGCAGATCTGCTGCTTTACCTGGCATGTGCCCTTAGAGGAAGGGATGTCCATTTGCTAACCTGTCACTGCTGGCCCAGCCACTGCTGGCCAGAAGGGTATCTGTTCGCCTTCCAGTGGCCACTGTGCATCTATACAAACATCCTTGCAGGAAAAAAGGAGGAATAGCAAACAGCTAAATGGCTAGAACTGTTTCTCCCTTAATTTCTTCCTAGTCTCAGCGTCCCTCCGCCGCCCTGGCCATTGGTGGAGCTCTTGCCAGACCTGGCTGGCTCAGCTCCCCCACCCTGGGCCGCGCCAACCGCTTCCTCAGCACGGCGGCCGTCAGCCTGATGAACCCACGGCGGCCTCTCGGCACCTTGGAGAAGGTCAAAGTGCGCACACTAAGTGTGGAGCAGAGGACAGAGGAGGACAGTGAGTACTCTGCTGCATGCTAGGACGGCCCGATAGTTCCTGGGAGAATGGTGCTTTCCACCTCCCAGTACTCTCAAGAGGTGTGCAGTCTATCTACAGCATTGCTCCTTCCCATTCCCAGGGCATGCTGGCACCCGCAGTTAACCACTTTGCCGTCCTGAACATGACACAGGTGGTGCTGTCAGTCCCTGTGTGTAGGGGGATGCTGCTTTGGTTCCTGCAAGTGCAGCGAGACTTTGCAGGGAGGTAGTTCAGAGGCAGCTGTGGCCACGCTTGCTCTGAACAGGGAGCAGCCGGAGGATGACATCTGCAGCAGCAGCAGTGCTGCTGTTGGGTTGGGGCTTGCAGACCTCTGAAGCATGTTACAGGGCTGGAGGAACCGGGACTTGCATGGCCTGGGTCTGTTTGCACAGATCTGGCAGGTCAACCTGCTGCAGGCAGTGAGATGGGAATGGTGTGTTAGTGTATCTACTGAATCCCCTTGGGCTGGGAAGGAGCAGTGTGTTACAGCACAGCACAGAGGCACAGCAGGGCTTGGGCTTCAGAGAGGTGCAGGCAGAAGCTGAGGTGCCAAAATGCCTTGCTGAGAACTTCTCTCCTGTTTTGGGGGTGCATTGCAGTCGAAGGCAGCCATGGAAATGAAGGTCTCTTACTGGGCAGACCCCCAGAGGAGCCGGACCAGCCCATCACAGAGAACTCCCTCCTGGAAATCCTGGATGGGATAGTGATGATGTACAACCTCAGCGTCCACCAGCAGCTTGGGAAGGTAAGCAGTACATGCTGTGCAGGAGTCCATTCCCCCAGCTTCTGTGCTTCTACACTGACTCTCTCTTTTCTGCTTATTTAGTGACTGCGTGTGCCCTTTCTTTTTCCTCCCAGCCCCCGTGGGGGATCTGGTTGCATGCTTATGTGTCTAGGGAAAAAAATACCCTCATTTATTGTTGGAATCTGCTTGGTTTTCAGATGGTTGGTGTGTCAGATGATGTGAATGAATATGCCATGGCACTGAAAGACACAGAGGAAAAAATCAGCCGCTGCCCAAAGAGGGTAAGCGATCTCTGGACTCTAAGCTTCCTTTTCTGGTAGAGGCTCAGTATCTGGCAAAAAGGATGAAGTACAGTGGGTCATTTCTAGCTTTGGAGCAACCAATGTCTTGGATGGGGTAGTAACCTGTGCCTGGAACTGGCAGCCACATTTCTTACTCTGCCAACCCATTGTACAATGGCCTCAAGGAACAGAGGAACAGAGCGACTGCTTTGGATTCTCCCAGATGAGCCGTGGCAGCTTGCAAACCTCCATGTGCTGCAGATACCTCGGAGCCAGTCTCCTGGGGTAGGGACCCTCCAGTGCTGAACTGGGGACACATCTGTCCTATTCCAGCCGCTGGAGACTGAGTGTTTCTGATGATGCATTAAAAAAAGTATCTGGCAGTAGTTGACCCTTAAGCTGCTGCCCACGCTGGGCCAGCATGTGCATCAGGCCTTGTGGGCTGCAGCTGAGACTAGTGAACACTCTTTATAGCACTGATTCCCACTCCCACTGCAGAAAGGCTGCTGACCCCTTCCCCTCCTGCCAGTACTCCCTAACTAGCCCCAAGGTGGTATTTGTTTTCGCATTGTTTGTCCAGCTCTGAAAAAAAGGATGCTATAAATGTGAGTGACATCTGCCCTCACATCTCTGTGCTCTTTGCAGAGGAGAGACATCCATGAGGAGCTACTGAAGAGCCAAAAGGTCTTCTCTGAGAAGCTCAATCACCTGAGCCGACGCCTCGCCTGGATAAATGTCACCATTTATTCAAAGGTAGGTAGGAGCATCGTGTGAGTGGCTCAGAGGAGACCAAGCAAATGAGCCTCTGTATCTGTGCTGCTCGGCTCATGTGTCGCAAGTGTCATTTTCCCTGGTGTGGGAGTAATGGCGATGATGTGTTGGGCTTGTTTTTCCTTTCTTGGGGATCAGAGACTCCTTCCCAGACCTGTACCCCATCCTGTTCCAGGCTTGGTCCTGTAGTGTTTGTTAGGACGTGGCTCAATCTGTTGTGATCTGTGTGGGGTTCTGTAGGCTTTTTCTTGGGGCATCAGGCCTCTGCACTGCAGGCAGAAGGGTGCAGGTCAAAGGGACATTCAGCTCTCAGGGCATGTCTAGAGGATAGAGGCTACTGTGAACCCTTTTTGACTTGGTTCCCACATAGATAGTACATCCTGCACTTAGTAACGCAGTATCTCTTTGCACACGTTGTCCCTTTTACCTTGGACTCACCATTTTCCAGGATAAAGTGTCTGGTCTGTTTTCTCAGGAGCAGTTTTGCTGTCACGCTCTGCTGATCTCCTCTTCCTGCCTTCCCGTGCTCGTTGCCTTGCCCTGTCTCTTTGTAGCTTTTTTGTGCTGCGGGAAGACGACACGTTTCCCTGAAAGTACGTTGGCAGTGGGGTCTCCGGATGTGTCCCGGGATGTCAAGAGGGAGGGGAAGAGTGGTAGTTCCTACAAACACATCTGGCAGGGCTGCAGTGGCTGATCCTGATGCATGCACTCTTTGCTCATCTCACCCTTCTCTCCCCGAGCAGGACTCCAAGGCACAGAGCTGCACTCCAGCTCTCCAGCTGCATTAGCATAGCCCGTGCTTGCCAGAAAATAAACCTTTCTTCCCGGACTGCTCTTGGAAGGCTGAGGGGCATTACCAGTGTGCTTTGCAGGGATCACTGCCATGGTCCATGCAGAAACGCTTTTTGTGTCTCTAGATGATTTATTGTCACATTAAATGCAGGTGCCCGCATCCGGCCAGGAGTGTGGTGTCACCTTCCTGGATGAATCAGCAGCATCTGGGAGTGAAGGTTACAGCCTTGTTCTCCTGCCTCGGCCGGCAGGGAGAGCAAGGTGAAACATGCCCCTGGAGCCAAGAGAGCTTGCTCTGGAGAGGAGTGGGGCTGCACAGAGGTCCTCTGTCCATATTGGCTGTATCTTCAGGGCTCCATCTCACAGCCATCACAGGTCCCTGCTATTTCCCAATGGAGACATCCACCCAGGAGGCTGCTGCCTCCGTGTGCAAGGGAGGGATACATCTGTATGAGTGTTGCAGGCTTTGCTGATGGAGAGAAGGAGACTGGTTCTGTCTAGAGGTGAAGTCCTACCCTGTGCTGAGGTGTCAGAGCACGGGAGAGGCTGCTCCTTCCTCTGGGGAATTAACCACTAGTTCATTCTGAGTTGAGGGATTCAGGGTTAGACAGAAGGGAGTGCTACAGCTGAAAAACAGTCTTAGTTTTAAAGTAGATAATACTGCCTTCAAAAACATCCCTGTGGGAAGACCATTTCAGCTTATTTTATGACAACATCACTCTGTGGGTAATCACATCTTTGTATACTCTTAGTGTAGGCTTTCTTCCAGCCTGGAAATACTGGCAAAAAAAAAAATGATGTTTTGAGGTTATCGAGTCTTAGTAAAACCAAATGTATCTTTCTTTACCATAATGTTGCCTGCACAACTTCTTTTTATCCTGAAAGCAACAGTTGAGCTGAGATATGTGTTGGTGACGAATAAAGGTATCTTTTAGTCAATTTAGTTGATTTACACTAGTTCAGTCTAATTTACAGAACAAAGCCATGTAAATCTCCCAAAGATGGTAACTGCATACTTCAGAAAAGCCACTAAGCAATGAAATCAGTTATCTGCACCTCTGATTTTAATTTTTTTTCATTAGAAATATAACCCTCCTCCATCTATTTTTATGCAAATTGCTATTACTTACGATAATGAGTAAGGGTATGAAATAATATTTCCTCTTTTTATGGCTTTTTGGGTGCTGATTTTTACAGCTTAAAGTTACGTAAGACACCCTTAAATTTCCTGTTTTTAATTTAGGACCCCCTGAATTTTGCTTAGAGAAGCAAGAGGCCGATGTTCCTCAGGACAGTAAATCTGGTTGAATGGCTGGCACAGAATCCAAAAGCCTGTGGCCGCCTGTTGCAAAGATCTGAGTTGGTATGAGCTTTCTGCCTGTTCCCCATTTAATTCCTGCAAAGGACCAGCTTGCTTTCCAGCAGATTTATGCTGGGTTTGCTAGTGCCTGCCTTCCTTCAACCAGTGTACTTGGAATAAAAACTAGCGTGCCTTTTTTGCAGTCTGTCCTGTGTGGTCAGGTACGTCCTACTAAGGACTAGTTCTTGGAGGGTTTCAAGGCTCAGTGAGACAAAGCCATCAGATGCCACGCTAGTGGTAGTCATGCTCTCATCTTGAGGCTGGTGTAGAGATCTCTGGTTGTTCCCTCCACCTGATGCTTCTGTGGCTCTATGGAAAGGCTGAATGGCACAGATCTGGTGAATGAACTTAGAGCAGTGGTCTGAGGAACATCTCATGACACGACAGAGATGTTTCTGAGGTCGAAGCGTGGTGCTGACTCCAAAGAAACTGGACAAAACTGAATGAGGATTGTTGTGTTCTCTCTGGCCAGGAGAAGATGCAGGACATATATTGGCTGCTGCGGGTGTGCATCCGCACCATCGAGCACGGTGACAGGACGGGCTCACTTTTTGCTTTCATGCCAGAGTTCTACCTCAGCGTGGCTATGAACAGCTACAGCGCACTCAAGAACTACTTCAGCCCTGTAAACAGCATGGAGGAACTTCCAGGTAATAAGGGGATGGGGAGGCCTTGCTAATTCTGGCCCGATAAAGTCTAAAGTAAGTCACATCCTGACAGCGAAGTGCTGGTAGTTGGGCATCATCCCTTCTGTGTCCTTTCCTGCTTGCCATGTGCTGTGCCATTTTATAGTCTACGTGCTGTGGGGTGGGTGCTGAGTGCTGTTCCTCAAGTAGGCACCCACTGGTGAGCCATGGCCATTGCTGAGCTTCTGCAGGGAGCCTTGCCAGAAGCTGTCACGGTGTTGGCTGTAGTGAAAATCACTGGCAGCTGTGGATTTTGTTTCCAAGGACGCGCCAGGAATGGGCTGGGATGCTGGAAGGTGTGATTGCCCCCATAATGCCTACCACTGCCTGCTGCTCTCTGGGTGGGGGGAAATGTGCTGTGAGTGCAGGAATTGGGACTGCCTTCGAATCCCCCCTGGATTCAGATACGTTCCTATGGAGATGACAACCCACTTGGTGCCAAGAGTCTGTGTTTGGGTGGATTCCCTCTGTGCACATTCTGTGCTTTTCCTGACTAAGTGATCCCAGCAAGCTCTTAGCAAATTGTTCTGTGCTTTCCAGAGCCTGCGAAGGTAAGAAGAGCTTCTGTTCCCACCAACAAGACATAGCTAAAGTGTTCACAACCATTAAGTGGGGACTATGCCTGCTGTTTGGGGAGCAGCAGAATTAAGCAGTAGCAGATTTAGTTAGCTGTAGGAGGAATGAATCCCGTGGCCTGTGCCACATCCACGGGAATGTGGGGACCACAGGGCTGCCCATCAGGCTGCTGGCATGACCCCTGCTCCCTCCTTCTCTTGGCAGGCTACGAAGAGACCCTGATGCGCCTCGCTGCCATCCTGGCCAAGCATTTTGCTGACTCAAGGATTGTGGGCACGGGTAAAGCTGCGCTCTTCTGTTGGGGGGTGATAATGTTGCAGGGCTGACTAGTCTGTCTGTTGGTGGCTCACCAGACTTCTGTTGGGATTAACCTGCTGAATCCATTGAGTGCTTTATGCCTCCGTGTACAAAGAGAGTCTGGGAACTGCCCTAGTCCAGCATGTCCTGCTTACTCCAGGGTTAGATACGTGACCTGGGATCAGAGCAGGACTGCTTGCACATCAAATCTGGGGTTTCTCCTTAGCTGCTTGAGCATACACTTGCTCTTCCAGTCAGTTGGCCCCTCTGTAAGTGAGGGCAGGTCCCTCCTTGCCTCTGATGCTCCTTGGCTTGCTGCCTGTCCTTGGGTGCCTGGCCTAGCCCCTTCTCATTCCCCCGCAGACATCCGGGACTCCCTGATGCAGGCGTTGGCCAGCTATGTCTGCTACCCCCACTCGCTGCGTGCTGTGGAGAGGATCCCAGAAGAGCAGTAAGTGCTGCCCTGCCTGTTCCCGGGGAGCTGGGGCAGGGCTGGGGTGGTGGCAAGTCTGGGTGGGGGACCAGACTGGCTGCAAAGCACCACTGAGGGTTCAGGAGCTGCAACAGGGTGCTGGAGTTGATTTGGGGAGCATTCTAGCACACTTATACCAGTGGCTTTTCTCTCCCTCAGCTCCACGGGTCCTATTTAATCTGCTGTCCTCAAACCCTTTGTGGCTGACCTATGTCTTTCACCTGGCAGGCGGATCTCCATGATGAAGAACCTCCTGGCTCCCTATGAGCAGCGCCCCTGGGCACAGACCAACTGGATCCTCGTCAGGCTGTGGCGGGTGAGCATCCTGCATCCCTTCCCCTCTCACAGTCAGGGGCTGGGTGGGCACTGAGCATTTTGCTTTCCAGTAGCAGCAAAACCCAACTGGTTTCCAGCCTCTGAGATCTTTCCTTGTCTCTTTTACCAGGGTTGTGGCTTTGGGTACAGGTACACACGGCTCCCACACCTGCTGAAAACCAAACCTGAGGATGCCAGCCTCCCCAGCCTGCAGAGTGAGTGATGCGGGGAATTGGCTCTTGGGATTATGATGGGTGATGTGGGAGGGCTGGCCTCTTCCCTAGGAGCCATACCTACTATGGGCCAGGCCAGCTGGAGAGATGGCTGCTAAAGCAGGGGGATCCTGGCCAAATATCCAAGCCTCACTTTTGCACCCAGTGTTTCTTTTCCTGGACGTCCCCAGTCCCTCTGCACTGGCTGGTGACTCTTTTTGTGTGCTGGGTGGTAGGTTAGATCCATCGCAAGAAAGGGTGCTGCCCTTCAAGAGAGAGGTGAGAGGCCCTCACCATAGCTTCACCCCAAAACTTAAGCCTGGGAAAAGGCTCTCTGATGTCTGCAGTGAGCAGTTGCTGTGGGGAAGAGTAGGCGAGCAGTAGGAACCCATGTGAGAGGGAGTGGGTGCCTGCGGAGGCAGAGCACTGGATGAGTTTGCAAGCAGAGAGTCTTCTACTCAAGCATCTCAGAGCCCGGCAGAGCCTGTCCTGCCTTTGGCACAGCAGTTTGGTTCTCAGCGCTGTCACTGAACTGAGGGGTTCCTTGGTTTTGTCGAGTCTGAGAAGGATGTGGGAAGGAGAAGGTGCCCTTCTTGAGCTCATGAACAGGGTCCCAGCTTCACCCTTACAGCGTCTGGGCCTGTCCTGACCTGTTTGCTGTGGAAAAGGCTTTGTGCCAGACCTTGCTCTTGGAGAGCTGCTTGGGGTTGGGGGACAGAGGGTGCTGCAGCCTGACATGGGCAGGCAGCATGTGGAGGTGCACACTGATCCCTGGCTGGTGGGGAGAGCTGCCCGTCTCTGTTTTAACAGCACTCTTGTTCTCTTTCTCTCTCCTGCCTGTGGGTGCCCAGGAGATCTCTCTGTTGCTAGTTTCCAGAGTAAGTTTGTTATGTGACCCTCTCTTGTCTGGTGAAGTAGCTTTAGAGAGCTCCCTCCTGTCCTTTCTGTCTAGAGAGACCCTTCTTTTGGGGGCAGGGGGCTTCACACAGTGATCGTTTTTCTTGGTTGCATCCCTCCTGCCCGAGCAAACCCCCAGTCCCATGGGGTGGTGATGGAAGTGATGGGCAGAAGCAGTTCCTCAGCTTTCAAGGCCTTTCTCCATCCACCTCCAGGTGGCTCCACACAGTCTGAGCCCGGCGTGGGCCTGGCTGGTTACTGGGGACTTGCTCCTGGGATTGCTATTTTAAGGTGCAACCAAATCAATAATGAATGTTGATTTAGTTGAAGAGGGACATGGGACTCGGAGGTATCCTTGAGATGCTGCCCGGGGAAGGAGGAGATGACCCTGCTGTGTCCCCGCCCATCAGTCTTCACCTTGTTGCAATGTGAGCATTGGCAAGGACAACAGGACAAACTGCTGAGCTGAGAGAAATCCCCGTTTGTCTGGGCCTGCTTCCGTGGGCCAGTCTGAAAGAAGCTTGGGCAAATGCCTCTTCTCTGGTGCTCCAGCCTCCTCCTGCTTTGGGGATGCTTCCTGGGATGACTCCGCACCTGTGGTGAAGGTGTGCTGGTGCTGCCTCGCAATATCCATGAAACACACAGAGCACGTTGGGCTCCTGAGAGCAGACGGAGACCGTCTTCAGAGGCGGGGATGGTTCTGGTGGGTGGCTGCTGTAGGAACTTGTTTTGCATTCATTGTGGCTTGTAGGCAAGGCTGGGTGCTGTTACGGCACGCACATGGTGAGCAGCAGTGGTGGCCCCATGCCAGGCCCAGCCTGTCTTGTTTTTAGCCAGCTGCAGGGTGGCTTCAGGTTGCAGCAAAGGGCTCCTCTGCCCCAGGCCTTCTGCCCACGCATCCATCAAGCGGTTGAGGCTAGGTGGATGGGACCATGAGATCATCCAGCCGAGCTGTTGCGCAATGTGGGCCAGAGGGTTCACCCACACCCCTTTCCCGAGTCCAGCAAATTGCTTAAGCTAAAGAGGTCTTCCAGGAAGAAATCCCATCTTTATCTGACAACAGCATAAGCATCAGCTGGTGGCAGTTTAACTGTCCAAGCCCTTCTGATGGTGGTTCCTCACCCTCAGAAATAAAGCCATGGCTTTTTCCTGATGGGAGTATACCTAACCTCACCTTCTGTATTCCACTACTGCTGCTCTGCTTTTCTCTGCTGGGTTGAAATCTGTGTATTACAACATTTTATTCTTCAAAAGTGCTTGTGTACCACAGTCAGCTCACTTCTTTCACCTTTTAATGGTGAAAAGAAAGTGCAGCCTCTGTGTCTTCGTCAGGAAAGGGGCTTGTTTTTCAGTGAGCTCCTGTGTTCACCCTTGCCATGCTTTTAGCAGCACCAGAGGTGCCGGTGTCATGCTGGCCAGAATGGCTCCCTGATCTGCTGGTCATGGAGCCAAAAAAGCTTGCATTAGCCTATTTGCCAGCGCTTTGCTTTGGAGGCATCTGTGAGTCCCAGGCACACTCTGGGGCATCCTGGTGCCTTGCACTCAACCTGACTGAGATCTCATCCCCTGAACAGAGCAGGCTTCCTTCCACCTCACCCTGTAACGTTCCCTTTGGTCCTCTCTGGATACATCTTTGAATGGGCACAGTTTAGGGGTGATGTGGATTGCTGCATCCCCAGCTTACCTTTTCCACTGCTGTTCTATCAGTTCAACAGCCACGTACGCTGAGCAGCAGCTGTTTAACATCTACAGCTGGATCTGTCGAAAACTGGGATTAGCACTGGGTGGAACTGCTTTGCTTCTGAATCTGGGCCATTTTGGGCTTTCCTGCACTGTGCTCCCAGCTCTACTGTAAATGCTGCAGTGTCCAGAGCCCCCCTTTGGCTGCTGACCAAGACGTTTCACAGATAGCCCTGTTATAAATCTCCCTGGGTCATTAGCAAACTATAAAGTAGATAATTATCTTCCTGTGATGAAAGTACATGACCCTGCTTCTTTACAATAATCTAGTAGGACCACTTATTGAAGGCTTCCACTTTGTCTGCTTTATTAATTTTTAACTCTTATCTATTAATGGGCCCCTGCTACTGTTAGACTTTCTCCAATTACTACTTTTTTTTAATAATTCTGTTAGAATTTTTTCCTATAGTTGAAGAAACTGTGTATGTAGCCAAGTTAGTCATGGATGTTTCTTTTATGTCTTCTCTTATTACCCCTTTTCTCCTTTTTTTTCATCCACTGCTATGTTTGATTATGTTCACTTTGCCTTTTACACTTGAATTTGTGTCTTTCATGGAATCATAGAATCATTCAGGTTGGAAAAGATTCTTAAGATCATCAAGTCCAACTGTAGTTTGGAGTGTCATCCTGGTCTCAGTGAACCTTTTAACCCAAGTGCTTGCTGTAGCACTGGGGCTTTCTGGCTGCCTTCTTAAAGAACACCGTGGTTTTATTCCTCGAGTACTGTGTGCAGTTTTGGGCCCCCTACCACAAGACGGACATTGAGGTGCTGGAGCAGGTTCAGAGAAGGGCAACAAAGCTGGTGAGGGGTCTGGAGCACAAGTCTTACGAGGAGAGGCTGAGGGAGCTGGGGTTGTT
>JAOQGH010000003.1:19504646-19519964 GCA_025769975.1 Gallinago jamesoni | reverse complement strand
AGTCCAACTGTAGTTAGCTGTAGATCGCTTCTCGATCCCTGGCGATGTGATAGAGGTTGCCCTGTGTTTCCCTTGCCTGTGCTGGCCTTTAGAGCAGGCTGCCACCCAAAAGACCTTCTGCCAACACATCACAGCTGTACTGGTGCTTCCAGAGTTAACACCTGTTCTTACTTAATAATATCTCCTAGTAGAGGGAAAAGTAGTTGGATGTTTTTTTTCATACAGTCATAGAACGGTTCGGGTTAGAAGGTACCTTAAAGATCATTGAATTCCAACCCCCCTACCGTGGTGGTTTTCCTTATACTTGGTGAATCTGTTCAAGTTTCTTTCTCCAAGCCCTGAATTTTAGTCTGTGGTTTGTACTCTGGTACCCTTCCAGTTGAGAAGCACCCATCCCATTTGTGCCCCCCTCCTTTCCCTGCCCATCCATGGGAACTGGTGCCCTACACAGCCCTGGCTGTGTTTCCCAGCTGCTGGGTCTGACCCTGTCTGAGCTCTTGGTAGTGAAGAAGCCCAGAGGCGCAATGCCATGTGCCATGTAGTTGTGTTTGTCCTTGGGGTCAACCTCTCTGGGGGAATGTGGGCAGCCCTGCCTGAGCCTGCCAAGGGCAGAGCCCAGCTCCAGCTCCAGCTCCAGGCAGAACCTTCATAGAAGCTTCAGTCCCACTTCTTGGCAGTGGGATTTGCTAGGAGCCTTGTTCCTGGATGTGGGCAGGCAGGCACGTCCACATGAGGCCAGGGGTGGCCACGCTGTTGGGCAGCTGCTGCCACACTGGTATCAGGAGCAAATTAATGCTGAGCTGACCGTGGAGCTCTGCAGAGCTGAGAGGGAGGGATGCTGAGCTGCAGGGCAGCACTCCTGTGCACGTGGGCAGCAGCAGGCACACAGGGCTCTTCCCTGGTTAATTCAGGATGGCATTGCAAAGAAAGTGCTTGGAGGCCCGACAGGAGATATCTCCGCTCAGAATAGTCCTTGCCCCCCCACCCGTGGCTGCTCTGGGACCAGGCCACTGAAGCTGTCACTGTCTGGTTTCAGAGCCGTGCCCCTCCACCTTGCTGCAGCGGCACATGGCAGACCTGCTCCGCAGCGACCGCGACCTGGCCCCCAGCTTCCTCAACAGTGTCCTCAACCAACTGAATTGGGCTTTCTCCGAGTTCATCGGGATGATTCAGGAGGTGAGTGTGCCACCCCAAGCTGCGGGGTCCATCACTCGATGGGTGCCACGTCCTGCACACCGCAAGGTTCAAGACACAACTCTTGGGGGTGGGAGTGCGGTGATTCCTTGGTGTACATGAGCTGGGCTGGGGGGGGGTCACAGCCCTCCTTTTGGGAAGGGGCATCTTGTGAAGCTGTCTTCATTGTCTGGCAGATCCAGCAGGCAGCAGAGCGCTTGGAGAGGAACTTTGTGGACAGCCGCCAGCTGAAGGTGTGTGCCACCTGCTTTGACCTGTCGGTGAGCTTACTCAGGGTGCTGGAAATGACTGTCACACTGGCACCGGAGATCTTTCTCGACTGGAATCGCCCATCATCAGAGCTGCTGCTTCGGAGGCTCGCCCAGGTATCGTCCTTTTCATGAGGAGTGAAGAAGTGTCCTCCAAAGGGACATGGGGGGACCCTCTGCCCTCTCTGCAGGTGTGATGTGAAGTGGGGGCTCCTGCTGCAAATGCTGTCCTTAAAACTGTTATGGCAAACCCAGCTGCTGCAGAACAAGTGGTGCTTCCCAAAATCACTACGTGCCAACAGCTCCCCTCCTTTGGAACTAGTCAGGCTACATCTGATTTCTACCTCTACCAGGAGGGAGGATGATGGCCCCTTGAATCTTCCTTCAGAGGGGCTGTGGCCAGTTTCTTCCACCCAGTAAATGCTGAATGCTCCTGCAACAAACAGTGCCATGAAATGCAGAGAGGAGGTGTGGTACGTCTTGGCAAGAGCTGTAGAGAGTGTAGCTGACTTCACAGGGAACATGTCCCCATGTTTGGGAAGGCATCTTGGTCCTTTGTCCTTCTGTCCTAGACTATGGTACCAAATGTCTCTGCTTCCCTGCCGGGGTCACAGGGACAGCCTCATTCCAACCCACAACACCCCTTAGGCTCCAGTAAATTAATTTTTATTCTAAAGCGTGAGCAACCCTGAGGACAGGCTGTTCTTCTACGAGCCAGCCTGGTGGGGAGCAGTCGTATATACCTTTCCTACACCACAAGGGTTGGGTTGCTCCAAGGGTTGAGGCCCAGGGCTCTGACCTGATGAGGCAAAGCAAGACTCAGTGGGGTCTAGTATGGCAGTCTTGGGGAAAGTGCTCAGCCTGAGATCCCAGAATTTTCCCTCTGCAAGGAGGAAAGTGAGGGGCCCTTGGCAGGTGGGTTGCGCAAAGTGGGGAATAGCCAGCAGAATGGAAGGTGCTGCACCATCCCTCTCGCATCCTGGTGCTGCCACAAAGCTGTGCCCCACCACTGACCGTGCCCACAGAGGGGTGCAGAGTTCTCCTCTTCGTGCCTGAGGGTGATGGGAAGAGAGATGCTGTGTCTGAGAACTGGTGCACAGCTTGCAGTGGTTGTGTCAGGCCTGGATCCGTCCCCGCTCATCCCACTGGGGGCTTGGGGCTAATAATGGCGGCTAATTAAATGTCTTTACAGCTGATTCTTTCTGTGCTGGTCGTAGGCAGAAGTTTCTGCCTCTGGTGATGTTCTGTCAAGCAGAGAAGCACATTTCTCTCTGCGCTCATGCTGTGCTTCAGGGCTGTCCTGCTGCCAGCTCTTGGCAGGGCAGGACCTGGACTGTTCTTCACCCTGCTGGCACTGCTTTTGCCCAGAAGCAACCCCCAGCTTGCTCTTCATGGGCTGGGGCTGTTCTAGGGACTGTAGCTTCTGCTTCCCAAGAGCTTTTATCCACACAAGTAGCTTGGCATTTGTAGGTGGGATTCAGATTTAGGAGGAAGATGCTGAGACTCAAGTGTCTTAACTTCAGACTGGCTCTTCCCTGGAAGGTTTGGGTCTGGTACAACCACTGTGCTATGGTGTCACCTCCTTCCATGCCAGGGCCCAGCTAGGTCTCTGCTGCAAGCATCCCTTTGTGCATCCACCAGCCCTCCTGGGCACCGAGCCTGAGCTGTGAGGACGTGCTGCCCCAAAGCATGCTCTTTGGCTGCTGCTCACAGGAAGGCTCATCCAGAAAACACAAACGCTCTCTGCTTTTCCCTACACAGCTCTTGAACCAGGTGCTGAACCGTGTGACAGCTGAGAGGAACTTGTTTGACAGAGTGGTCAACCTCCGTCTGCCAGGTGAGTCCATGCGTTGACGCTCTGTCCCTCTCCGTTGAAAACATGCCCTTGGGAATGTTTTACACCCCCCGAGGGGTGGCTTGTACTGAAGGTGGGAGCAGAGGTGTATGGGATCAGACCTCAGGCCTGCCACATCCCTGGCTGGGGAAGCCAGTCTGGTGCCAGGTTTCTGTGCTCTGCATTGAGTAAAGAGTGCCCTGAATTGCTGAGAGGAGCCGTTCTCACCATCAGCCCTCTTCCTTGGGGAGGTGACTGTGGGCAGCTGAGGTGGGCCTGTTAGCAGAGACTGGCTCCAAGTGCTGTGTTATGGGCATCCTATATTCCTGTACAGCAGCTGGATTTTCCTGCCTGCATAAGAGGGGACAGACCACCTTCTCCTCTTGAGGCTTGGAAGAGGCAGAGGTGCTCCATCATGAGAACAGTGCCTGAGTCTGGGGTTTGCATTAATGGGGAAGTCTCCTCTGTCCTTGATGAAACCCATGGCCCCACCAGAGAGCCCAGGTCACACAACCCCTCCTGGGTTGCTTCGCCACCAAGTCTGGAAGTAGCTGTGCAGCCCTGCTCTGCCTGTCACCCGGTGGCAGCAACTCTTTCTCTTTTGCTTCCGTAGGGCTGGAGAGCGTGGACCATTACCCAATCCTTGTGGCAGTGACAGGGATACTGGTCCGGCTGCTTGTGGACACTGACGTTCAGGGGTGAGTGGCTTTTGACTTCTGAAGCACAGACTCGCTGCATGTGGCACTCCTTTGGGTGCTGCAGTAGCCATGGGAGATGTTGCAGGAGAGATGTGGGTGCATGGGGAGGTGAGGCAGACGTACATGGAGCCAGCAGAAGCCAAGGAGCTGCACGCCCCTGCAGCAACTGCATCCCAGTGCTATTTCTGGGTGCAAAGCTCCTTCCCGTGGTGCAGGAGAGCCCTTGTGCTCATGAGAGGTGCTGTACCAAGAGGACATGTGTACCTTCCTCCCCGGGATGGGATCTGGCACTCTGTGTGTGACAGGACAGCTGCTGTTGGAGGTTGTGAGTGCTGCATGTGAAAGATCTATGCTGTTGTGGTGACGCAGACAAAGTGCTGCAGGCAAATTGCTGTAGCACCCAGCGATGGGTGGAAGGGAGGTCATTAAAGCTCCTCTGCTTTGGACCCATCTCAGGGAGGCATCGCAATGTGTGCCGAGCTCTCTGGCTGCCTAGACCCGAGACAAATCCTGTGATGCTGATTTTCAGATGAAGCAAATTTTCTTGTCTTTACGGTAACCAGCTAATCAGAGAGACAGCACTGGGGGAATGATGTGGCTGGACAAAGCCAGAGCTGGCCTGGTGGTTTGTGTGTGTCTGTGCCTGCTTGTACTGAGTCCTTAAAACAGGCTCATGCTGATACCCTCTGCAGCCCTGCCTCTGCGCTCTCCCAGTATCATTCGTAGGTGTCGTGTCTGGCCGTCGTGCCCTGTAGGATGCTGTAGGAGATGGGGATTTTCTATCTGTGCTGCAAACCCTGCTTGTTTTTGCATTTGGAGAACATGATAGTCTCTGGCTTTGCGGAGAGCAGAGCCCCATCTGGCCAAGCAGTTTAGCCCTGCAGCCAGTTTTTCAGCTTCTTCTCTCAAGGACTCAAAGATGTACACAAATATATCTAATTATATCCTGCCTCCCGTGGCTGCTGCACCAGTCTCACAGCCCCAAGTGTGACAGCGCCAAGAGCTCAGCGCAAGGTCACTGATCAGTGGTCTTTCTGGACGGTGAACGGGGGTGGATTTTGCACGCCCCAAGAATCCTGCTCCGTGGAAAGGGCAAACGTCATGAATTTGTCGCCACAACTAGACGCTTCTTCCTGGAGGGAAGGGGGGAGGTGATAAAGCAGTTCCTGCATGCCAGGCAGGATGATAGGTCCTTCCCTGGCTCCATTGTCCCTTGAACATCTGTCCCAGGCCAGGTCACTTGTAGAGTCAAAGAGGGGACAGGATAAAGCTCTTTCTCTGGCCCTTGGAAGAGCGCTGGGAAGATGGTAGTGTAATGAAATGCATCCTTCCCAGCCTGCAGGGAGTCCTGAGGAGACAAAAACCTTCTAGACTTTAGCTTTCCAGACTTTAAAGTGTCTCCTTTAGCTGAAAAGCCAGTTGTGCCTTGGGTTAGGGATTTGGACATTGCCAAGCAGCCCTGTCCCCTGTCTGCCAAGAGTATCCTCCATGCCTTGGGCAGTGGCAGGATCACAAATCAGAGGTGCCGTATCCTGTGGTGTGCGGTTGGGAAGTGGCAAGTCTCTGACTGATCTTCAAGGGCTTTGTCGTCATCTCCTGGGCACTGGAAAGCAGAAATAAATACAAAATGGGGGAGTGGTGGGAGAAAAGCTGAGCAGCAGCAGCAGCAGCACAAGGTGAAATAGGAGGAAGCCCAGGGAAAAATGTCTATAACACGAAATGCTTCTATGTGATTTTGCAAAGCCCTGCACTAAATCTGAGGTTTGATACATCACTGATCTATAAAAGGCAAACCAAAATTGCAGAGGGGCATTTAGGTCAATCAAGACAAAAGAACCAAGGCTGGTGGTTGGAGACCCCTTACCACTACCTGAGTGGAGGGGATGGGCAGCCTGATGGTAGAGCCCAGCGTAGCTGCAGACAGAGAACCTCACATGGAAGGGAAAAGTGAGCCACCCACCCTCTTTGCCATGGTCTGAATTGAGGACCAGGGTGCGAGTGTTGTACCCCACTTTGGGAGTGGTTCTCCTCCATGCAGGTACGTTCAAAAACAGCAAATGGACAGGATGGAGAAAAACAGCAGATAGGAGAGGAAATGCAGAGGCTTTTCTGCTGCTTTTGCGTTCCTTGAGGGTCCAGTCCTGGCTTGATCCGGTGTGCAAATCTCTTGGCACCATTGCCACAGGGTGCTGAAGACGGGGAGGTGCAGCTGGGGTGAGCAGAGCCCCGTGGGCATCTGCTCCCCACAGTCACCCAAAAAACAGGGAGATGGTGCAGGTCAACAACATTGGCCTGGAGCAGGGCTATGAGTAGCGTCTGTCTCTGAGCAAGTGAGTAAGAGGATGGTCTGTGGAATGGAAAAGGACAATTCAAACCTTCCTCAAGTCTGTATGCTCCTGTAGGAGGTGATAGCCATGGGTCATGTTGCTGCTGGAGGTAACTGAAGAGATTTAAAGGATCCTATATGTAACCAGGCTCTCCAGAGCAGAGAGAGCCAGTTTATGTTAAGGAGACACCTTTCCTTTTTCCTTTTTTGCTTCCTCTCAGTGCAGTGAGCAGGATAACAAGATGGACTTTTTTCCTTCCTCAGAAGCGCTCTGCTCAGGCAGCACTTGGAAGCAGGTAGAAATCTCTTCCAGCTCCCATTTGGCAGCTCCCAGGTTACCAGAAATCATTTACAGAGCCAGATGATACAACCCACATTTGCACGTGGGAACTTCTCTCTGGGAATTGCCCAGGACACTAGCTGTTACCCTGACTGGTTCCCAAAACGTTCCAGTGGGGAAGGGTGGGAGTAAGGAGAGCCAGAGCCACGCCAACTCATCCAGCCACGCTACCAGGATGCAGTCAGATGTTTCGGGCTCTCCTTGCCCGGCACAGGACGCTCAGCCAGGCATCAAGTCCTCTCGCTACGGACTCCTGGCACCAAACAGAGCCATTAAGCACCAGAAAAGGGAACGTTGCCCAGGCTGGGATGTGATGAGACAGTTGATCCATCATACACCTTAGTCCCTGGATGGAGCGGGCTGTGCTTTTGAGAGAGAAGAAATACATCTCCTGTCGGGTCTGGCAGGAGAGCTGCTGCTGCTCGCAGTGAACCGAAGCTTCAGTGCCCACCTCTTCCAGGCCTCCTGGTCTTTGTCAAGCCTCCATGGGTCACTTCCCAAACATCCCAAATGCTTGCTGGAGGGTGGGAAGGAAGACCTTGTGCTGATAACTAGAGCATCATTAGGGAGCAGAGGGCTTGAACCAGAGCGGGGCCTGGGGATTTCACGCCTCGGCTCCCTCGCTGGATGTGACGAACTTTGCAACAGGGGCAGAGGAGAATTAGTGCAGGGCACAGGTGGGGAGCTGGTAGCTCAAGCTGGGGTCCCTCAGCAGAGGGTCTTCTAGTTCCCAGGCAGGAGCGTGGCAGTTGCCCTGTGTTTCCCAGCAGAGAAGCTGCCTGTCCCTCGAGGGCTTGCTTTCCAGGAGGCAGCCTGGCACTGGGGCCAGGCTGTCTCACCAACAGGCAACAGCTCCTGGATTTAAAGCCCAAAAAGCTGTGTCCTGGGCTGCATCAAAAGAAGCATGGCCTGCAGAGTGAGGGAGGTGATTCTGCCCCTTTGCTCTGGTGAGACCCCACCTGGAGTACCGAGTCCAGCTCTGGGACCCCAGCATAAGAAGGACATGGACCTGTTGGAGCGAGTCCAGAGGCTGCCATGAAGATGCTCAGAGGAACATCTCTCCTATAAGGATGGGCTGAGAGAGTTGGGGTTGTTCAGCCTGGAGAAGAGAAGGCTCTGGTGAGACCTTAGACCTCTTCCAGACCCTAAAGGGGCTACAGGAAAGCTGGAGAGGGAGTCTTGATCAGGGAGTGGATCAACAGGAAGAGGCATGACAGTTTTAAACTGAAAGAGGGGAGATTTAGATTAGATATTGGGAATAAATTCTTTACTGTGAGGGTGGTGAGACGCACTGGTCCAGGTTTCCCAGAGAAGCTGTGGATGCCCCATCCCTGAAGGTGTTCGAGGCCAGGATGGATGCTGCTTTGAGCAGCTTGGTCTAGTGGGAGGTGTCCCTCTGATAGCAGGAGGGTTGGAACTAGATGATCTTTAAGGTCCCCTCCAACCTGAACCATTCTATGATTCTATTTTGTCCTGTTGTGGGACCGCTCTGGCTTTTAGCCGTGCTGCCCCCTCCCAGCCCTCGGGTCCGACAGCAGTTGGGCAGCACCTTCGTGGTGGGAAGTCTCAGCGCCTGGCAGGGGCCAAGGAGGCAGGGATGCCCGCGCTGCCTCTCTGACTGCCCTCATGACTGAGCCTTGGTTTTGCGGGGAGCAGAGGGAAGGCAGGATCTGGCAGGCTGAGCCAGGAGCTGGGCTGAGTCGTTGGGTCCGCGCCACAGACCCTGGCTGCCTTCAGCCGGTATCATCCCCCCGTTTGTCTGCTAAATAATTGAGCAGATTTTCTATCAAGCCTCCTTTGGAGTGAGCTAATGGAGCGGCGTTGGCCAGAGCTTGTGTAAGGATCCTGGCAAGAGCGAGGGGCAGGGGAAGGGACGAGGCCCGACGGTGGGTCTGTTGGTCCCCTGTGTGTGAGGGCACCTTGTAATTAGGACTGGGCTATATAGGTCCTAATATACATATAGGTCATAACCCAGGCTGAAACAGGCTTTGTGGAAAGTGAGTGGCCATCCCGGAGTGGACATAAGCCGCGTTGTGCTGGGGCTCAGCTGCCACTCTGCTCCTCGGTCTTCCCCCACACCCCATGGGTGCCATCTCCCCAGAGCCAGGGTGAATGAGGCCAGGCAGCGTGTTCCCCAGCCCACTGCTGATGCTCTCCATGTCAGTCTGGAGGGATAGGGCACATGCAAAGAGCCAGTGAACTTTTCTGCAGCACAACTATACAAGGAAAGACCTAAGCAGCCTTCAGGGTGCATCTCCCAGGGACTTTTGCCCAACAGATGGAGAGGATAGAGGGAAGAGCACTGTGGTCACCAGGAACATGGTGGTACCAGCCAGCAGAACACAGGAGGGGTATCCTGAAGCAGAAACAACCACGCTGTCCCAGTGGGATGCTGAGCATGAGCCAGCGGGACCTGCCAGGAGGAGTGTCCCTGGGCTGACATGATGTTGGGGGAATTCTGGCTGGATCTCTGCACTCTTCTCCTTCGCACAGTACAGATGGTGCAGAGGGATGGACTGGCAGAGGGAGGAGATGGAGAGATTCTCTGGGCAGAAGTAACGAGTTGGTGAGCGAGAAGGTGAGCAGGCACAAGGCCACGTGGGGAAGGCTGGCAAAGCACTCTGTTCAATCGCTCGATGGTTTTGGGGTTGCCTCCACTGGAAAAGTCACAGAAGATCCCAGTCTCCAGGTTCCTGAACTCATCCTGGCCACCCACCTGCATGCTCGAGCCCTGCTGGGACCCTGGGGGACTTGGCTGGTGTCCACCGGACATGGTAGTTCTCTGCAGTCTTGTGTAATTACTGATCATGTGAACACTAAAGCTCCTTCAACACTTGTTGACGAGTTCAGCTATGGTAGAAGGAGGTGTGGGAGTAGACATTCCATGGACCACTCAGGCTAGAGGAGTCCTTTCTGCCTTGCCCTAAAAACATGGAGAATGAGTGATAGTTGAGTCTTGCAGTGTGTAACATATTCGTGTGAGGGTGAGCCAGAGCACAGTGGTGTGAGTAGCTCAGACCTAGCTTTCACAGTTAAAAAAGGAGTCTGGCCTTACTCGTCTTACTGTTTTTGTAAGCTTCCAGCTGCAAATGCTGTCTCCTGGGCAGTGGGAGTGCCAAAGCTGGAATCTCCTGGCCCCTGGGGTCTGTCAGGAACATGCTGGGAGGCAGGAGCAGGCATCGTGGTGGCAAGCACCAGGCATCGCTGCTTCGAGCTTTTTGGAAAACGAAAGGAGATTGTTTTGTAAGGATTGTAAGGATTATAAGGAGAAGATCCAGGTCCAACCATGTGCGTCGTGCGTCCAGCCCTGGAGGAGACACGAGGGACAGCGTTGGAGGCTGGTCCCCAAAGCCAGGGATGGGGATGCCATACGTTGTGCTGACCCATTGCTTTGCTCCGCAGAGTCAAGAAGCGAGAGGCCGGTTTGGCAGGGAGCCGGGGCTGTAATGGTGGAGATGGCTGCCGGGAGAGGAGGGTGTATTCCTCGGAGAGCATCCATTACGCTACCCAACTCCTCCCTGTAGCCCTCCTGGCTATGTTTTTCCTTGTTGTTTTGCCTTCCAAGCTCCTTAATGAACTGCTTTCACGGTTCCAACTGCCTTGCCTTGCTCCTTGGAGCAGCAGTGTGGTGAGAGGTCCTTTCCGAGCACCAGAAAGGTGGGAAAGGCAGCAGCAGGATTTTCTTGGGTAAGGCAGTGGGGAGCCCTTGGGGGCAGCACTGATACCAACCTCAGAGATGCTGTCCCCGGCATAGTGGGGCTCAGCCTTCCTGTAGGGCCAGGAGGATTGCAGCCAGCCGAGAAGAGCTCTGCTGGGCTTCTCCAGGCTGGTGTGTCCCCAAAGAGGCCCTTGGGAACTTTTCTTACACTCCAGTTGGCCTCAGCTTTCCCCAAGCTTCAGTAGTTAGCCTCAGCTGAGGCTGCAGGTTTGGTGGACCACTAATGCCTGGGAAGCTGATGTTGGCACCAGGGAGGGGAAAGGTTTGCGAGGAGACCTACAAGGATGATGCAGAAGAGCTGCGGGTGGGTAACAAACACCCACTCCGGGCGCTGAAGCCCAGAGCAACACCTTTCCTTTTGGAGGAAGACACGGTGCTTAGATGCAGCAACAGGCTCAACACTGTTTTGGAAGGCATGAGTCATGGTCAGGGCAGTGCCCTCGGTGGGTTTGGACTCTTCTCTTGGGTCTCTTCTCTTTCCCAGACATTCCCAGGGTGAATGCAAACCGTCTTTCCCCATGGGATCCCTAGGTCTGGGGAGATCGGCATCACCTCAGCTCCATCCCGGAGGGGCAGGGTGCCGCTCACCGATCCACCCCGCACCGAAGCACCTCACCAACCCCCTGGCAGCACCCCGGCGCGGCGTCCCAGGCTCGTCAGGAGCGCTGTGCTAATGCGAGGTGGCGGGGCCGGCAGCGGTGGGCGTGCGGGGAGCGAGGGCACAGGCCAGTGGGGACTGTCACTCCGCATCCCGTCACCTTCCCCCGCCGCGGGGCACGTATCGCAAGGTCGGTGCCAGGTCGGTGTCAGGAGGGGCGCTGGGGGGGCCACGGTTGTCTCGGGATAGCTCCTCTCCCAAACATTGTCCCCTCCTTTGATGGGTGCTGGGGGCTTTTTAGGCACAGTTGGCTTTTTGCTGGGAAAAAATGTGTTTTTTCCTGGCTGAGACAGTTGAAGGACGGGGGCTAGCACTGTCCCAAAGCCACAGGGACTTTCTCCTCCCACTGGTAGCAGGGCTGCCAGCAGCTCTTGAGGCTGGGGCACAGCTGGGGGGGGGTGGGGGGGTGGGTTGGGGGAAAGGTCTGCAAAGGGTCCTGGTCCCCATTTTTGGGTTGTGTCTGAGCTGTGCTCCTGCCTTTAGGGTGTCCCCAGCATCCCCCATGCTGCAGGAAGCTGTTTGCTCCTGCTCCAGCTGTGGAGGGGACAGTGGTGGCTGGCAGATGGGGGTGGGGGACACCCTTATCCCTCTGCAGGATCAGGCAGGTGTTTTTGGGGGGACAGAGCTGCTCCCTGTGCCGGGGATGGTGCAAGGCTGGATGCTGAGGGCAGCAGCACACATGTCCAGCGAGGTGGGGGCCTCTGTCTGCAAAGGTTGCCAGGACTTTTAGCCCAAGACTAGGCCAGTCTGACCCCAAGTGGGTCTCCCACATAAATCCTCCTCATCCCTATTGGGGTCTGGCTATGCCCTTGTGTTGGCTGGTGCTGCTCCCTCCCCAGCTCCCAGGCGTCATTGAGACCTGCCCTCCTGGGGACAAGCCACTGGATTCTCCTCTGGCACCAGCCCTGGGCTCTGTCTCGGCACACTTAACCCCCTTGCCCAGGCCACCCTCACACTGTTTGATGGGAACAGAGGCTGTGAGCCCCATGCCAGTCGCCTGGCTCTGTGTGCCAGCTCAGAGGGAATTCAGGGCTCCCTCAGACCCCCCCCAGAGAGCCACCACGACGCCCGTGGGTGGCAGGGTGGCTGCACACCACTGCCCTGCAAGGGCAAGGAGACACTCAGCCCAGCGTGAGCTTAAAAAAATAGGCATTTTTATTCCAATGTAACTAGAGAATTACGACCCAAGAGAGGAGAGGATTACTCACATTTATCGATAGGCTTATTAGATTACTGCCTAAATAGCTGTGCTTTAGCAGCGCGTTTGTCCGCCTCAAGGAGAAGCGGCGCAGGAGGGTGGTGCATCTGAGCCCTCCTCGTCCTTGGTGGCACGGGGAGCGCTGAGCAATGCGGGCCGGGCGCTGTATGGCATCACCTAATCCTGCCCGGAATATTTACAGCTTCTCGGGAGGCAAAAGCTTGTCACGTTTGCTTGGCTGCATGGCTGGTCAGGCGCTGAGCTCCATCCCTCCTGCCTGGCCACATTCGGAGAGGTGGCATGTACATGGTGATGGTGACAGTCACGGGCTGGGAGAGGACAGTGGCACCACCATCCCCTGGCATGAGCGAGGACACTGTCCCCCGCTCATCACAGCTATTCCTTGGCCGGGGGCATCTGTGGGGGTGACAGGAGGGTTGTGTCTCCTGTGCCCAAGGCTGTGGCAGACCACCATCCCAGTGTCACCATTAGGGACTTTGCCCAAATGAAGCAGAGATTTCTCAGGTGTGCTGGGTCTGTCATTGTTGTGCTAATGAGGCTGTCACCAGTGACTTATGCAAGGAGCTCTGGCCAGGCAGCGATGTGCCCCCAGTCCAAAACCCACCAGGAGCTCATGGCTGAAGCGGTTGTGGGTGATGCCCATCACCCAAGCCAGGAATTCGGGGGTGCCAAATAATCCTGCTTCCAGCAGCGGTGGAGGAGAACAGCTCTCAGGAGGCCCCAGCACTCCTCCCCCATAGCTCTGCCCCGCTACGACACGATGGGGGTGTCCGAAAAGACAGAGCTGATGGACTCCGTGTCCGACTTGAGCTGCAGGACCTTGGGGTGCTTGGCGTCGGGGAAGTCCTCGCCAAGGGCCAGGCGGATCTTGCCGTTCTGCGTGTCCCTCACGGGCTCGAGGAAGACCACGTGCTTGTTGGCGCTGACCTTGCGGTTCGGCCCGTCGGTGGCGGGGGGGGTGGTGCTGAGGATGGAGGACTGGGCGCTGCACTCCTGCGGGGGGCTGAGAGGGGCCGGCTTCTTGCAGCAGCTGAGGCAGCGGCAGGGAGTGAGGTACAAGTAGATGATGACGAGCACCAGGCTGACGATGCACCCCAGCAGGGTCGTGAGGCCGGTGCTGAAGGTCTCCCCCTCCGGCTTGGGGTAGTGGACCGTCACGTTGATTTCACACAGCCTGCTGAAATTGTGGGGGCTGTTGATGGCCAAGCCCACGTAGACCCCCGAGTGCCAGGGCCTGGCCACCGCAATCTTCAGGCTGCCGTTGTGGTAGAGCTCCAAGGAGCGGTTGCTGTTCCCTGGCTGTTTGATGGGCTCGTGGTGAGGGGAGATCCACATGTAGGTGGTGGCCCTGGGCGGCCGGCTGGCGTTGCAGGCGAGCAGGAGGGTCTGGCCCACCATCACGGGGAAGGGCATGGGGTGCACATCTTCGGGGCCCGCTGAGCAGTTCTCAAACATTTGGCTGTATTTGAGGAACTTGATCAGGGACCGGGGCATGTTGTCGGACACCTTGCAGGTGTGTTCCTCGAAGAAGTCCTTCACCGAGCTGAAACCTCTCTGCTTCCAGCGCTGGAGCATGAGGTAGAGCTGGCAGCTGCACCTGATGGGGTTGTTGTGCAGGTACAAGCCGTTCCTGATGTTTTCTGGCAGAGCCGCCAGCTCTTCCACGGGGATGCTGCTCAGGCTGTTGGAGGAGAGGTCCAGCGTGCGGAGGCTGTAGTTGCCCAGCCCCTGGACGGAGTGGAAGGGGAAGGTGGTCAGGTTGTTCCAGCTCAGGTAGACCTTCCTCAGGCCGCTCAGCTTGGCGAAGGCGTTTTCATCCACTCGCGTGATGCGGTTGTTGTAGAGCAGCAGCTCCTCCAGGCTCACCAGCGCGTTGAAGTAGTGCGTCTCCACGGCGTGCAGGTGGTTGGAGGACATGTCCAGGTGCCGCAGGTAGGAGGCATTGTCGAAAGCCCCGGGAGAAAGGTCCTTTATCTGGTTGTGGCTGATGTGGAGGGCCTCGAGGTGCGGGAGGGCGGCCAGCCAGCGGTCGTGGAGCTGGGTGAGGGCGTTGTGGCTGAGGTCCAGCGTGGTGGCGGTGGGTGGCAGCGCCCGGGGCACACGCTGCAGCGTCTGCCGGCTGCAGCTCAGCAGGTCGGAGGTGCAGATGCAGGCAGGGGGGCAGCTGTGGGGCACGGGGGAGGCGCGGGGAGCCCGGCCGTGGTCACACAGCTGGAACAGCAGCAGCAGCAGCAGCTTCGCCACCCGTCCCCACAGCGGGTCTGGGGGTGCCCAGGGGGACATGGTGCCCGGCAGGAGCCTCCGTGGAGCCCGGCGGAGAAAACGTGCCGTGGTCCTCCCCGCTCTCCCCCCTCTGCTGTCCTGGGGGGGGGGGGTGTGGGTGTGTCTACCGAGCATCCGCAGACCCCCCTTTGCACCCCGCAAAGGAGGATCCCGATCCCAACCCAGGGGCTTGAAAGGAGTTAACGGGGGGCATCGCCCTGCCCGCTGCTGCCGCCTACCTGCGCTCCGGCCGGCCGGGGGCTGCCCGGGGGCGGTGGGGGGCCGGTGTCCCGCATCGGTGGGGCTGGGGGGCTCCGGCGTTTCGGGCTGGGGCGGCTGCCTGCCGGGAGCCGCTCCTCCCCGGGGCGACAAGTTTTCTCAGGGCTCCGCTCCGCCGCGGCGCATCCCCGGGCTCCGGTCGCCGGTTGAGCCCCCTCGGGCGGGCGGCTGCCTCCCGGCCCGCATCTCCCGGGCAGCGGGGCTGGCTGCGGGGGCGCCGTCCCGCTCCGGCCTCTATTTAGGCTCTGGCGGTGGTGGTGGCGGGGGGGGGGGGGAAGGGGGCGGACGGGATCCAATTGGTCCCGGCGCGGGGAGTGGTGGCCACGGCGGTGGCCCCGTAGCCCATCCCGCCGGTGGGCAGGGCGATGCGCAGCCGGTACCGGCCTCCCCCACCCCCTCCCGTCGCTTGTCCCCGGTGCTGGTGGTGGGGTGGGGGCTAAGGACCACTTCGCCCCCTCTCCTGCCTCGCCGGGGTGCAGCCACCATCCCTCCCGGTGGCAGAGCCAACTTCCACCGGCTGTCACCCCACCGGCTGTCACCCC
>JAOQGH010000003.1:19468923-19504546 GCA_025769975.1 Gallinago jamesoni | reverse complement strand
CCACCGGCTGTCACCCCACCGGCTGTCACCCCGCCGCCCACCCTCGGGGAGGGTGCTGGAGTAGACCCACCCCGCTGTCACCTCCGGGAGCCCCTCCGGTCCCATCCTGCACCCAGGCTGGGAGTGGGATGGCATTCATCCCCCCCGCCATGTCCCTGCTCCTTAGCACCCAGTTGTGGTCCTCCTGCTGCTCTTGTCCCCACCACCCCCTACACAAGCTACCAGGGACATACACACACACACCCCCCTCCCACACACCCCCCAGGACCCCTGGCTGTGGGGTGAGCCCGGTGGGGAGGCCCCATGGCAGAGGTGGGAGGTGGCTGCGGGATGAAGGACACGCAGGAATGTCATTACCAGGTGCCCGGGCAGCAGAAAGCCAGGCTGGGGAATTAGTTTCCATTAGGGCAGCAAACAGCTAATTTGGTGGCTGTGGCTGCTGCACACCGAGGGGCTGTTAACCCCCTGCACCCCGGCCCCAGCACCGTCTGCACCAAAGGGCTTGCCCGATGGTGGCCACAGAACCACCTCCGCTCCTTGCAAAGGGCTGTGGGCAGAAGCCACGGCACTTGTGGCTGATGGAGACACCCATTAAGGTGTCCTTCATCTGTCCTGACTGTCCCTGCTGATGCTTGAAGGTGAGAAGACACACAGTGTCTTCCTTCTGCCCTGTGGGGGCACCTGCTTGTTCCAGGGGGGGCACCTTGAGCCGTCCCCACAGTGTAGGGGTGCCAGAGCCCCCAGCAGGAGGCTGCTGCGTGGCACCTCTCCTTTTGCCCGTGCTGTGCCAGGGGGGGTGCTGGCTGCTCCAGCCGCCCTGCAGCTCCTCAGGTTCCGCCAGGCACCGCTGCAGCCTCAGCGAGTGCTAATGCACCGTATCGATCCCCGGAGCCTCTGAGACGGGGGGGGTGGCGGAGGAGGAGGAGGAGGAGGGGGGGGCAGCTGCCCTTCAGTTGCATTTGAGCACCACTCAGTTCTGCCAGGAACGTAGGGCCACCATGTTGGGCGCTGCATGTGCCCGGCTGTGCCCTGGGCTCGTCCGGGACCTGGGGGATCCCCCCCCGGAGCTGTGGGGATTCTGGAAGGTTGTGGACACCCCGAGTCACCTGTGGGGAGGCCTGGCCCCACATCGCCACTGCCATCACACTCTGTGTCGGGCACGGTGTCCCTACAGTCTGCAGGGTGGTGCCACCACCCAACCGTGCAGTGGCTGGGGACCTGGTGTCCCTGCAACCTGTCATGCCCAGGGAGGCCCAGCCACCTCTGGGGGGGGTAGGGTGATGTTTTGGAGTGGGGGGGACACGACACAGAGGCCTGACTGTCTCCCGTTGCAGGGCCGAGCGTGCCACAGCGGTGCTGCTGGCGGACCCCTGCTTCCAGCTGCGCTCCATCCAGTACCTGCTGGGCCACGCCGAGCCCCTGGCCCTGGCGGCTGCTGCCCCGGCCACCGACAAGCGCCACTTCTCCCTGCACACCTGTAAGTGTCAGCTCTCCACTGGGAGCTGGGATCTGCCCACCAGCAGCCCCCGGCCATGGTTGGCATGGGGGGGGACACACGGGGCTGCCAGCATCCCTGTCCTGTGACATATCCCAGCCCCCCCAAGCCCTGGGAACAGAGGTCCATGGGTCCCCCATTGCCCCCCAGCGGTGGCACTTGGGATGGGGCTGTATCCAGTGTCCACTTTCGGCAGCACTTTTATCTTCTCACAGTGCCCAGTGTCCAGCTTGCTGTCCCCAGCATGGGATCTCTGTCCCCAGGAGCAGGCTCCCCATCCTGGCTGGTCCCCGAGGACAGCTGCAGCTTCTCTGTGCATCGCCCAACAGCCTTGGGGCAGCATGGGGGGGGGGGTGGAGGCTGGGTGGGTGTGAGTGTGTGTGTCACATTCACCCCCGTTTTTATCCCCACAGACACAGAGTACATCAGTGCTGAGGAGCTGGCGAAGGTGGACAAGATGCTGAGCCACCTGAGCGAGGAGTCCAAGCAGGCAGCTGCCACCACACTGGTAAGTCCCCCAGCCCGGTCCCCACACTCAGCAGCAGCCCCGGCTCCCGGCACACCTGCCCTGGGACATGGGGGCTTTTGCTGCCACCACTAACCCCCTGGTGACCCCTCCTCCCCCAGCCCACCAGCGAGGAAGACCTGTGCCCCATCTGCTACGCACATCCCATCTCTGCCATCTTCAGACCCTGCTCCCACAAGTCGTGCAAGTGAGTACCCCGCGTGTGTGGTCCCCACTGGGGTCACTACCAGCCCCTGCCCCCCCAAACTGTGCTGGGGGGGTGTGTGTGGGGGGGGAGCTCATGCTCTTTCCTCCTTTGTCCCAGAGCCTGCATCAACCAGCACCTGATGAACAACAAGGACTGCTTCTTCTGCAAGGCCACCATCACGGGGGTGGATGACTTCACCAAGCCGCCCAGCTCGTAGCACCCAGCCCTTACCGTGGGCTCCCCCAACTGAGCAGGGAGCCCCCTCCCCTGCCCCCACACCTTGGCTTCTCCCCAACACAGCGCCAGGACCCAGCATGGAGGCACAGTGTGGGGCAGGGGGGCTGCAGGGTTTGGGGGGGGGGGCGGCCCGATGCCAGGCTCTGGGGCCGGCAACTCCCTTGCCCAGCGCCTGGGCCACAGCAGCTCCTCTGCCCCACGGGCCGTTCTCAGGGAGGGGAGCCCAAGGCCTGGGCTCTGCTGGGGGGGACGCACAGCAGCCCCAGGGGCGGGGGCTGGGGTGGGAGTTGGGAGCTGTTAACTTGCCCCTGGCTGGGGGCTGATTTCATGAAACGCAGCATTAAATTATTCTTCCTTATGTGGTGCCCTGAGATGCGGGGAAGGGAAGCCGGGCTGGCCCGGGCGAGAAACCCAGCGCTGGGGCCGCGCTCAGGTGACGCAGCGGCAGATGGAAATATAAATATTTAATCAAAGCAGAGCCGGGAGCGCAGGGCCCACCGGGGGCTGCTACATGATGATGCGCGGCTCTGGCACGGACTCGGCGATGGACTTGTGCGGCAGCACGTTGGCCCCATTGAGGTAGAGCTCGTCGTTGACGATGACATCTTCGCCCAGCACCGTCACGTTCTCCATGCGAACCTGCCCCACGGAGGTCCCGTCACGCCTGCCCCCCCAGCTCAGGGCTCAGTCTGCCCGCAGCCCCTGCGCAGCCCTCCATCCCTTGGGCCGCAGCCCGAGGAGGCGGGAGGGCAAGGGCTGAGCCCTGATCTCCCCCAGGGGGGCGCACACATCCTCACCCACTGCCCCACGGAGCAGTTCCAGCCCACGATGCAGGATTCCAGCCAGGAGTGGGAGCGGATGCGGGCCCCCTTCAGCACGGTGCAGCGTTTGATGCGCACCCCGTCCTCCACCACCACGCCGGCCCCGATCGTCACGTTGGGGCCGATGATGCAGTTTGCCCCAATCTTGGCGCTGGGGTCCTGCAAGGAAGAGGGGCTGCGCCGGGTCCGGGAGGGCAGCCAGAGCTCTCAGCGAGGGCTGCACCACTCGGCCAGCGTGGGGACAGGAGGGCACAGCTCAAGGACAGCAGCGAGGACAGCGGTGGGAGGATGGGGAGAGCCCGTGACCGATGTGCTGGGGGCTGGCACTTACCACCAGCACGTTCCCTACGACACCAGGCCCTGAGTGCAGCTTCTCGGGGTGCTGAGCCCTCAGCGCCTGCAGGTACATGCACATGCCCGTGAGGAAGTCCTTTGGCTGCCCGATGTCCATCCAGAAGCCTGCGGGGACAGAGCTGCGGTGACAGCCCCCAGCGCAGGGGCAGCAGTGCAGGCAAGACCCCCCCCCCCACGCTGCCCACACCGTACGCGGGGCCTTACCCTGCAGCTCCATGGCGTAGAGCTGTCCCTCCTGTGCCATGGCCGGGAAGATCTCCTTCTCGATGGAGGTGGGACGCACCTGCAGGGACAGGACACAGGGCTGAGCGGGGGGGACCGGTCCCCCCCCATCCTGGCCCGACCCAGCACCCCGGTCCCTACCTGGATGCGTTGCAGGATGCCGGGGCTGAAGATGTAGAGCCCGGCGTTGATTTTGTTGGACACGAAGACACGTGGCTTCTCCACGAAGCAGCAGATGCGGCCGGTGTCAGCCTCGGTCACCACCACGCCGTACTTGGCCGGCTCCTCCACGCGGGTGACCACCAGCGAGCCCTCGCCGCCGTGCTGCCGGTGGAAATGGGCCAGCGCCGCGAAGGGGAACTCGCAGATCACGTCGCTGTTGAGGACAAAGAAGGGCTCCCCGTCCTCGGCCAGCAGGTCCCGCGCCAGCGCCAGCGGCCCCGCTGCCCGGCCGTGAGTGACGCCGCAGGGACAAGGTGAAACCAGTGCCCAGGTCCTCCAGGTCCCACCTGTGCCCGTCCCAGTGTCCCTGCTCCCCACCGGCCCTCCCAAGCCCCCAGTCCCTGATCCTCACCCAGCCCTGCTGTCCCTGGTCCTTTCTGGGCCTCTCCTGATGTCTCTGGTCCCTAATCCTGCCCATGTCCATACTGGCATACCCCTCCCGCTGCCCACCGTGTCCCCTTCCCAGTGTCCCCCAGTCCTACCCATCCATACCCACGCTGCTACCCATGCTGTCCCCCTCCCAGTGTCCCCAGTATTCCCAGTCCTACCCCTCCTCCATACCCACCCTGCTGTTCATAGTGTCCCCCTCCCAGTGTCCCCAGTAATACCCACCCATGCCCATCCTGCTGCCCAATATGTCCCCCTCCCAGCCCTACCCCTCCACACCCACCCCGCTGCCCATGGAATTCCCCCTCCCACTATCCCCAGCCCTACCCATCCATCCCAGTGTCCCCTCCCTCCCCAGCCCACCCTGCAGTTCCCGCACCCTACCCGTGCCCAGCGGCTCCTTCTCGGGGGACAGGGAGATGCGGATGCCGAGCTGCGGGCACAGAGTTAGCGGCGGGTGCGGGGCGCGTTGAGGGGGGAGTCGGAGGGGGTGGGGGACGACGGACACAGACAGACGACCCTTACCCTCTGCTCCTGCTCCCGCATGGCGGCTTCCAGCGCCCCCGACATGTAGCTCACCGCCAGCACCACATGGCTGACGCCGGCCTGCGGGAGCGCGGGTCAGCGGGCGGCGGGGAGACCCCCGCGGCACCCCCCGCTCTTCCCCCCCCCCGCCTCCCCCCACCTGCCGCAGGGCCTCCAGCTGGTGCAGCAGCAGCGCCTTGTTGCAGAACTCCACCAGCGGCTTGGGCCGGCTCAGGGTCAGCGGCCGCAGCCGCGTCCCGAAGCCGCCCACCAGGATCAGCGCCCGCATCCCCCCGCGCCCGCGCCGACACGTCAGCGCCCGCCGCGCGCCACTTCCGCGTCACCGACCGGACGCCACGCCCCCAGCCCGCCCCGGGTCCTAGCGCCGTCCCGGGTCCTAGTGCCCACCATGGGTGCTGCCGCCCTCCCCGGGTCCTAGCGCCCGCCCTGGGTCCTAGTGCCCACCATGGGTGCTGTGGCCCTCCCCGGGTCCTGGCGACCGCCCCAGGTCCTAGTGCCTACCGTGGGTCCTCCGCCCGCCGCGGGTCCTCCGCCCGCCCCGGGTCCTAGCGCCCGCCCCGGGTCCTCCCACCGCCCCAGGTCCTAGCGCCCGCCCCGGGTCCTAGTGCCCGCCAGGAGTTCCACCGCCCGCCCCAGGTCCCAGCACCCGCCCGTTCCACGGCCCTCCACGGGTCCAAGTGCCCGCCCCGGGTCCTAGCGTCTCCCGAAAGGCAAGCGGAGGTCAGCAGCGGACCAGGCACCCACCACACCGCGGGGGCAGAGGGGTCCCGCTCCCCCTCGGCTCCCACGCCGGGAGCTGCTTCTGTGCTCTCCCCCGAGCCAACGACCCATGAGAAGAGACGTTTGAGCCGCCTGCAGAGGGGTCCTGGCCAAGCCCCCCACCCCGTCCCTCGGCAACAGGCAGGCACGGCACACCACGGACAAAAACGGATCCTTTAATGGTGGTTTTTGGTTCTCTGTGAAGCACAAACAGGGTGATTATTCATGTAAAAACAAACGGGGGGCAAGGCTATGTACAAGCTGTGGAGTCCCACGGTGGTGGTCCAAAGGGAAGGGGCTCAGGGCTCTGACGGAGCAGCCCCCGGCCCAGGGAGGTGGGGAACAGCCGGGGTGGCCCCAGGAGGAACGGCCCTAGGCCCTACCCGCTGGGGACATGCACAAGGTGGGCTGGGCCAGGGAGGGTAAGGTGGCTGTTAGGGACGTAGGGCACCCGCTGCTCCCCCAGCTCCATCCCTCCTGCAAACCTGTTCCCTGAAATCCCCCGAGCCCCACCTGGGGGCAGAGGCGCTGGAGCAGTAGCCCAGGGCAGGGGAGAGTGCTGAGGATGAAGGTCCTTGTCCGGAGAGGGGGACCCGGGCAAGCTGGGGGACAGACAGAGAGGCACGGTGTAGGACAAAGCCAGCTCTTCCCCTGCCCCTTTCCCCGCCTGTGCCCGCTGGGGCAGCTACCGCCACCAGCCGAGCACCAACACTTTCCAAGCAGACTGTGCACACATGCTACATGCAGGGGGAGTATTCCCCCCAAAAAAAAGCTTTCCTGAAGTAAAAAAAACAAAACAAACCAAACCAGAACGGAACCAAACAACCCAACCCTGGCCTCGCAGGTACCCAGGCAGAGTTTCTCAGGCAGCCAGGGTAATGGTAACCTCATGGAACGAGTCAGTGACAGTGGGGAGGGAGGAACCAGGGGTCCCAGCACAGAAACACGGGGTGATGGGAGGGGTGGGGGGAGTGGGGGTAGGGTTTGGTACCACCAGGCCACAGTATCAAACATTAATGCCCTCATCAAGGGAAGCCAGGGATAAAGCACTGAGCTCCAGGAGGGAGCCCAGCTGGCTCTTTCATTTATCTGGGGAAAGACTCAACCCCATGAAGCACAGCCAAACAGGCAGGTGGTGGCACTCACCCCTCGGCCAGGCCCCATGGAGACCCCCAAGGAGGCAAAAGGGGAGTCAGCCCTAACCCTCAGCCTCCCCTTCCACCATCCCTGTGCAGGGACCTGCCAGGAAAGCAGGGGCTGTGGAGCAGGAGACCCGCCGGGGGACAAGAGCAGCCTCAGGCTGGAGGGACACACTTGCGTGCAACCTGTGGGACCAACATTACATGAGGGGAAGGGTTGAAATGGTCCAAAAGGCCCCGCCGCACAGCTGGGGCCACGTTAACTGCTACAGATACTATTGCTAGCCCACGAGCTGAGTTCTTGCTTGGTCAGTGGTCCAGGGCAGAGTTACTCCTGCAGAGCCCCCTGCCTGCCCCTATGCAGACCTGCCCATGCCACCCCAGGCTCGGGCACAGCTCCAGATGCGTGGCCTTCCCTCAGGGCCGCAGCTCTGCCAGGGGTTGCATTTGGTCATTTATATTTCCCTGTTTGGGTTGGTTATTCACAGTGCCCAAACAGAAAAAAAAAAAAAAAAAAAAAGGCAGCATCACAAGCTGAGCCCCCTCGGCAAAACCCAGAGCAGAGCCAGTGCCACCGAACACCGAGACCAGCACCCACGCTGCTCACCATCAGCCCCACTGAGGCTGCCGACTGGTAGTCGAGCGCCCTTTCCAAATAACTCAGGAGAATTTCAAAGGGAAGGTTCTCCTGGGGGCTCCTGAAGGTGGAGGCTACTCACGCCACAGCTCCAGCCCCCCCCAAAAGAGCCCCCGTACTCTCCTGCTTCCTCCTCTTCCCTATGTCCAGGTCCTCCCTCCAGAATGCATGCGTGATGAGCGAAGAACCGGGACACCCAACACCCAGTGGGCATCTACAGAACCTCCTCCAGCAGGCAGAGCTAGTGTGGTCAGAACCATGTGGTCAGCACGAGGAGCTCTTCCATCCTGCCTCCCCTCAGCTCTTCTATCCAAGTACATTTAAAAACAATGAAGCAATACAATTGCTTAAAACCAAAGTTGTCTGCTTTTTTTTCCTGTGGTAGTTGGTGGTCTTGTCTGCTCCTGCCACCAGGACAAGAATAAGAGGCCGTAGCCCAGGGCTACTGGTTTTCCTCACGCATCTGTTCCATGATGTTGATGAGGCTTTCCAGCCCAAAAACGTAACCCATGTCGGGTCCGTCGTGCACGGTGGGGTCGTCACGAAAGCCTTTGAAGGTGCTGTGGGCAAAGTCAATCATACGCACGTCCACCTTGGGCTGGGCCGAGGAGCCGGGCTCGGTGCCACCACCGCCGTCCTGAAGGCTCTCCGGCAGAGAGCTGTCGACCCGCTTCAGGCGCGTCTCCGGCCGGCGCTCCACAAACATCCCCGCCCTGCTGTCCTTCCCATCGTAAATGATGAGGAGGGAGCTGGAGTAGAAGCGGTAGGAGGCCTGTCTCTCCAAAACCGCCTTCAGGCTTCGCAGTTTGGCAAGGATAGGCTCAAAGAGGTCCTTGCGCAGCTCGATGCCGTTGTGGAGATACTGGTAGAGGGCGTTGCGGAAGCCCTCGATGGAAAGACCGCGTCCATAGTATTTATTCCTGCATAAGTAATGCCCCGTGTCCAGCTGATAGACCTAGAAAGCCAAAGGAAACACACATCAAGTGGGAGCACCAGGTGAAGGCCACCCAGAGAGCCCTGAGCTGTCCTGGACCAACAGGGTGGAATGAACTGGTTCTGTGCCCACCATGCCCAAGAGGGAGCAGGAGAGGGCTCTGCCTGCTCCCTGAATCCCTAAGCAGCATCCCATGGGCACAGCCAGGGCACCCAAGCACTGGTTCTCTCCCAGGACACCCAAAGGGCAGCTTGTCAGTCCAAGCCTCCATAGAAAGCATGACACAACAGGCCCTGAGGCTTAAAAAGTCACATCTTAGAGCAAGTTGGACAATGCTCTGGCAGAGGGAGCTGCTGGCACGTACTGCCGCTATTATGTGGCATGTGATTAATGAAGGGCCCTCATTGCTTCAGAGTCTGTGGGCAGACTCTGGGTTACAAAATCCTCCCGCGGGTGGGGAAAGGAACGACTGTTGCACAAGAGCACCAGCCACCAATCCTTGTGCGCAGGGCCCGGCCTCAAAAGGAGAGCAACTCCTTAACACCCAGGACACCACGGAAGCAAGCGTCAGCTGATGCCAGGACAGAGAGACACCTCCCTCCCCAGGCACCGTGATTCCAGCTGAACACTAAACCACAAAACTAATTTTATTGGAAATCCCCTAATTGTCTGTGAGCAAAACAGCTTGGGACAGAGCAGGCTAATCTCAGAAGAAGCAGGTTCCTTTGTTCCAGGATTAGAAATGAAAAGAAAAAGCATATACTGCGAACGCTGAGGTACCTACCTGAAGTGGAAGACTCCGTAACCCAGTGCTCAGCAGAAGACACTAACTGGGAGGTCTAATGGGGCCGCAAAAGGGAATGTGCAGCACCCGCAGCCTTGGGGATCCCTACCTGCATCCCACACACACGCACGCCCAAGGTGGCCGAAGTGCTCTGTTCACACTTCTTCATCTGCCGAGCAGCCTTCTCCTCAGATGCATCATCTCCGTGCTGTCTGGTCCCCATCTTCAGATCAAGCACGCAGGGAAGCTTGAAGTGATGCACCACGTTCTCCAGCAAAAGGAACTCTGGGAGATGCGTCAAGGAGAGCTCACCTATCAGAGACACCCCTCCCTGGGGCCACCGGACAGGGACTTGGGCCAGCATGAGGTAGGGCTGGACAACAAACAAATAGGAATTCAAAGGACAGACAAAACAAACTGTTTGGGGACGTGAAGGAAAGGAAAAAATCCCAACAGGGGCACCCAGGCTTTGACACTTGGTAGAAGAAATCGGCCTGGAAATGGGAATGGCCACCAGTAGGCAAGGAGGTGACACGTGGGCATAGTGGAAACTCAGCAGGGGTAACTGAAGAGCAGAGAGGTGCCAGGAAAGAGAGGGTGTGCAGGGAGAATTGCTGATACCTTAAGGAAGAGCTCAAAGTTCAATCAAATTAGCAACTTAACCATATGGATAAACAATACAATCCCCACGGACTGAAGACTCAGGGCTCAGCGCGGTTGCTGTTGGCCTGCCCAGAAGAGCAACACTGCCCAACGCAGGGGGAGGAACTGGGGGGGGGGGTACAAAGGCAGGAAACAGAACAGTTACGGGAGCCTGCAATTACCGCCACACACAATGGGCAAAGCCTCCATTAGGGCACAGCGCCGGGGACAAACCCCAGACCATCAGTGCAGCAGCTCGTCCCAAAGGGGAAAAAAAAACCAACCCTGATGTTTGCCCCAAGAACCCCTGCAGGGCACAGTTCAACGCGTTACGCTGAAACAGCAACCAGAAAACTGCTAGATCAAACCTGCGAGGAAGTTCAACATTTAGAAAAAAAATAAAAATTCTATCATCAACTGTGGTTGATTTTGAAAGAGGAACTTGATAAAAATAAGGAAGCGTGATTAAAAAGGCCAGCCAAAAAGAATTACTTCTCTGCAAGTAATGCAGGCTATTTAAAAATAAAAGCTGGAGGCTCAAAGCACACGTTTGAGAATAGGAAAAGGAAGCCCACACAGTTAAAAGGGTGAAGAATACAGCTATTAAAAGTAAGTTTGTTTCTATGTGCGGAAAACAGAATCAAGCTCCAGCAGGTGAAACAAAACCAGCCCGCAAGTGGGCAAGTTCAAGACAAAAGCATAAGCGGTCATTTGTGAAGGCACAGAAAGTAACAAATCCATCTTCAACCACATGAAAAGCCAGTCAGGCTGCCCGAAGAGTCTGATGAAGACAAAAGTACAAAAGGGGCTACAGGGGAGGAGGGTAGCATGGAGGTATGTGAAGAGGCACCCTAAAAAGAAAAATAAGATTAATATTTTGCTCCTTTGTTTACTGGGGAAGAGCTTAAGGGATTCTAAAACCAGAATTCCCCTTAAGAGTTCAGAGAACTCTCAAACTGAAATGCCAAGGGAATAGATTGAACCTTAAACAGAAAACAAGAGATGTGTAACTCATTTAACACCACCTCAGTACCAAGGGACTGAACAGGGGCTACTGCAACACTGATGTGCAGAGAACTGGGGACCTACAAACCAGCCTGACTGGTCCCACAGCCAGTCGCCAGCAGGGTCTCTGTGTTGAAGAGCGTGGATCTCCACAAGTGATCCAGAAAAGTGAGTGAAGAGTCAGATGACAAATTCACTCAAAGCATCAAGTTACTCAATATTGCAAAAAAAAAAAAAACCAAACCTCCACTCCTTCTGGAGTTTTTCCACTACTGTTCCCTATTTTTGCAATCAACCACTAAACAGGCGGGCAGAATTCACTGAAGTTTATACACAAGAAGGCGAAAATAATTCTTAATGTATAAAGCAATGTGTTTTGAGAAAGCCATTACCAGTCAGGAACTGGATCTGGGGGTAACGGAATAGCATTTGGAACAAGAGAGTGTGTTAGGGATTATGAGGGAGAGGAGAGAAAACAGCATTGAACACCAGTGGAAACCTCTGGTTCACCTGCATCTTCCCTGGTGTGTGCAGTTCTGGTCATGGTCTCCAGAAAGACAAAGTAGAAATGGAAGAGACTCAAGAAAGGTGACAAGCTCTCTCCCAAGGGGTTACTGATCGGGGAAGACCTGCATCTGCTGCTGGGCAAAGCCTGACGTGAGAAACTACAGTTCAAAACAGAACTCAACAAAGGACCAGAGAAGAAAGAAAACACAGGATCTACTCAGATACACAGCTTCTCTGAGCTTCAGTGTCAGACATTAGTGTCACTGCACAGAAAGCAGCAAGGAATAGTAAAAAGAAACATATAATACAGTTTTTCTTGTGTGAACGATGGGAAAGCCAAAGGACCTTGGGCACAAACACAAAGGCCAGGGTGGACTCTGCTTCCCAAAGGATACTGTAGAGTTTTCGGTCCTTGGACTCCGACCGCATGCGGCTCAGCTGCTGCTTATGACAGCGCAGGCTCCAGGGGTTGTAGCTGATCTTTTCAGAGCTCAGACCACTGTTCCCATCCAACATCTGAAACGGAACATCTGAATGGATGTGCAAATCCACCCTGGGACTCTTTGTTTCCTGGATGCTGCTGGAATAAAGACAGAACAAAGTTGCCTGTTAGAATCCATGCCTTCTCCGGGTACTTACAACTGCCACGTCCTCCCCTTGGACATGGCCATCTCCTGTTCCTGTCACCTTCTTAACAGCAAATTCTCACTAATAACCCTCGCTGTGGACCCACACTTAAGGATGTGGTCTATCTAACATCTCTGCCAGGTTGGACTGCAACTGATAAGAGTAAGCAGGAACACTTGTTTCTCAGGGAGCTCTGGCTGGTGTGAGAAGGTAGAAACCCATATTCAAAGTACCTTTGGGAAAAATCCTCCAGGTTAGTAACCAGGTGGACTGAAGAGTGTTTGAAACTGCTCCATAGGCTTTGGTTCCACATGCAATAAACTGCCAAGGGTTATCTTGTGTCAGAAGCACTTCAGATGGATGAGTTTGCCCTGAACGTGGCAAAACTGACACAGTTTGCTGGACTAGTTAGTCCACAGTGTGCTTAGGCCAGCACATGCAAGACAGCCTGAAAGCGCAAGATGTCCTCAGCAAAAGGAGCACCAGAGCTGAAAGGGGACAAGGGATTTCCTGCTCATCACCTTGTCACTGGGCTCTCTTTACCTTTCAGTGCTGTCACTGGCCAGGCCAGGCTTTTCCTCCTTGTGCTCTGTGCCGCTGCTTGATCTGTGAAGGCTCCGACGCGAGTGCTTGCGTCGTGGCTGGTCCCTCTCTGGCATATCATCCTGCTCCAGCGCCTCGCTCTCCACGTAGGGATAGGCCACCAGGTTAATGTAGCCATCGCTGTCTCCCTCAAAACAGACAGATACCACACCTGCAGAGAGAAGTGACACCTCAGCTCCGTTTCCCACAACCACCAGCACCCAAACATTCAACGGGAGACAGTAAAATGTAACTCACAGAGCAGCAGAGCAACAAAAGGAGGTTTGAGACTACAAGAATCCAAATGTTGTTAGGGCAGAACAGAGGAGAAATCCCCCAAACAGTGCTGTGTCGCTACCTGATCGAACAGTCAGCAGCAGTGTGGGAAGCCCTGCCAGGCACAGGAAATTAAGGACAAAAGCACAGCTGGGTAGGCTGAGGGGTGGGATTATTTCCTTCCATTCACTCTTGCAGCGAATGTCGTCAAACAGGAGAAAGCAAAGCACAGGCTACCAAGATGCCGAGCAGGGTGAAGCATACAAAATATATAGAGAGTTCATTTGGGGAGGTACTGATGTCCCACAGAAGCGTTCCTGCTGCTGACCTCCTCCAAGCTCAGAAGTGATGCATCTCAATGAAGAGGAAGTTGGGCAAAAACACCAGGAGGCCTGCATGGATGAACAAGGAGCTCTAGGACAAATTCAAACTGAAGAAGGAAGCCTAAAGAGGGTGGAAGCAAGGACAGCTAGCCTGGGAGGAATACAGAGAAATTGTCCAAGCAGCCAGGGGTCAGCTTAGGAAAGCTAAAGCCCAGATAGAGTTAAATCCAGCCAGGGACATCAAGAGCAACAAGAAAAGCTTCAGTAAGTATGTCAGTGACAAAAGGAAGACTAGAGGAAATGTGGGCCCTTTCTGGAAGGAAACAAAAAAGGACACGCGGGGAACTACAGGTCGGTCAGTCTCACCTCTGTGCCCAGCAATATCATGGAGCAGATCCTCCTAAAATCTTTGCTAAGGCACGTGGAAAATAAGGAGGTGATCGGTGACAGCCAACATGGCTTCACCAAAGGCAAATTATGTCTGATAAATCTTGTGGCCTTCTACAATGGAGTTACAGTACTGGAGGAGAAGGGAAGAAAAACTGACATAATCTACCTGGGTCTCCAGGGAGAGACACTGGAGTGGCCTTCAGTACCTAAAGAGGCTACAGGAAAGCTAGGGGGGGGTACTCTTTATCAGGGAGTGGAGCCATAGGACAAGAGGTAACATTTTTAAACTGAAAAGGGGGAGATTTAAATTAGATGTCAGGAAGAAATTCTTTACTGTGAAGGTGGTGAAACACTGGTACAGGTTGCCCAGGAGATGTGAATGCCCCATCTCCAACGTTCAAGGCTTTGAGCAATCTGGTCTAGCAGGTGTCCTTGCTCATGGCGGGGGGGTGGAACTGGATGATCTTTAAGGTCCCTTCTAACCCAAACCACCCTACGATTCTGTGACAAGGACACTGCTGGCCAAGGAGGAGTGTGCTTTCTCTGCTAAAGGATCTCTCCAGCATCTGAGCTATGAAGAGCAGAGCAAAGTTGAGGTGACACTTGTCACTTATGGCAGGTCAGCCAGCACTGCAGAAAAGGGATCTGCAAGCTCCCAGGGCTTCCTAGAAATAAAGAGGGGCTCCTGGAAGTAAAACTACCTCAGCCAGGTGCAGGCAAGCAGGACCATTTGTGTCCTGCCCAGTTTCCCCTTCTGAAGGCTCCTGGGAAGCACCACAGTACAAAGAAAGGTATAGACCTTTCTCAGCACAGATTGGCTATATCTAGCTGGCCAGCCACAGAGCAGGACAGCTGATGCTTCTAGTTAGAGCTGACGTCCTCATCTTTGGGACTCCCTCAGCCCTGAAAATGAGGTTATCAGCTCACGTCCCAACTTGCAATGGCCAAAATAATTCATTAGCTCATCACAAGCATTGAATAGCTGCCAAGAGTATCAGATGCTAGATGCAGACAATCAAATGATTCATCACAAATGCGAGGAAACCTTGCACTGCCCAGCTGATGCAGCCCATCACATTACTGTCCTTCCTCTTCCCTTCTCTGCAAATGACAATGCTAACACAGTTCTGGTGGCCCAACACAACTTCAGCGCAGTTCAGGACTCCAGCATGTCACTACAGAAATGCCACTCCAAGCGCTCTGCCTGCCTGGACGTGCTCCTCACGACACCCCTGTGGAAGGCAAGCTTACAGTAACACCCAAATGCTCAGGCAGGAAATATCCTCCCCAATACTCTCTTCCCTCAGAACAGTAAAAACAACTTCTGGGACTATCAGGAAATTGCATGGGACTCTTGGATGCAGTCCTACACCAGGGTGGAGGTGTATGTCCTATGCTTTTAGGCTACCAGGAAGTATCTGACTTCAAGACAGGCCTCCATCTGGACTCTCAGCCTTATCAGTTTTAAATGTATCTCCCAAGAAAAGTCTGATATCAAGTCAATTCTAGTAACTACACAGGCTTCAGCTGAGATTTCTGATGGGTCACTAGAGCCCCATATGGCTCTAGACTGGCTTGAGGGTACAGGAGGACCTGTCTGTTGGAGACACCGTCTCCACGGTCGACAGACAGACACAGGTATGTAAGCTGACACTGCTTTGAGACCCTCAGGCTGCAGTCAGATCAAATGGCAAGACCCTGAACAGATGGTGGTCCCAGCTGTCTGAAGCAGTGTCCTCCCAACGCCACGTGGTGACAAAGAAGCAGAGGCAACAGGAACGCCGAGTCCCCCAGAAGGCTACCTGCCAGTGTCACCATCCTGAATAGAAACACTCATGGCCAAAAGCATATCCAGCTTCCGAAAGACACAGACGAGCTGCTGACCTCCTACAACGATGCAGACACTGGAAAATTCCATTCCTGCAAAGCGGCTGGGGACAAGGCTTCACCTCAGCGCCGGGAAAGCAGCGCTTCCTGCTTCAGCAGCTTTATGAGACGGGCCCATAAAAGAGATGTGATGAGGAAGCAATAAATTACGGGACTGGAACATGCAAGTGCTCAGTGTATGATTTAACTTCATTTGCTCAAGGTCAAGGCTGTAATCGACAATAACTTGGTAGCAGAATTACTTCAGTTACACGTCCATAACCCTAAGCTTCAGACTGCAACTGTCACACCGCATGTCATCTGCCTAGAAAGAGGAGCACGTTAAACCCTGAGTGCCTACAAAAAAAGACTTCCTCCTTTCCAAGGGCTCTTATCAAATTGCTAGCCTGCAAAAGAGAAAGAATTAAAATCAACAAATAAGATGACACCAAAAGACAGCAGAGCTGCAGGAAAATGAGAGGACTGGTTCTTGAAGCAGGTAACTGCACTCTGGAATGACAACAGGCCTCACCTTTGTACTCGGGTGTGAACTCCTTCATTTCTGGGGGCAGAGATTCATAGAAGCGCTGCTCTCTGGTAATGAGGGGTTTGCAGACAGTATGGTCGTCGTAGCGCATCATGCTGCTGTGGCCGCCCACCTGGTGAATGAAAGGCTCCAGCAGGACCCCCCGGTCTCCAGATCGAGTGGCATTCTTGCCATACTTGCCCACTTCCATGGTTTGACAAACACACATTGCGTTGGGCACCAGTTGCACTCTTGGAACATGGGGAGAGCCACATGGGCTGGGAGGGGTAGCTCAGCAGCAGTCAGGCAGCCACAGGGGAGAAAATCCCGGCAATCTGCTTCCTTACGATGATCTGAAAAAGCACAAGGAGATTCCTGTGAAGAGAGGATCACTTGCATTCACTCCCTATTTTCTAGGAAAAGTTTCTGGTATTTATTTATATCCCTAACTGCTTCTCTTCTGTTCTCTATTTACCTCCCACTTGTTCCAGCACGCTCCTCACCACCTCTTTAATCTTACAGGTAAATACATGCTCATTTGGAGGCAGTCTCGTCCAGAGCTGCTCCAATAGGGTTGAAAGGAGACAGGGAAAGGAGGAGATACAAACAGTTTGAGCTGCCTATCTTCTGAAAATAAATACTACTTCCTTCCTTTAGTTCATTTTATCAGTAAAGCAACATGATAATCGAGGACAAACCTCAAGCTACAGCACAATTAAAACCAAGCCCACGCCTGCCTATTGGTAACTGTGACAGAACTAACACAAGCAGAATAAACATTTCCAGAATCCAAATTCCACTCCTTGTGCCTCTGTATTTTTAACATCTGAACAACTAAATAATTCCTGTTCACCTCCTACCCTAACACTGTTTCCTCCTCTTCTGACTTGCTTCTTTTCAAGCTATGGCATCAAAGACTCTTGGAATAAGTGGGCCACACTCATTCTGTCACTGCACGTACACTGTATCTGAATGGATTCCCCTTGGATTCTCTCCTTTATTACTCTAAGCCCTTCAGGAAAACAACTATTTCCTGATGCTTTCACAGCACCTACGTGCACAACAGGCCCCTGGTCTCCAGAGACAGGCAAGAGAGATTGCTAAATCCAAGTGAGATTAGAAGTGCTTTGGAGAAGACAGATGCTCTTTTAATGTTTGCAGAGTGCCTGGCACAGCCACAGAATAATAGAAAAGCAAAGCCGCCCAAATTCTCTCCAGATGATTTGCCCTTCCCAGCTTAGATCATTGTAGCTCCTGAGGCTCCTGGGGAAAACACCGCAGGATTTCCTCACAACGATGAATTATCCAAAGTCCTTGCTACAAGAACCATGTGGTGACTACAGTTTCTGAATTCAACAAATTGCCAGTTTCTTAGTACAGTCACAGCCGCAGGCAGTAATTTAAGAACTGAGGGATCTCAGGGGCCTGAACAAGGGACAGGGTTCAGGCTGTTCCTCATCCGGCCACGGGATGTCTCTGCAGCCACACACCACCACCAGGCTGGGGAAGTTCTGCACTAAGACAGGCTCTTCTCCTTCCCCCCCAATTCAGTCACGTTAGAGATGCAGCTCAAGAGATTCCAAAGGACGGGTGGTACTTCTTAACACATTTAACCCAATCTAACTCAAAAGCTCACCACAACAGGAAAATGTGTCTCTCTCCCTGTCTGCATGTTCCTTCTCACTCCTTCACACTGGATTTTGAGGCAGTACAAGCGTACATACATTTCAGCTGAATCACCTCACTGCTCCAGTGGAAAACATCTCCCTTTGTGGTTACATGACCACACGACTACATTCAGTGTAAGCGGAACAGTGTGAACACTTAGCTGGCTTTTAAGGTGGGGGGCAGGGAACAGGAGAGGGGAAAAAATAAAACCCAACACAGATGGTCCCTCTCTGCAGCAACTCATAGCAAAGTCTCTTCAAGGTATTCTTCAAAGTGTCTGTCTCCTAAACTCACTCAGAGCCCAAGTCATATCACAAAGACAAAACACGCTGTGGATTTCTCTCCTCCCTCTAATTTGCTTTATCAACAAGAAGACACTTCAGCAGCAGAGGCTTGTTTACATCATATACGTTTTAGTTTGGTTGAATGGTAGTTAATATCTGAGAACAAGCAAGGTGCCAGCATCTGCAACAGATCAGCACTTCACAGACTTCAGAGAAATGCTTTACAGACCTTAATCTCCCCTTGCTAACACAGCTTTGTCTTGGATTTGGTTTCTTTTATTTTGCCAGTGACTAAAGCAGGGTTTTCAGTTATTCCAAACGATATAGAGGACAAGTTTAACTTCACACCTTCCTGTGGTTTAAACTTCTTAGGAGAAGGTAGATAAGAGATTTGCCTGTGTGATAACGGTAGTTGCCATACTCAGGAGACATCCATATGATTCTCAGCTGTGGTACGAGTCCCAGTTTTCACTGAAAGCCAACCACAAAATGTCTCAAGGTCTCAGTTTTGCCAGCGACAGAACTATTACCCACCCTTTAGAGAAGGGGGATAATCTACGCAGACTCGTTAGCTTCAGACACCTTCACTAACTTCAGATGGAGGCCACAAACACCCAGGCAGACAGATGCATCTCCCCAAAGTTCGTGCAAACTGTTCTCCCCTTTAGTTAGGAGTGCCTCACCTCTGGGCTGCAGGCAGATCAGAGCAAGTGATGTGAACCCCTGGCCTGCTTTCAGCAGCCTTTCCTAAAGATGAGCAGCAACTGGAAACACGCCATCCTGAATTATTCTGAGGACAGCAGCCGTCCACTGAGGAGTCCCTCAAACCTTCTCCACTCCATGGCCTAGAGATATTTGTGAGATGACTACAGCAGTCCAAGGACTCCTGTGAAAGTGGCCACGCACACTGACTGCAGCCATGAAGAAGTGCTCCAGGGTCACTGCCAAGTATCCCACTGCCCCCAAGAAAACTCAAAGTGACAAGTTTCAGATGTGCAGTCACACCTGAAAGGGAGTGACAGCCACAAAGAACACATTCTGTGGCCGTGACACAAGGGAAGGAGCTGGGCACCAGGTGGGGACAGAGTCCCACCTGGTTACAACCGCTCCATGCACTCTAAAGAAAATAGCCATATAGCCAGTATTTTCCCCATGTACAAGTGAATGTGAGGAAAAAAATATACTTTGTGGCAAGTAGTGTTTCAGATAGCTTCCTCTTTAAAAATGTTATCTTCAGAGCTTGAAAAACGTGACACTTTGTAGCTCAGATACAGAACAGTGGTTTTCATTGGACTAACTCAAGGTAAAGGGTTATTACTAAACATGGACACTATCCACAGATAAAGACAGAAGAATCCCCGCAGTTTCAAACAAGTGTAAAGCAGAAAACTATTTGAAGGCCTAAATATTACTCATCCTTCTTCTGTTAAACAAAGGCATGCGTTCAACTATTTTAGCTGGCTTTTAAAATTCAGAGTCCTTCCAAGTTATTCTGTAAAACACCGTGCACAAACCACGCAACAGCTTGAAGGAGACCAGTTCACCGAGCAGATCCTTCACTATGGTCCAACACTGCCACTGTAGCTCAAACAGCAGTAAAACATTCAGGCTGGTTTAGCATCCCCCTTCCCAACAGACCGATCTATAGGTGGCAAGATAGATCACCCATCAAGCCAGACTCACAAGAAGAGGGGTTCAGGAACAAAGATATTGCTGACTACAGAAGGATAAACCACATTCCATATTCCATTATCCTCCCCAGTAAAGAAAACTCTTGTACTGGAGGACAGTTTGCTGTACAACATTTGAGTCTAGATGCCTTTCTGTCAGTGTATCTGCTCCAAGTTTGACATGCACACCTCACTGTTCACACACTTTTTAGGAGGATGGGCACAAAGAAGAGCAATAAGCTGTATTTTCTTGTGGTAACACAGGAAATATTTCCAGACAAAACCCAGGAAGACACACAAGGAAACTCTGTTCTTCCTCACCATTAAGCAGGGTAAAGCCTGCCCCTGATACCAACATTACTTTCCAGCAGAGCATATGCCCCTCCACAGAAACAAACAGCAGTCCTTGTTCTTGAACTCCCAAAGACTCTTAAACATTACTGAACCCTGGGCTGAAGATCACCAGTGTCTTCCCAGACCACCACCACAATCCAGGAGATGCCTGCTCCTGCCAGTTTGCAGCACCAGAGCGCCACCACCTGAGGATGTCAGCACTGGAACAAGGGAGCAGGAAGAGCAGGGATGTCCTCTTTGATGGTGGTAAGTTAAGGTGACAGGAGAACTAGCCTCAGAGGTTACCACACACTTGAGAGGTGGGGACAGAAAGCTGCACTGCAACGGGTGTGAGAATTGCTACAGACCGCACCACGATGCTGATGTTCCCACTCTTTATAAGCCATCTTGTATGGGAACACTGGCTATGCTTCATGACTCACTGGTAAGACTATTTTCCAAAATAAAAAGGAGAACAAACATTTAAAATTGTAATGTATCAGGCAGCAAGAAAGCTGACTGCGTTAAGCGCTGTTGACTCACATCTTCTTTGTAAGCAGCATGCACACCCATCTTTCCAGCATTGCCTTGCTGGGGCTCCCAGGACCGCGGCCAGCCCTCAGGACCCGCGGCAGCTGAAGACCAAGGCAGATGGCCACTGATGATTCTGGAGCTGGGCCACAGGTGGGGGATAAATACCAATCTCAATGTCATGCCGAGAAAAGTTAGACTTCCACTTAACAACCCCAAAGCAGCCAGGAGTGAAGCACAATAATAAACACACCACTATATCAGGCAAGAGGTCTACAGCATGTGGCGAACGAGCGCCTGGTGACTGCTTCTTGCGAGCTAGCCTTGTTGGCAAAGGGGATAAGCAGCCAGCATCCGGGCTGAAAAGCATGGTGTTTTCTAGTCACGCTGGACTGGGTGACCCAACTTCTACAGAATAAAATCCAGTCTAAGGAAAAAAAGGCATCTCCCACTGTGCTATGAGATCAGCTTCCCAGCACAAAAGCTGACCCAGAGGCCTGAGACGTGTCTGTCTAGTCAGCAGAAAACGGAGATGACCCCTGGGACCTGGGCAGAGAGAACACAACTCTGCAAGAACCTGAGGCAACATTTGGGACGTAACCAGAAACATTTGGCCAGCCTGGTATCCAGGAAGCTACAAACCTTCCAAAGCCTGCTTGAACACATAGCTTTGTATCCTGAGACTCCCCCTGCATCTTTTGTCCAACTCTTGAACTGTTACCAAATACAGCCCTGTTCGGGCAGGCTGCCCTCACTGAGGCAAGCGTGGCTCTTCAGATCGAAGCCAGATAGAGTATGATCCCTGTGCATACATCAAAAGCGAAACTGGAGTTTTAGGGAAAGCTGCTGAAGGATGCCAGCTGAGGAAGAGAATGTCAACAGCGAGGTTGGTGGAGGAACTGCAGTAAACAAGGCCAAGGAGAGGACAATAGCCACTAATAGGTGTGCTCCACCCCATGCCAAGAGCTGAACTAATGCACATTTCCTTCACCAATACATTTCCTGCCTCAACAACAGGGCACAAATACACCAATTGCTGAAGCGTGCAAGAGGAAAGAGCCTTGCCTACATTAAGTCAGAACGTGATTGAACTTACAGAAAGGACCACATGGAAAACAAAATTAAGCTTGTAATAGGAGTCTTTAGGCATACTCTGTGTTCCTGTCTCCCAGAGATCTGAAGGAAGGCTGTGCCATACGTATATCACACTAATTACAAAGCTTCAGCACTCCTGCCAGTAGCCTGTGAGACCAAGAATTTTCTCCTCTTCTCTTCCTAAGAAAGGAGCGGAAGCCAAGCCTTTTCAGCTCTTTGTGAAAAAAAAAAAAAAGAGAGGCTGAGCTATGCAGTTTTAACTACGGCTGAGATGCCTAAACCACTCCTTAAAACCAGTACCCAGATCTGGGGTTAAAGCAGGCTTTTTTCTGCAATTCCTGCTGATCTGGCCTCTCAAAGGCCCTTCTGCTGTCACCTACACATGCTCACAAGGGGGGATGAGCAAGATTCCTTGCTAGTGATGCAGCCCCAGGGCACAGACAATACCTGTTTTCTCACACTGACATACTACAGTGGCAACATATCTCTCTTTTTTAAATGTTTTAATGCAAAGCCTTAGCACAAAACAGTGCGTAGTGAATGTCCGTCACGTTCGGCAACATATGGCGTAGGTGCTCTGCAATGCTTTGTGAACATCTGCCACACAGCTGTTTGGCAAGTGAGGGTAGCCAAAGCCAGGGCTCAAATAGCCTCTTCCAGCTTGTATTCCAGTTCGGCCCGATGCTGGAAAAGCTGGCATTAACTGAGATAACATCAGGCTGGGGAGCGGGAGAGGATGGCACTTAACAGGGATGATGTCAGCTGATTTAATTCCCTCGCTGCTCTTTTCTCCAGGCCTCCCCTTCCTCACCAGAGAAATGCAGCGCACTGGCAGGAGGGCACAGGCTGCCTGGGGACCTGCCAGTCCTTGTCACCGCTATCAGTGTCACTGCGAAGGGGAGGAAGGGTCATCACCACTCTTTCCTCTCCAGTGGGCAAGGGAGGATGAGCGAGAGGGAGATGAGCGGCTGAGTCCCGCTGCACCTCGCCACAAATATACCCTACCTCAGTGGCAAAGGGCACCTTCCTTCTCTGTTCAGAAGCACTGGCTTCAGCCCAAGCCTGAGAGTTTCCATAGCAGCAAGACCTGACAGAATACCTAAATTAACATTAACAAAAGGTTGCTTTATCAGTACCAGCCCAGATGATTTTCTTCCAAGCTTGTGCCTAGGAAAGCAGGGTCGTCCAATATCAACTCTGCATTTTATAGGAGAGATGAAAATATGACACATGCTTTCTGGAGAAGGGCTTACAGAAGATCAATGTTTGTGAGGTCTCATTGCTCAGCTTTCTCTGAGCTAAATTCTGGCTTCTCTTCATCTAATTTACAGAGAGGAATAAAGTCTCTGATGGATACAGGTTATTTTTAAACCATACCAATGCAAGCGTTGCCATTCAGCACAGCTCTCAGATCTAACAGTCCAAGACAATTGGAAAGGAACTTACTTTCAACAGTCACAAGACATAAGGAACCAACCTAACCCACTACGAAAGACATTTCTCAAATTCACACTAGTGGATGGACTCACAGCAGAAAACTAGCCGTCCTTGCATTCATAGGGTGGGCGGGGGAGGACAAAAATTCACGTCAATCCCATTGAAGAGGTTTGGCTCAAAGACTAACTTGGAAAGAATTTGTAACTCAACTTCTAGACTGAATAAACAGAAAGAAGAATTTGTCTCAAAATCTTAAACTTTTCATTAATGCTGCTAATAAAGCATACTTGCTCTTCAGTCACAGAGCTGGGCCTCATCCCCAAGAGTGAGGCTTAAATAAGCCAGCCATGTCCCTAAGGAAGTCCTGAAGGATCATTCAGGTAACTCCACCCAAACACCTCCCCAGTAGGAAGACGATGGAAGGACTATGCTGAGTTCAGCAGGAGGAGGAGTACATTCAGAAACAATGTGCTTTCATGTCAGCTGTGGGTACCAAATTCTACAACCTCAACAGCATCAGAAGGTGGGACAGACGAGGAGGTAAACACACCATGCTGATCTCCTGACACCAAGAGAATGAGTCAGAGCTGGCAATGCTTGTGCTGAACCAGAGGACAAACACACCACCCAGCAAGCCACTGCTGACAGAGAAAAGGAAGGTGTGATTTTGTGGTAACGTGCACAGAGCTTATCCAGATGGATGGCTCTAGGTAGGACTGCTCAGCACCAGGGGGCAGCCCCACCAAAGAGACAAGAATCCACCACAATCAGGTGAGTGGCAGCATCAGGTTTGTGCCACAACAGGGGTGAAAAGAACAACTGGAACCTTCTGAGTTCTTGTCTCATCTTCTCCCAGTTAAAAAAGCCCCAGAAAGAAGTCATTGGAGGTATCAAGATCAGAGCCAAGGAAGTCAGTTTGGTCTCATCACCAACAGAGTACCTGCTGGCTCCTGAGCTGGAAGGAAGTGTTGTCATACAGTTGTGTAAGCACCTCTGGAACCTGAGCTCCCACTCACACCCCCACAGCAGACTCGACAAGTAGGAATGGTTGTACACCTTAGGCTGGTGCCCCTCAGGCTCCCAGACAGTACTCCACCTGCAAGGCTGGTGGGACAATGGGATAAGATCTTCACAGCTTGCATAAGAACACGAGGAACCCTCCAGCAAAAGCACCAAAATTCCAGAAAAGAGAAGTACTGGTGCAGCAATAAAATCAGTTTTCAGGTGTGAGAGGCTGGTTGACAGGAGCTGAAAGGAACAGTCGATGTGCTGCATCTTACAACTGCCACACAGAAAGAAAGCACAGAGGCCAAAGTGAGGATTCTGCAACAGGAAAAACAGTCAACTCCCCCGACTCAAGAGCAAAGGCACACACATAATCCACTTTCAGACCATTTCTAAGCTGCCAAAGAGAAAGAAGGGGTGTGTTCTGGCTCCCTGCCCACCACCTCAGAAGAGAAAAACAAAAGAGAGAAAACACGACCTAGGCAGAAAAAAACCCAAAATATAAAGTCTATTTGAAATTAAAAGTCAAGCAAAAAAGTTTAATCTACCTGCACTTCATCATTTTTTCCTGCTTTCAGAATGTGTAAAAGCATTGAATTAAGGAAGAAAACCTAGGTGAGCAGCCAGGGCTCCAGCTCTCTCATAAGGAAGCGACAGTTAAAAAACATACACTAAAAGCTTGGTCCGCACAAGGAAAAAGGGTGTGTTGATACTGTATTCATCCACCCCATTCTCTCTAGTTCGGTAAACCAGAGCAGATTTTGGGGTATGGACAACTGCTTCTCTTGGTTGCTCTCCAAAGTGATCCTCCACAATGAAACCAACTCCATCTAAATGCCTGGCTTTAAAAATACAAAACTACCCAATATTGTGCTCGCAGGTTTTTTTGGCACTGATCAAGCCGAATCAGTTTCTAATTCCTCCTTTGGTTATTTCTTCAGATTGTGGTTACGCAGGCAATCCTTTGACAGCTGCACCAGCATAAGCAGCACCCTCCCACTCAACTCTGCTGCGCCAGTACAACTGTTTGCAGCCTCACCATGAATCAAATTAGGGAACTGATCGCAGTTAAAAATAAACCAGCACTTTGTTTTGTTTTTTCTAAGGATTACTTTTCAACCCAGGTCAGATCCCCAATCCATTGTGCAGCTGTACAAACAGTTGTATCAGCACAAGGTGCCTGAATTGCTGATGGTTATCCCTGTGCCTAAAGCCAACGTTTGCATTCCCAGCTCACCTCTTGTTTCATGGCTGCTGTAGCACACGATTACTTACTAATAATACTAAACTGAACACATAGGGTATTTTATTGCCATCCCATAGAGGGTCTCTTTAATGAGACAAAATAAGGTCACTTATGATGAGTATCCTCCAAGAAAGGCATGGCTACTAAGCTCCCTTGAGCTGTTGCTTGTCCTAAATTATATGTCATTTTTGCAGTCTGCATGCTGAAATAAATATAAAAACACGACTAACAAAGTCACTGATGCAAATGAACAGCTTTGGGCCAAATTCTGAAACAAAACTTTCCTAGAAATTGTGTAACCATTAAATAACTTGGAGATCTTCCACTCAAGAAACTCAAGCCTACGTGATGTACAGATTCCCACTAATTTGAAGACCGTGACATTCAAGGAGCAGGGAGTCAATCTTGCAGTTCTGGCAACTCTTCAATTGCAGATAAATTTTAACATGGAAACACATGAAGAAAAATGGAAAACTAAAATAAGCACTAAGCAATGATGAAATGCTAGCACGCTTCAGAAATGACCATGAGAGAAACAGACCGAAGGTTCTTTTCCCAAATTACCAGCTCAAATACTGTTTGAAACAAAACCAACTGAAAATACTTCCCATTTGATGGCTGCTTGGCAACCTGCTGGAAAGGACTGGGTTCTCAGTTCTCCGCTTTCAGCTGGTGACAGGTATCCACATCAGACACACACCATTATGTAAGGCCTCCTCATTGAAAACAAGGCACAAAAGACTGAATGACCATTAAGGTTTGACTTCTGGAACAGGGTAGGAAGCACGTTAATGAAACAGCTTCAGTTTCATTTGTGTCTGCTCTAGAAGGCAAGAATCACAGTCTCAAAGCTGTTCAGCAGCCTTGTTTTGTAGGTGTTGTCAACTTAATCCACAAGGACGCAGAAGACTGACAAAATTGGTATGTGGCAAACCTTACCCTTCTTTCCTTAACGTGCATCTCAGGGTCTAGTCCCATGACAGCTTAAATAAATCTAAGTCGGTGCTCTTCAAACTCATCCTCCCTCCTGAGTCAGCACTGGCACTCACCCGATCCTGCTCAGAAAACAGCCTGGCAAAAAAAAGTTAATTCAGAAAAAAAAAAGTTGTTTTTGCCAATGTGGCTTCCTGGACTGGTTTAGTGCCAGTGCCCAGCAAAATGGGAGAATCATCCAGCAGGGCAAGGGCAGGCAGAAGAGTAATGGTGCCAGTTTCATTCAGCTCCAACTCTCCTGCAACCCTGCGCGCAGAGAACAATCTCACCCTGACTTTAAAAGACGTGAATTGCTGCTCCCAGCAGAAAGATCGTTCAACTTTTTCATCCCGCTCCTGATGTCTTCTTTACATCAGCATCAGACAGTTAGATTAAGTACCCCATCTGGTAGGAAACTAAACCAGCAATATATATATTAAAACAAAACAAAAAGCCTTTAGTTTTTACACTGGAGCAGGCACCCAATAGATCTGACCATGTGGTCCAATAATTCCCCTAGCGTCAAAAGAAGGGAGAAGGTGGGAACCTGTGACTAAAGCCAAGGAAAGTTCCACTTCAAGTGATTGTGAAGCTGCACTCTTACTCACCATGGACAAAGTAACACAACAGGACAAATGTCACTCTATGTAACATTTACAAAAAAACACTTTTGTACAAAAGATTTACATTGTACATAAAAAAAAAAAACATCAGCAGACTTCATTCTTCACATTTTAATTTTCCACAACACACCATTGATACTTAAAATACCCTTTTTTTTTTCCCCCCTCAAAAACAAGTCTTTCATTTATTTGTTAGCAGCATTATTTTGCTCTGAAGAGCAAAAGGGCTACTAAAAATATATAGGAGAGAGTAAGAAACAGCCTGTTGTGATTAACTAGGGCATGACAAAACAGCAGCAGCATGTGCAAGCAGCACTGGGGAGCAAAGCCAGGAGGAACAGTGACAACAACATTATATAAACAACACTGATTCATGAACAACAAAGAATTCTTAGAAACTGCTGCCTGGGTTATGTCCAAGGCTCTCTTTATCTTGGTTAAACTATTAAGAAAGTCACATCAGAAAGCTGACCACTCCTGCACAAGTAAGCTTTTTTGGAAGTGCGAGCTGATCCATCTAAAGGGCTTTACATAGGAAACCGCTGCAACAGCTACTGTGAAGTGACCCATAATCAAACTGGTTTCAGCAGTAATCCACACAATTTAAGTGTGGGTACTACTTAGAGGAGCTGTCAATCAATACACCGGAGCTCCCTGTGTGCTGCCATACTCAGAAAAGGGAAAGCCTCACCAGATGACACGAAGCTGGAATTTGTCCCCTGCCAAGAGTCATCGTACCATCACAGCTCTGAACTGGGTGTGGGTACCCCTCCTCTGCTGGAGACCAAACGCTTCACCATTCGCTGTGCACTGTGATACCTCAACCCCAGTGACATTACAGGGTCTTCTCAGCAGAACTTCACTTGTTCACAAGGCACGTTTCACGACTTCAGCCTGACACTCACTTCCACACGATCAACATCTGGTTTAGCCGTCTCTTGTCACACCTAACTCTGGACACTGCACTGATCAAGCGGTGGATTCCTGGAAGACCTAATTTTGCCTCCGAGATGCAGCAAATTCAATTTCTGCTTGTCATCTTACTGTCACTTGGAGGACAGCACCCTCCAAGAGCAGCCTGGGATATTTCCACAGACAATTCACTCTTCCAAAATTCAGAGTTAAAACTGTGGCTACTTCCTGAATAAGCAGCAAGTTTCCAGCACTACTGTATTTGGACAATCTTGCAAAAAAATGTAGGTCTTTTCACAGAAAACAGTATGTTCATGGGCAAATGCTACAATGTCTCTGTTCCAACAAATCACTGGAATATCATAAATCAGAGGCAAGAAGTTTATCTTAATCACTGGATTGCTGACAGTCACTACCATTGGAAGCATTTCTCTTTAAATATCAAATACATATATTAAAGGATTTTAAAGCATTAAGAAAACTCAGTAAAGCCATCACTTTGGACTGCATTTAGACACCTGAATTTCTCACAACTCTCCCATACAAGTAAAATACGGGTGCGACAAAAGAAGGCAAAGGTAAAGCTGTGGTGAAGCAGCTGCCAAAGCGCTAAGCAGAAGCACGTGGTTCCATTTAGATCAAAGCACAGTCTGAGTGTCTCATGAGTAATAGGCTACTATCTGTATAGAGCAAGAATTCACAGCGCTGTCACATGCGATTATCAGCCCGTATACAACACGGCTGTCTTCTGGCAGGTAGTCTCTGCTTGTGCAAACCTGAGGCAGTAGCAGCTTTACAGAGGTCAAGACTCTCACAGGATTCCTCTAGATCTATTTTCCACTGCTCCAAGATGAAATACGAAAAAGGGAGAGAAATTGATCACAGAGACGCAAAGCTTCACGAGGGGATTGTTTCTCACCCTACCAAAGGTGACCTCCCAAAGCCTCTTTGACTGTCCTTTAAGAGGATTACGACTCCTACCCTTGGGAGACCTCTGCCCAGCTACTGGCCCACTGATATTTCACATTACTGCTATGTCTTGTCTCTGCATTCTTATCAGCAGAGATATTAGAAGAATTTATAAGGTCACTGCTCAAAGATCAGGTCTTTAAATGGAACCTCTAATGCAAGCAGGGAAAGCCACAGCCAGCAGTGCTCCTGGGGACTCTGTTTTGTGGCTGCCCCATGCCCAGCTGCAGGTCTGCTTAGCGCACATCAGTTTAGCTCCTTTGCACATGCAGGCCACCGACCGCCCTTGGGAGCAGCCATTTCATCAAGGAACAAGTAAAAACCAGAGATCACCACATGCTAAAAAAATTAAGGCAAGTCTAGTGAACATGGTTCAGAGCTCATGCACAGACTGTGGCACTTGGGAAGCACTAAGCCCAGGTGTATTTTCAAGAAGCAAGGACCAGCAATGCACTGCAAGAACACACTGGTGTCCCAAATGGAAAGCCAAAGGGGAGACTCCAGCAAATTCAATGACAAATCTTTGTCACAGACACCAGAAAACAACAACTTGAGGACAATTTTTTTCCCCATTCTTTTGGTTTTTGGACAATTCTGAATGGAGTCTATGAAACAAGTCTTGAATGATGAATCCCTAAACAACAGTAATCAGGACTCATTTCTCTTGCCACTTACTAGGGTACAGATGTGAAGCAATCTATGCTGCCATGCAGGTGAGCATACGTGTTTCTTCTGTCATAAAGTAATCAAAGTTAAAATGCATTATGAATTCCATAGTTATGAAAACTGTGAAGACTAGACCTGAAGAGAAACTTTAACAGGTAGAAACATACTGCCAGCAAGGATGTAGAATCTCTGTGAATGGAGACCCTGTATGAGATAAGATACATATACAAGTTAATCCCAATGGATACAGTCAGTGCTGATTTGGGACAAATAGGAAAATGTTCTCAGAAGTAAAAAACAGGATAGAAGATCTTCTCAGCTGCATCTGTAAGAACAATCTATGGTTTTGGTTGTCTCAGAGTACACACTGCAACAGCTAAGCAAAGCCAAGAGTTAAGAGTTTTAACTAGTAACTGCAGAAAGAAACTACAGGGTTAACCACAGAAGCACAAAAGCCACAAGGAGACAAACCCATGAAGAATTATTACAAAAGCTGCAAATGCAGAGGAGCTCAAATTACATTCCTTAAGTAGTTTTGATAAAATAAGAGTGATCTACAGCTTTCCAGGAGACCACTAACTGAAAGACAAACATAAGCAGCTTGTGGTGAACTTGGATTTTTAGTATCTGTTCTTAACTTCTGAATTATGATGCTTTTAAAACAGGGGAAAAAAAGGAAAAGTGTCAGTAGCTGCAGATAATTGATTTCCACAGAAAAAAACACAACTAGGACAAAACCCAACTTCTAATTGCTATTTTTAATCCTGCAGTGACAAAAAAACCTCAAGACAAACGTTATATAAGACCATTAACCTCTTTGCTCATAACTGGCACCTTAATTTAGCATTCTACCAGACCAGATAGCTTCAACTGAATTCTTAATGCCAAAGTGTACCACTGGCTGCAGCAAGGCAGCGATAGCAGTAACAGAAAGAAAAACAATTCCAGAGTAAGCACCACATACTGAATTTTGCAACTGGGCACAAGCAGAGATACCTGAGCCTGCCCAGCTCTAAAGAAAGAGTATTCTTTCCAGATTGATAATCCCAAAAAGATTATCAATTGCCCTCCACTATTTTAGGAACATTGAAGAGAATTCAAAGTACACCACAGATCTGGACCTCCTGCTCACCTTTTGTACTAAACGTGGGTCAAACCCAAAGAGGCTGTAGCCTACTGAAAGGGAAGTTTTGAGCAATTGTTTTTCTTCTTTACAAACCAACTTCTCAGTATTCCATGGCAGTTTAAAGCAGGTATGACTAAAATCTCCAAAACTGCCACGTATTCTACTTAACTGTAATTCAGTGGCTATCATATATACACATGACTGAGGGAAAAACAAAACAAGGTGATCTTGGAGAACATTCATATTACCCCCCCGCACTAGAAAAGACACATTAATCATCTACACTGATAAGAAGCAAGACTGATTAATTTCAGCCAGTCAGTCTCTTAAATATCACCTTCCATCCATTTTTATCACATAGTGGCAAAGAATGACATTCAGGAGGAAAACAATGATTGATTAAGAGCCTACTTTCAGAAGTTATCGTCCTGTTGTGTGGAAAGAGCTCTATGAATCTCTCTATGAATCACCAGTTCATCCTCCTTTGACTCCATTTACTCTCCCAATTCCCTGGTGTGCCTGAATTCATACTCCACCCATCCAGACTGTTAACGTCCTGACTTGCATAAAGGAATACTGTGGGAAACAGCACCAAAACACTCAGTAAACTTAAGCTAACTGGCCTCCAGTGCTCCTCCCCATCCACAAATCCGATTAATTTGTTGCAGAAGACAAGGAGGCAGGTCAGACACAATTACCTTTGGTAAATCCACACTGACTATTCCCAGTCTCATTCCTTCACATGCCCAGAAAGAAGTACAAAAAGGACAGCTGAAGGACTTGGGTCTTTTTAGTCTGGAGAAGAGAAGACTGAGGGGGGATCTGCTCAATAGTTATAAATACTTAAAGGGAGGGTGTCAAGAGGACGGGGCTGGTCTTTTCTCAGTGGTGCCTGCGGATAGGACAAGAGGAAATGGGCACAAACTTGAGTATAAGAAGTTCCATCTAAACATGAGGAGGAACTTCTTTACTGTGAGAGTGGCAGAGCCCTGGAACAGGCTGCCCAGAGAGGTGATGAAGTCTCCTTCTCTGGAGATGTTCAAAACCCGCCTGGACACATTCCTGTGCAACCTGCTCTGGGTGGACTTGCTTCAGCAGGGGGGTTGGACTAGATGATCTCCAGAGGACCCTTCCAACCCCATAGCATTCTGTGATTCTGTGACCTGACCCATGACTGTCCCCAGGACTGAAGTAAGGCTGACCAAACCTGTAAATCTCTGGATTACCCTTTGGGCATATTTTGAAGACAAGTACAACATTTGACTTTGCCCAGTGATCAGAGACCTCCCAGCACCTCCAGGACTTTTCAAAGACGACCAAGTCTGACCTCACTATGACAGAGTCACCTAAGCACCTTTAGGTGCAGCCCATCAGGTCACATGGACTCACGTGGCTCAAATTTTCTCAAGTAACCCCCCCACTGTGTTTTCATTTGTTTCTGATGGCTTTCTCCTCTTTGAGCTCTGCCTCTAAACACAGGGGCCCAGGAGACCTTACCACTGAAGATTTAGGCATAAAAGGCACTGAATACCTCCAGCAAGTCTGTGCCAACCAACCCATTCAGCAGAGTCTTTGTTTAGCCCTTTACTGCTGCTGTAGAGGTAGAAGCCACCTCGTAATTACCAGGGATGTAATAAGCGCTGTCCTGAGAAAAGGTAGCTGTTTCCACGATTCAAAGACAGAAATGCAGACTAACATAGCTGAGTTCACTCTGTCTGTATTCCAGGTTGTCAAAGAAACCACAGGTCTCTTTGCAGGATGTAAAAACAACTCAGTGGAAAGCTGCATGACCCCATTTCTAAAACATTTGGCAAAAAACCCTCCTCCTCACTGTCGGCCAGGCCGAGTGAATTTATCAGAGGGAAGTCAGCTCTGTAAAACCTCAGCAGAACTCAGCCCTCCTGAAAATCTCTAAGAAAGTTTAATGAAGGAACTCCTTTTCTGCTTTGAGAAGAAAAATCGAGATGACAGAATAAGGAACTGAGATTTTTACCCAGACTGCTCTAGGTATAGGAAACGAGACGTTTTATGACGACTCCGTGTTCTCATGGCTTTTACGTTCTTAATATCTCAGCGTATCAGATGAGGGGGAACATCAGGAGAAAACTCCACGCTGTTCTGATGCTCCCCAAGAGAAAGGAGAACCAAAGGACACCAGACGCTCACAGCCTTGGCCATTGCTGCAGGCTGCTGGCATTGAGCAGGCGTCTCGTCGTGCCGCGCTCACGCTGCCAAAGCGGCGGCGCCTGCTGAGCCTGAAAGCTCGCACGGAAGTGTAACACCAGCAAACAAAAGTACATTTTATCAGACTCCAGAACTCGCAAGTCTCCCCTGCCCCCTTCTGGGAACAAGGTGGATTTGAAAACTTCAAGATCTATTTCCAATGATAAAATTGTTTACTTGGGCAAACAACCAGAAGAAAAACAGAAAAAGCTTCTGCCTCAAGCAGGAGTCCCTTCGGCAAATTTGTGGATATTACTAAGTACATCTCCTTCAGCAGTAGAGGCAGACTCAAACTGGATTTTCTTTACCCATACACTGAAGCCACTGACAGGAGCTCATGCCTGCCAGAAAACGGCCCGACAATTCACTACAGCTCAACTCTTATGACTAAGCCCATTTGTTTCTCAGGTCGCGATGCAGATGCACAATGCAGACTGCCTGTCCTCTACCCCAATATCTCTACTTACTTACCCAAAATAATTAAAAAAAAAAAAAACCAAAACAGAAGAAAAAAATAGAGCAATAACAGCAAAACTTGCATAATATGCAATAACTGCTCATAAACCTTCCCCACAAGTTACAGAAACCACATTCTATTAAGCTGCTGACTGAGACCTGACTTAAGCAAAAAATCCCTTCGCAATGACTTGCCACCCCATGTATTTATCTTGAGATCTTCAATGCAAAAGATAAATAGGCCTCATTAGGGCCAGAGGAGAAAAATTCTCCCGCTTGCCTCTTCCTCTCACTGGTAACAAGGAAAACATTGTGCTACCCTTTGCCTGTGCATTTTTGCATTTTGCAGCATTTAAAAAAAAAAAAAAAAAAAACAGTTGCAGTTTCCTCTTCACCTCCAGAGTGCAGTCCTGCAATAGTGCGCTACTCGGAAAACTTCAGCAGATATTCAAACACTTTTTCTCTGCTTTTCCTGTCAGCTACTGAGGAGGAAAGCTAAGCGAAGACCCCAGATACCTCTCTCCACATTCCCTTCCCCTTCTCACAGTAGGGTATTTCCAAAGGAATGGAGCACAGCTACTGTTCAGCAGCTGCTTAGGATCTGTGAAGGGAAGCGTTTCTCCTTCTGAGAAGGCTGACCCCGCAGCAGAGATCCAGGAACTCTCTCCAAAGAGCACACTGTGAGCTACGACATGTTCTGTGCTCTCCCCTCCCTTTGCAAAGGCAGCTGGTAAGGAGCAGAAGCTGGCTCCAGTACTCAGGAAGCAGCACAAATGTTTTGTTTCCTAGGAATTAGGACAACATCTAGATTTAAACCTATGAAGTTTGAGAGTTATGCATCAAAGCCAAACACAAACTTGCCACAAAAAACCATCACAAGCAAGCTAATCTTACCCTTAAGGCCTTTCAAAACCAGCATTTAATTTGGTTCTCTTCAAGCTCACTGTAAAGCAACTTTAAAATTACTATGATATGCTGCTGTGGGGCTGTGACACCACTCTGATCCATCTCCTCCTCAGATCTATACATTGCCCTTTTTCTGAGCTGTCTGAGAATTAATTATAGGGAAATTAATAGTGTTAGATAAAGGGATTCCAAGCAACTGGCTCTCTTAAATGAACTGAGGACTGCAGGATCTCTGGCTTCAAGGAATCTGTAGCCATGCCCATTCACTACAATTAGTGCTGTTAGAAAGAGTTTTAAGATCCAAACACCCAAACATCAGCACTACACCCATCTTCTCACTTGTGGCCAAACACACACATGCTTAGCCATGGCGTGGGTTTTGCCTCTGCCTCTTGTCACCACTAGACCACATCAGAGATGCATCCTGACCTCAGGAAGCTCTGCCAAAACTGCAGGTGCTAGACAAACAGCAGCTTTGAACAAAAAGATGAATAGCATGACTTTAATACATTGTCTGCATAAGCTCCACCTACCCCTCCATGTAAAGCCAGGCAGTAACAGTAAGCTTCACAGCCTCCTGAGATGGGGAATTTCACTACCCAAGAGGACTTTAATCTCACACATGCAGGCAGAGATATACAAGGGCATTTCAGCCATCAGAACCCAGTCTGAGATGGAATGGAGGGGCACATGCATTAGAATTTCCTCTGTCTTACTGTGAAGATAAAGCTGAACAAACATTTTGCTTCAGTGACGCTTGTCTTTTGCCACATGAGGAAGCCGAGAACACTTATATTTGGCAGGCCCCAAACGGTATCATGCAGTTTTACCGGATAGCCAGCTTTTGTCTGAACACTGTTAAAACATATAAAGCCAGGAGAAATATAGTAATTCTTACATCTCTCCCCTGAAGTTGAACAGGTCAGCAAAGCACTCAGTTGATTTGGTTAAGAGGTTCTTTAGATAATCATAATGTATCTGAGGCCATCCAAATGGAAAGGAAAGAACTAGGAACAGGCTACTGTTTTTGGTGCTTCCACTGAATGTGTCAGTGATCTTGATAAAACCATTCAGTCCCGATGCAAGATTTTAAGAATTTGTTTCCTAGACCATGAACAACTGAGTTTGTTAACAGACTTAAATTAGGGCACCTCTTTGAAGCGAATGCGGTGTAGTGTTTGGCTGAAGAACCAAACCCTTTAGCAACTTTTCTGCTCAAATGGCGGAAACAGAAAAGGACAACTTAGGAGTACATCAGTTCCACAGAAAGACTTAAGAGCATAAAAGCAAGATTATCCAAACAAATTCACTTCAGCCTAGTAAACAAATTCTTGTGCCAAAAGCTCAAGGAGCAGCTGCTATCTAGTGGTTTCTTCTGCTAACATAGCTATGAGACACCACTATTAAACAAACTTTGGGGCTTTCTTAAGCATCTGAAAAAGGTCAGGGAGGCAGAGAAACCCAAGGCAGTTGGATGTACAGTGCTCCAGATTATATCAATCCTCAG
>JAOQGH010000003.1:19452841-19468823 GCA_025769975.1 Gallinago jamesoni | reverse complement strand
CATCTGAAAAAGGTCAGGGAGGCAGAGAAACCCAAGGCAGTTGGATGTACAGTGCTCCAGATTATATCAATCCTCAGAAAAGAGAATTGCAGGTTGCCCTGCGATACTGAGTAGACACACATTCTGGAACAAACATAGCAAGGCTTGTTGGGACAGATAAAAATCTTTTACTGGACCAACCAATAGAGGATGCCCTCCAGCTCCTGCTGCAACCCCTTCTATTTTCACCCTGCCGATGAAATAATTAATTCAGCTGGAAAAGAAATATTTTGGGACCCTATTCTATCTAATCCTTCTTTCCTTGGAAAAAGTGCTGATAGCTAGTCACGACAAAAAAAAACACTTACATAAATGTCTACCTTCTCAATACCCCCAACAAAGCAAGCTTTATTTTAAAAGTGTGGTTTTACCACCGTAACTGTATCTACATTAAGGGATTCCACTGGCAGAGCTGCACTAGGCAAAGATGAGCGTTCTGATTAACGCAGCTGTCCCAAGCATTTGTAGCAGAAATGACCTTATAAGCACGTCCACAGAGAGTTAAAGCCACATAATCACGTTGCAAATCCATGCTCTCTACTTGATATCAGTTTAATTTTCCTAAGTAGATGACCCTTAAGGGTCAGAAGCAAGAAAACACGAGCTGTAACTTCCCAACTTGACACTTCTTCACTGTCAGTTTTTCCATGAGAAAGTAACTAACAGAAGTACATTCTCATACATAGTACATTCTCTTGTACAGAAAAAAAAAAAGAAAAAGAAAAAAACCAATAAAATAGAGAGAGGAGAAGGAAAGAGAAAAATCTGAGCTCCATGTTAGGAAAAAAACCCAACAACTCAAAGCAGGTACTGCAAGAAAGTAAACAATGACATGTAAATACAGGGATAAAGTGCAACATTTCAGTTTTGAGATTCTGATTAAGTTACAAAATAACATAAATAACAAACCCATTTTAGACAAATACAGTGCACTAAAGCTAGTACATAATTTAAGTAAAATATATAATACAGGATCTGATGGCCCTTAAAGCTAAAGTAGCAGTTTTTGTTTGAAACAAGGTACAAGTCAAAAGAGAATTTCATATAAGGATACTCTCACATCCCTTGTAACATAAAAAAAAAATACAATGTGGCAAAACATACATGACTCAGGGTCATGGAAGGGATTTTGATCTGGGCCTTTTGTTATCCTGTTACTCTTCTGGGGATCAGCATAATCTGCAAGACTCTCAACCACTCACACTGAAAACCTTAAAGCTGTTAAAATACCCCAGGGGTTGTTCTGTGGCTCGCAGTTTGCTCCAGAAGGTAAAGGGCAAAGAATTAACAGACACCCCCAACAAGTGAAAGTGAAAGGCAATCTGAACCTGAGGCTATCTTCTCAGAAGATACAGGAATTGGATGGTTAGTCACAGCTTCAAACCTGGCAAGATGCTACACGTTTTGAAGGGCAAAAAACAAAACTTGGCATTTAAAAATGTCTGCAAGATGGTTTTACCAGACCAGGAGCCAGCACTGTCATCCTTCGGTGCCACCTTCTAGTGGACCTCACACTTCCAAGGGATCCAATGGAACTTTGGCTTTGCAAAAAGATATATCCAAGGAGAAGGGAGCTCCTAGATGCCACAGCAGCAGTCCTTAAACACAATTTGCCCTACTGTGCTTCTTAAGCTCTTTCCAAAGGAAAGGGGCCTTTAAAACTCCAAATCTTCATTATTGCATTCCTTATACACTGACACCAGGCCTCTCGGAATACTCTGCCACACCAGGCAGCCCTGTTCTGAAGGTCTGAAACAAGAAACTCCTTTTCAAATGAAGGGAGGAATCGGACAAACAAAGCCTATATTTAACTTCCTATTCATTGCAGCAGTTGCAAACAAGTTCTTGTAAACACTTCACAGGTCACAAATTTCCAATATCTTATCTCAATGTTAAGCTGCTGAAGTAGAGCTCAAAGCTCTTTCCAACAGGCTCTCTAGAGTGCCACTTACAACAACCGAAGCCACTGGCTAAGTAACAGAGTGGTAAAGCCAAAGCAAAAAGAAAATAATTTGTTAAACCTGATCTATAATAATTAGATGCAAGCCAATTTGACAAAAGTGCAACACCAACACCTGCATAGACATATATGCATAAATAAGTAACTTTTGGCCCATGTGCTAAAATAGCAGAGCACACATTCATTGTGCACACACAGACTGTGGCCAGATTTTTCACACCTTAAATTCCTCTAAAGATACTGGAAGAGCGTGATGCAGCTTCTACAAAACATCAGTCCGCTAAATCAGATTCTCACAAACCATCTGGGTTACAATACACCATGAGCCACGTATAGCTAGGGAAGGCAAATTTACTCTTCAATTCTCTTCTCCAGTTGAATACAGCATGGTAACAAGCGCCAGAAGTGTACCTTCTCAGACTGAAAGACACAAACTAACAAGCACTATGGGTAGAAAATACCATGCAGCTTTCTTCTTTGAGGATCATAAGAAAACTGCAAACCATCGCAAACCTGAAGCAACAGAAATTGCTCTGCACTCATGGAAAAGTCAACCTGCTGAGCTCACTACCACAAGGTGCTGACTTTATCAGAATTTTTTAAGGGTTTTGAATTTTCTTCTGGTTATCATGTCACTACAGAATGAAGTACAAAACCCACAAAGTCTGGAAACACTTCACAATCTAACCTGTACCCTTTAATTGCCAAGTTTTAGGAAGATATTTTAACTGCAGCAAACAAAGAGCTTGGATTACTTTTGGCTGGTGAATGATGTATTACCCTTAACTATCTTAACTAAGGCTATTTGAGTCGAGCTGGGTTTACAAATCCAAATTCATTTTTAAGACAAATGGTTTTTGTTATCAGGTGAACCAAGCTGTCAATAGGTCCACTGTGTTCTTAATTGCTGAAAATCATATGAAAGTGTCAGTCCTAAGGATGTTACATGACTTATTAACATACAGCAGGAATAGTAATACCTTACTTAACTACAGCTAAGGATAATTAAGGGGAAAAACAGAAACCCCGACTTCTGCTATTACAGGGGAAAAAACAGCAGCATGCATAGTATCTAAAGAGGAAAGAATGAAAACTTTCACATTCCCCATGGTGTGAAACAGTAGTGTTTATTCAGTCTGACTAACCGAGTTAGAGGTTTTCTCTCAGTTCTGTAAAATAAAAGATGCGTAAAGCATGCCTGATAATGCTTATTAGTCCAGATTTAGCTTACCTGTACATTTTACTACCTGTATTCTGATCATCACTTGTGATATGAACTGAGAAAAATTAAGACTTCAATTACTTAAAGAAGATTTGTACCCAACCAAAGAAAGTGACGCTTGCACAGCGTAAGGAAAAAAAAAAATACTTGGTCAAAATGGAAAACAAAGCAAGCCATTCTAATATTTGCAAAATTAAGTATTATCAATAATTTTGTATATGGTTAGATTTAATGTAATTGAAATTTGCCTATTCAAAATTAACCTCATGGGGGTTCTATTGTGGGAAGTGTGTGGGTGTTTAAGAAAACTATCTAAAAAACCCTGCATACATAGTGTTTCAACACAAAGTGAGCTTCAGAGTGCTTTAACGGTCTTTGTGGGACAGACTTAAAAGGTTGAAGTTATAAGGTCTTTTCTTTCCCCCCTAGATTTGTGGGACGAGAAAGTCAACCCCAATGAAACTGACAGGAATACCTTCCACAGATCTGCCATGTAGCTTTATGCACAGATCACAGTTTGGAAAAGTGAAATATACCTTCTGCTACGCAGCAGGAAGTGCTGTGAGGGCCTTCCAAAGCTCCAGGATTTGACCAGTTTTACTTAACGACCCACAATGGTACTCAAACCCACACAAGAGTGCAATTATACCTCATCTTCTGCATTAACTCCAACATTTTCATTGAAGTTATTCTTCGGTTTGATTCAGCCACTGACTAAGACACAGGACTATGCAGCCCCCCAGGCTTCTCTCCCAAATCCTTCCTGCTTTAAATAACTCACTGACATCTGCATTCACTGGTGCACTGATTTTGGTGCTCGAAGCTGCTTATCGCCTATAGTTAGCTGTAATGAGATCATGACTGCCTCCCCACACGTGCTTAAGCTGCTTAGACAGTACTGTCAAAGGACACAGAACAAACAGCCAGCCCTATCTTCTTGTGCCTTTCTCAGATTCTAAACTCACTTTTTGAAATGCTTGACAATACTTTGGTATCGACAGTGGATGATGCTAATCTATATTAAAGATTATATATTTTCCATAACTCCACTCTGGCAGTTTAAAAAAAACCAAAAAACAGGAAAATGCAGCTCAGCTTAGAGCTACATAAATAAAATAAATAAGAGGGGGAAATAAAAAGAGAAAAATACCACAGCAGACTATACAAGCTATACAATAGCTCATTTTTAGACCACCATTTAAGTCAAAGACACAGGAGCATCCCCTGCAGAGAACGCACCACATCTCTTCTCTCCCTACTTAAAGAAGGTATTTGTGGAGCTCAGCACCTTCAGTCATTACCTGTTGCACTTCAAACCAGCAAAGACCTTTAGTGACACAGGTCAGGGGCCTCTCCACCAGAAAAGTGAACTGTGTGACACAACCACTAGTCAAACACGCCATCTCTCAAGAAAACGAGGTCATTTAAGTCTGCTAGCAAACCTGCTTATACCACAGGTACTACTACTGAGTCATATCTTTGTTGATAAAGAACTAGGGGAAAACGGGTATGTTAGACTTCCTTCCAAATTTAGAACAGCAGAAAGTAACCCCTTTCACTCTCTGGAAGACTATCAAGCCAGTCTGTCATCTTTCAGCAAACTAACCTCAGAATAGAAAGAAAAAAAACCAAAACTGCCAGACAATGGCAGAGTTCTGAAATCATCCTAAGATCATTCAGCTGCACTTCAATCACCTAAATGGTCGGAATTGCTAGAGCGTATGAATTAGTCTCCAAATCTTTGGAAGCTTAGTTCTTAATACAAAGAATTGACACCAATTTGATTAAATATAAAACAGGACTGAGTTTTTCCACTCTGTTCTAGTGCACTTACCTGGGCTTTCCTGGAGCATCCTCTAAAGATGAAAGCATTCTTTTCACAAACAATATCTACACATACTTACTTGAAGGGTTAAATTACAATGTGAGAGGCCAAAAGCAAGCAGCTTATTTCACTTTGCATATTTAAGGTGGCTGCATGTGTATTCTGGGCAAAACAGAAAAAAGTTACCTTAGAGGTGTCACCCAAGCTCTCTCTGTTGAGCAGTCACTGGAATATGGTGCCAACCTCTCACAATCAAGAGGGAGCAGGACGCCAGAAGCAAGTCAGCCTGCAAGATGTTGTATGGAAATGAGTTAGCCAGTGCTAAATTAGTGTTTATATAGATCTTTACTTGCTCATCAATTCAGAACATTTGAGAGCACACTTTTCCTCAACTCTGGGACCGGAATTCAAAGCAAACTCCTTTCAGGATGCAAATGCTCTCACAGGTTCTTCTGAGCTCTGACATGCTCTTTACCAAAGGTACCGCTGGGGCTGAGAGGAACCACTGCACCCCACTGCTCCCTCCACCCCTCAGCTGAAGTTTCCCCACCAGCGGGTGGAGCAAAACAGGACACGTCTGTTCTTCATCTGGCCTGGTTCACAAGACACTGATGGGTATTAAGGAAGAAAGGTTGAAGCTTAGCATATTAAACTGTGGTGGCTGAACAGGCACTGCTGTAGGACCTAATACAAAGGAGGTAGCACTTGGCAAAGAAGCAGGACAGCTGGTGGAGGAGATAACCTTTCTAACTACAAAAGCTAAATCAGACACAGCTTATCTATTGGAGCCCTCAACCACGTGTAGTAACATCCCACCAGGACAGGCATATTACACCTCATAACCTTTTTTTACTGCTTTTATCAGATTTGGTTGACCCAGATCTTCCACTAATGTAATTATGGCAGCTACGCCCATGTTATTTTTGAATAGAAACAATGGCACCGATGTTAACTATCGTGGATATCATTATACATCTAGAGAGGCACTATGTAGCAGCAAAGCTTATTCCTGCACTCCCATAGAAGGGGATAAAATCATTTATTGTGAATAAAACTGTCCACATACCGACAGGGGTTATGCAAAATAAAAGAAAGCTTAAAGAAGCTTGTCTTTTATACACAGTTAATGCTGCACAAAATGCATATAGGCAAGGCTACCAAAATAAATGAAGACAAATGACTTGCACCTTAGTACTATACACGGATAGTTCGTAGCGACGGGGGCTATATAGGAAGCATGGGCAGCCCAACACGCCAATTAAGAGAACTGCATCTATTAGGAGGTACATCTACCCGAACAGCATGCCGGGAAAGCCAAAAATAACAGCTGCTGCCACATCAGAACAGCACCAGCTCTGCATACAGTGATGCCCGCAAAACAGAAACCAAGCAGCCATGCACAAACACTTCCTCTTCCTCCCCCCACCCCCACGACAGCAGCAACAAACCTGAGATTAAACACGGGCCAGCATCCTGCTCCGCGTTCCCATCACGCCAGAAATATAAAAGGGGGAGACTGCCAGCTGCTTCTCCATACATCTGAAGGGTTCCTTTGGTTTACAGCAAGTAATACAAACACTTGACACGATTCTTGCCGAAATGTCGCGTTTTCTCCTTTGCTTGCACTCCTTTTCTCTAGCTCAGATATTTCAGAGCTCACTAGGGACCCCTCGTATTTACTAGGCTTGTTTTTTATACACTCCTCCTCACAGACTGAAAAGTCGTAAATAAAAGCAGTCATTCCTGAGCCAGTCACATTACATAAACAAGCAAGAACAGAGACACAGCTCTGCTGAGCTGTGACACACAAACTCTGCAAGTCAAGTTCAAACCCAAACCCTGCCCAGCACCAAGAATGACAGTGTGACACTGCTAAATGCAAGAGCAAACAAATCAGGCTGCAGTCTCCTGTCAACACAAAGTCTTGAGACTGTAAATCCCTGCTGCAGCACTCAACTGTGATACACGTACAAGCTAGTTCCCAATTGGGAGAGTGGGGAATCTGATGGCAGCAAGTGAAGTGCCTGGGTTACAATGCAACGCCCAAGCAATGGCCCAAACAAGGCCTCTGTCAAACTTTTTTATGACTTCGGTGCCCGCATTTCAACCACAAATGGAAGAAAAATACCTCCTTTAGAGCACAGGCTGTGGATACTCAACTTCAAACCTACCACCTACATTTTTTATCCCAAGGGAAACCACAAGACGGTGCCACCTCACACCCCAGTGTGCCTGTCAGAGCTCACCAGACCCATGACAACCTATAGGCACGGAGAAATCAACTGAAAATTAAAATCTAAAAAGACGAGCAATGAAATCTTTTTACAAACATTTGGTGATCCACTGAACCAAAGAGACCATGCCCTGTAAGCAGACAGTCAGCAAACAGCTCCAAGCTTGTACAGGGATTGTCATCGTGTGCTGATCAAGTTCAACCAGGTCACATTTTCAGAGTTTGATAATTTTACCTGAAACAAATAAGGAAAGGAGAGGAGAAACAAACCAGGCAGCTCAGATGGGATGAGAATTGCATGCAACTGCATGATTAAGAAGAAATCATAGTGCTCCTGAACAAAGAAGGCTAATTAGCTGATTAAGGGTACAGGTCCTACTTCAGCCCGGGCGCTTTTTGACCTCTGAGTGCTTGCTGTTCTAACCTTGCCTTCTCACTAAGTGCAATGCAATACAGGGTAACTTGCAAGCCAGTTGACTTACACAATCTGCCATGAGAGGGGATCCCAAAGCACATCAAAGTTTGCTTTCTAGGGTATTTTCATAAGAAGGACATGCCCAGTACTGTCATCCTGACAATGTCCTAATGACAATGATACTATTCATAAAAATAGGAGGAAAGAAGCAAGTACTCTATTGTTCCATTTAATTTTTAAATATATGTAAATATGTATTTTTAAATATATTTTCCTGTAACCACATAAAAACACATTGTAGCCCTGTTTCACAGCCACAGCACATGTTACTCTGAAATCCATTGTGCCACCAGCCCTATGTTCCCACCATTACCCTTGCATCACCAAAATCATTTAAGTACCCACAAAACTGGGAATGGGAAAAAAAAAAAAAAAAAGAAGTCAGTTTGTCTTCAGTTTGATTAGTTCATAAGTCAGGGAACTCTGATTCTGCACAAACACCGCCGCTGCCCCCAGTGACATGGCAAGAGCCTCCCGTTGGTTGCAGTCTATATTTTCAGGGACTTAAAGTGACTGCAAAAACTACACACGGAAGGTGGCACAACCAAAACTCCTGGTGATTGAAAGATGGTCCTAGAAACCACTTCCTTTCTTATCTCAGCAGTGAATCACGCTCACTTGCTCTTTTTCTGTGTAAGAAACACGCAAACCTGCCACAAGTTGCCTACTGGATAACGAGAATAGAAACTAAACTAGGAAAGGCACACACGCTGTTCAGACGAGGACCCTGCCGGCATACCCTACCCTTTCCACCCCTGTGGTCATCAGAGATTCCTTGGGTAATGTCCTCGTATACAACAGGTTCCCCCTTAAGGGGCCAAAGATCACTTCCCTTGCTCTCCCGAAAGTCCTTATCAGACAGGAAACAAAGGCAATGCCATGAAAAGGACACTTCAGATCTGTACGACAGGCTCTAACTGGGATGGCAGAGGCTGTTCATCCATGTAAATGGTTGTGCTGAAAAAGCCAGGGAGGATTTGAAACACTCTCTAATTCTATTGGAAGAAAAATTAGCATTAGGACATTTCAAATATTGACAAAACAAGAGTTTTATGCCATTGAAACAGCAACCCAATATTATCTTGCTATATAGAGTTCATGCTTCATCTTCTCACAACATACCACTTTCCTTCCAGCTCCAAGACAAAGCACTTACCTTAGGTCAGTGCTAAACTAACCCCGCCACCAAAAAATAAATATTTCTCCATCTCAACAAGGAAGCGTTACACAGTATTAGGATGACCCTATTTAAGGTTATAGTGACAACATCTAATAATCAATATATCTAATTCTAAACTACTTCCAAGCTCCTGACAGAATTTCTGTAAAAATGAAATCACTTAGTTCAGTGATTAGTGCAGTGAATGCAGTATTTTTCTCCATTGAAAAATCTGACCATACTGAACATAGGTCAGTACATCAGCTGCAGGTGACAGCTCAGTACAAAGAGGCTTGCACAAGACATTATAGTCTTATACTATTTTGTGAGACAAGCTACCAATTAATTTTACACAAACAGGCCTACCAACTTTAGAAATATTACATTAAGAATCGGCAGAGACCCAAGCCCACACCATTCTGGCACCATTCGGTGCTTTGTTAGCAAAGGTCAATCTTGGGATCCAGCTTTGGAAGCTCTAAATACCAAGTTAAGCCAGGTGAACCTGAAGGGAGGAAAAGTAAATGGAGCAGAAACGCAGCAAGACAAGGTGAAATGGGAAAGGCAGCACATACTATAAAGATGGAAAGAAAAATGGGAGCCTCACTGGTTTGGAGCTTTAAGATGGAGAGACACGGGGCCTGGCACCAGTTTGAATTCAAAGTAGCTGAAAACTAGAGTCAGTATCACCTCTCCTAATCTAAGTCCTACTTTGAAACCCCAAGAAAGGCTGTTGGTTACAGTCCAGGTCTGCAGACCCATGAGCACATCCGCCTCCAGGGACTGAAGGCATCTTCCAGCAACCTCTGAGGCAGCCAGCATTACCAGGGCCTGCCTGCACCGCCTCCTCTGAGGGGGTGCCAGTACCTGGGGAGGCAGGAAGGGACCCCAAACCCACCAGCTTCCTCGCCATGTTGGCTTCATGGTAACACCGTGGTTTGCCGAGTTCCTTCCTGCGATCTGCTCCTGTAAAGGGCACAAAGAAAGGTGTGGGGAGGCAGACGCTAGATCTGCTGGCCGTGCTGGGCCCCTGGCGGAGGCACCGTGCTGCCCTTGCCGAGCCCAGCTCCCAGAGCTCCCCCACGCCGGGGGACAGCCCTCCCGCCCCAGACGGGCCTCGCATGGGGCAGCACCTGGCTCTCACCCCCCCACACACACCCCACGAAGACGAGGCCGCGCCGAGGCCCCCCCTTCCCCTCACAGGACCGCCATGGTTCCGATCCTGCCTCCCCCCCGCCCCCGGCACGGCCCTCGGTCCCCCGCCTCTACCCACTCCCCGTCCGCCGCCCCGGTCCTACTGCGCCAGGCTCTCCCGTCTCCCATCCCCCCCTCACGGGGCCGCGCCCGGTTCTCCCCTCACGGCACCGCGCCCGGCGCACTCGCTCGCGCTCGCTCGCTCTCTCTCTCTCTCTCTCTCTCTCTCTCGCTCTCCCTTCCCTCACGGCAGCGCGCTCCGTTCAGCCCTCCCGCCCCTCAGCCTGCCCCCGAGCCCTAGGACTCGCTGATGGCTCACCGGGGCGGGTCCTGCCTGCCCGGCCAGGGGCTGGCGACACCAAGCCGCCCGCACCGCCACTCCACTCCCCGCCGCCCGCTCCCTGCTGTTCGAATCAACAACAAGATGGCGGCGCCCGAGGGGGAGGGGCCCCGATGCTGGCCGTCATAGCAACCGCGCCGTCCAAGTCCCGCCCCGCCGCCGCCGGCCGCAATCCAAAGCCCAGCCCCTCCCACCGGGGACCCTCGAGCAACGCTGATAGGCTCAAACTGCCGTCACTCAAGCGCAGGGCAGCCCCCGCTCCCTTTTCCTTGCGCCGGCTGCCCCCGGAGGGCCACGCACGTTAGGCACACGTGACACCCGCCGGTGCCCCGCCTCCCCGCGGGGCTCTGCGCCGCCTCATTGGCTACCCTCGGGAGCCGTTGGGCCAATGGGAAGGGGCGGCGGGAGCGCGCGGGGTGAGGGCCGGGCGGGCTTTCAGCCGTGGCTCCGGTCTTTCCTTCCCTCCCCCCCACGTCCCGCCAGTAACCGGCCTTACGCCTCCGCCCGGCGCTCTCCGCCTTCCCCCCGGCGCCTCGGGGGAACGCCGCAGAGCCCGGGGGCGGGGGGGTGGCAGTGGCCTGGTTCCGGTTGGCGCGGGGTTAGGGCTGGCTAAACACGGCTTACCCCCGCTGCGGCCTAGCCCCCGGGGGGGGTCCTCAGGCCGGGCCGGCCCCGCCCCAAGGGCAGCGGGCGGAAAGTGTTCGCACACCCATCCCGTACCGTAAAAGGTTAGATTCCCCAGCGGTCACGGTTCCTGTGGGCTCAGGGCAAGGCTCCAGGCAAATCCCCAGGGGTGTCCTCGCTTCCCTGTGAGACCCCACGGCTGTCTTCTGCCCCCCCCGCCCCCTGCTTCCTCCCCTTTAGCCACCCCGCTCCCTAAATTAGTCTCTTTCCACTTATCCCGCTTCATTATCCCAAGGCACACTTCTTTGAAATTCAAATACCCGGTTTCCCACTTCCCCGCGCTCACTGACTGCTTCAAAGCCCTCCCGCCCTTCCCCAGGCCCTGCTAACTCTTCCCACAGCACCTCGCGCCTACCCACCCCACAGCTAATTTGCTTTTCCTCCTCATTAAGAAACCAGGCCCCTCCGCTGCCCCAGCTGCTCATCCCACCCGCTTGTGCCTGGGGCTGCTCGAGCAAGGCAGAGCTGGAGGGGGGGACACAGGACAGGGGCAAAAGTTTCTCAGAGTCACCCGGTGATGGTGTTTTCTTGCCCCAGCTCGTGTCTCTGCAGAGGACTGCCCTGTCTGGGTCACGTCCGGAGGCTACGGACACGCTGCCCTGAGCAGGGCAGACCCTGCCAAAGCCCTCGGTGTGGTTTTGGAAGTGACAACCCCAGCCCAGGGCTGGTGCTGCTGTAACCACCATCCATTTCTTGGGTCATGCCGCCCATGTCCCTGGCATGAATGACCACCGCAGCAAGACAGCCACGGGCAACAGCACTCCCTACAGCAATCAGAGGGACCTGGGGGACCACGGCAGTGGGTGCAATCTCCGCCACCGTTTATTGGGTTAATGCTGGCAGCAAGTTCAGCCATGGAGGAAGACTCCCCTCCTCCTCCCAGGACTGAGGGCTGCGCCGGGTGCCTGCTGGTGCCCAGCGCTCTGCCTGGCACAGCCCGTGGGCAGCTCTGGGTCATGGGGAGCCCTTCTCCAGGTCAAGCTGCTCAGATCCAGCGCCGTGCCCCAGTCACACTGTTGAAGAGGTAGTCCCTGCCAGTGCCTGAGATGGGATTCAGGACTCAGCCAGGTAACACTGCCCAGCGCCCATCTCTCCTGTCCCCCAGGTCCCTCTGCCCTGAGGGACGCAGCCTGAGGCTACAAGGGCTGTGGGACAGGGCACTCACGTGGGTCCTGGGCACGTCCATCAAACTGCCCCTGTGCAGATGGGAGAGGGTGCTGAGGGCCCTGGGGTGCTCCCCCACGGCCCTGGTGGGGCACCTACTCTTGATGCTGTGGCACACACTTACCGGGCTGCCGATGTCAGGCTGGCCCTGCTCCTCTTTGCCACCCTTCTGCTCCACCACATCCCAGGAGCTGCAGAGGGAAGAGGGGGCAAGGGGAGGGCATGCCATCAGTGACAGTGATGGGCCCCCATGCTGCCAGGAGCGGGTTGCCAGTCAGGCTGCGCACTAACTCCCATCAATCCTGTCAGCCACCTACCTGATTGTCCCCTTACCCAGCCCTTGTGTCCCTTGGGCACTGAAGGGGACTGCAGCAGGGGCCATGCTTCCCCAAACACCACCACCTTTCAATGATGCCCAAAAGTGCCACTGCATCTGCTTGTTCCCCCAGGTGCTGGTGCTCAGAGGATGTTGTGTCGGGGGGAGCTGGAACCCCCCTTTGCTGCCAGCGCTCCCTGCAGGGGCTGAGCCCGATTCTTCTCCTTTTTGTAGTCACCAAGCACTGTGTCCCCACCTCACCAACGAATGTGGATCCAGCCGTGCACCACCCCGGGGTGGTTACACTGCTGGAGGTGGCTGTTATCCTGCCCGCAGGCTTGCACGCCACCTCCTCGCCATGCAGACGCCTGGCGCAGGCTCCAGTGGCTCCAGTGCCTCCTCGGGCTCTCCTTCTGCTGCCTCTCACCCCCAGTTCATCCCCCCCGGGGGGTGTGCAGGCTGCTCACCTCCTCCCTGGGGCATCTTCCCCGGCAAACTGGGACTCCCCTGGTGAGCTGCAGTGGCCCCAGCCCCAGCCCCAGCATCAACCCTGTGCCACCCCCCTGCCCACCAGAGATTTTCTGCCCCAGCCTGGCCACCGACATGGCTGTCCCCCAGCCAAGTCACCATCTCTGCACCCATGGCTGCACCCTGGGGCAGGGATGGCTCCCCAGCACGGCGACCCACAGACCACAGCCAAAATGTGGGGTGCATTAAACACCCCCCCATGCTCTGCAGCTCCCTGGCTGTCTGCGAGGACGCGATGGGAACCTGTGCCAACACACTCAGGGCTGCCCCTCGCTGCTGACACGACCACCTCGGCCATGCAGCACCCACCTCTTGTCCACGAGCAGCTTGCCAGGGTCTCGGTGGCTGCGGGAGGAGCAGAGGGCAAGCCATGAGCCCCTGGCCTTGCCCACTGTGCTGAGCCATGCCACGCTGTGCAGCCCCATGGGGCCAGGGCTCACCCGCACAGCAGGCTCCGGGCTGTGCAGCCCAGGGTGGCTAGCAGCAGGGCGCTGGAGATGGTCAGCACGGCCACGAACCAGGCTGGTGGGTGCCACATCGCCTCTGTGTGTGTGATGACCAGCGGCTCCTTCTGCAGAGTCTGCAGAGGCAAGGGGGTGAGGAGATATGGGAGGACCAGGGAGTTTGATGGACCCGAGACCACTGCCCAGCCAGCGGGCTCTGCTCACCGTGTGCCGGATGGTGCTGCTGCTGGGTGGCACTGGGGTGGTCCGGGGGGTGATGTGTACCACCAGTGCCACCATGGTGCTGCGGCGGGGGGCACTGGGGCTGCCCCACACCTCCGCCAGCAGCACGAAGGTGCGGGGCTCAGCTCGGTCATCGGGGAGGTAGAAGAGGGTGTTCCCCTCCAGCCGAAAGCGCCCATCCTCGTTGCCTGGACGAGAGGGTCTGCTCAGTAGCCCACCGCGGTGAGGGGCTGGGTTGTGCTGTGGCTCAGCCGCTCCTCACCTCCAACGATGGCGTACGTCAGCGTGGTGCCACTGGGGCTGCCCTGGCACGCCAGGCGGGTGACGGGCTGGCGGCCACCCAAGCCGGCTGTGATCCGAAGCTCCTGCACCTCGGGGGTGCACACCGGTGCCTGGTTCGGTACGGCCTGCCCGGCAGCGGGGAAGGGGGAGAGAGTATGGCACCCATGGTGCTTTCACCCACCACGGTGCACCCACCAGGCTTGTCCCCACACCTGCAGGCGCACGAGGACGTTGCACAGGCGGCTCCGCCGGTTTGTCGGGTCCAGGTCGTTGCAGGTGTCCGTCAGCCGCACTGTCAGCCTGTAGCTCTTGTGTCGCTGGGAGTCAAGGGGTCCCACCACCCAGATCTCACCTGTGGGGCAGCACGAGCACCCATGGGTGCTGGGGTGGGTGCGGTAGGGGCTAGGGAAGGGGCCGGGTGCTCACCAGTTCGTGTGTCTATGGAGAAGGGCTGTGCGGGGCCGGTGCCCCCCTCCAGGCTGTACTCGAGGCTGTTCAGTGGGTAGTCGCGGTCGGTGCCGGCCACACGCCCCACGGCACTGCCAAAAGCCGCTGTCTCCGGCACGGTGAAATTGGCACCGATGGGGCATGTCGGTGTGAATTCGTTGACGGGTGTCACCATCACGAGCACAGGCACATGGGCTGTGTGGCACAAGGTGGCTCAGCCATGCTGGCACCACCCCCCAGCCCACACTGGGGTGGGTGTCATCTCTCCAGAGAGGCTGGGGGACGCGGGGACGGTGGCACCACCCCTGGGGTGGGCATCTCTGGGGCAGCAGAGGAGGAACATTTCCTCTGTGGTCTGCTAGTGCCCTCTGGGCCTTTTCCCACCCCCTGGGTGCCTCTCTGGGGACACAGGCACTCACTACTCCGCGGGGGCTGGCCACTCGCCGTCACCACGATGGTGGCCGTGAACTGGAAGCCCACAGCGGCCACGGCCTCCGAGTCATAGTCCAGGGTGGTGTTGACCTGCTGAGCCAGGGTGGGGGGGTCACGCAGAGGAGCCAGGGAGCCCCTGCAATGCTGTGATGCCGAGGAAGCCAGAGGGGCAGAGGGGAGGAACAGGCAGGCCTGGGGGTGTCAGAGGCACCCAGGACCCCCAGCCCAGGACCTGGTGTGACAGCACATGTCAGAGTGTCCCCACTGACCTGCAGGTCCTGGACACAGCCCATGGCCCGCTCACCTGCAGCCGTGGCCCCTCCATATGGAAGCGGGAGAGGGAGGAGGGGGGCCCCTCGAGGGCATAGCGCAGGCAGTCCTCGGCACCCGTGGGGTCGGTGCACCTCAGTGTCACCAACGTCTCACCGGGGGACACCGTCTCGGGCACCTGGGACCTGTGGCAGGGTGGCTGGCGCCTCAGCTCCCGTCCCCCCATGTCACAGGGACGGAGCGGCATTCCCTGCACCCCACTCTGCCCCCCGAACCGTACACGAAGATGGCGGGGACGCAGCTCGGCGCCCACTGGTCTGACCCCTGCACAGTGATGTTGAGGGTGGCGGTGTCACTGTCATCAGGGCGCAGGGCGTTGTAAGCCCGGACGAGGAGGCGTGTGTGGGCCACCTTCCGCCGGCCAGTGCTGCGGATCTCACCCGTCTCTGCGGCAGAAGGCACGGCCTCGCACCGGGCACGGGGACAGGGTGGCCCTGAGGACCCCCCCACCCCCCACCCCCCCGGCTCACCTTCATCGATGGTGAAGAGGGCGGGTGCCACAGGAGCAAGGATGGTGTAGCGGACATTGTCCCCACTGGCGTGGACCTGCGTGACCACCTCCAAGGGTCTGGTGCCCTCCGGCACTGTCACCTCCCACTGCGGCTCGCTGCAGGCAAGATGGGCGGCGTGGTATGGCCTGGTGCCACCAGTAACCCCCCAGCCCAG
>JAOQGH010000003.1:19410341-19452741 GCA_025769975.1 Gallinago jamesoni | reverse complement strand
GGGACAGGAACAGAGACAGAACAGGAAAAGGAAGGGGGACAAGACTTGAAGCAGGAACAAGGGCGTTGGAGAAAGAGAGGGGACAAGCTGGAGACCAGAATGGCTATGGGAATAAGGACAGGGACGAGGACTGGGACAGGACTCGAGATGCAGAAGTGGATGGGAACAGGGACAGAGCTGGAGCACTCCCAGGGCTGGGGGCGGGGAGGGGGGAGATGGGAGCCCGATGGGAGAAGGGGGATGCGGAGAGCTGTGGGCAGTGACAGTGGGGGGCTAAGCCCAGGCGGGCTGAGGTGGCTGTGACAGCTTGGGGACACTTTTGCCCACCTGGGTGTCCTTGCTGGGGTCGAAGCCACCAGCAGGCGCCAGCACCAGGCCCCGGTGGGTGAGCGTGAGTGGCGTGTCCTGGTTTCGGAGCCTGAACTGCCGAGAGACAGGCAACAGGAGGAAGGTGGCAACCTCTGTCCCCCCCACCATGCCCGGGGTCCCACTGTCCCCAAGGCTGCCCCTGCTTGTGGGGGTTGTGGGAGCCCGGGGGCAGCCGCCACTCACCGTCAGCCCCCCGAGCGGCTGCGGTAGCACCACGTACAGGGGTGTCCGGGATGGCACATCCGCTGACACCCGCACCACGTCTCCCCCTGCGACGCAGCATGGCCATGGGACCCCAGTGGGGGCCGGCACCCACAGCCCCCGCCACCCTGCACCCCCTGCTCCCCATCTCCCACCTGTGCTGGCAAAGGGGGCATCGCAGCGCAGCACCTGCCCTGCTGTCACCCGGACAAAGAGTCTCTCTTCTACCTCCTCCTCACCAGGACAGGTGGCCCGCAGGGTCAGGGTGTACTGGTTCACCTGGTGGGCATCAAGCTCCGCACCAGCACGCAGTGTCACCTGCCACGGGGCCATGGTGCTCAGCGGGGTGCCCGTGGGCTCCTGGCCCGCGCCCTGTCCTCCAGCCGCACCTCTGCCCGAAACCTGGTGGCAGCTACGGGGTCGGCGCTGATGGCAATGGGGTTGAAGGGATGGCCGGGCTCCACACCGTGCAGGGTGACGTTGGGGCTGCTGCTCGCGTTGCTGCAGGACACGGTCACCTCCGCCACACGGGTGCCTGGCGCCGCGTCCTCGCTGAGGGGCACCATCCGAGGCAGGTCATGCAGTGCTGTCAGGAGACCCCGGGGACTGGCCTCGCACCAGGCCAGTGCCACCAACGGCTTGTCCAGCCGTGCTTAGGGAGCCCTGCTCCTGCACCTGGGCAAACCCTGTGGGCAAGGGTCTCCCCGCAGGGTGCAGCAGAAACCCAGGGCATCTCGCTCTTACCTGTTGCTCTGACGAACGTCCCTGCAAAGAGGAGAGTGTCACCCTAGCCTGCCCACGTGTGCCCCGGCAGTGCTCTGGGGACACCCCAGAGATGCCCCCGTGATGCTCCAGAGATGCCCCCAGGATGGCCCAGTTATGCCCTGGAAATGCCCTGTTGATGACCTGAGGACACCCTAGCAATGTCTTTGCCATACCCCAGTGATGTCCCCTCCCTGCCTGAACCCAACCAGGCAGCTGCTGGCCCCTCTGCCCATCCTGTGGCCAACCCCGGGCACAGGGGGCAACCTAAGGGGAGCCTATTCCCTGTCTCCCTCCCCTCACTCCCCCACCCAGGGCCTGGCACAGGATGTCCCCCAACCCTCAAATGCCTACCTGGGGCACAGAGACCAAGGAGGAGGAGGAGGAGGAGGAAGGTGAGGCGTCTGTGCATGCCCATGGCTCGCTGCCTGTTTGGGACAAGCCGGAGCGCGTTGCCAGGGGTGCTGGGCACCACCCTGACCCAGCCTCACGCTGGCCATTCGTGGCTGCCAGCCCAGCCCCAGGGCAAGGACAGGGCATGGCTCCCCGTCACCCCCCCGTGCCCCCAGCTCCCCCTCGCCGTGCCCCGGGTGCCAGCCTTGGCCAGCATGGGGCAGGTGGGCAGCGATGATGCTCCCGGGGGGGGTTTTGCCACCACAGCGCACTCAGGGCAAACCGGGAAAATTAGCCAGGAGCTAATTTTTGGCCACGTTCATCCTTCATTTGCAAACCAGAGCCGTTTCTCCCGGAATTCCTATTAAGGGTTATTAGCTCCCCAATTAATAGGCGCTGGCGGAGCACGGGGTCACCCCTCCCTCCTCCAAGTTTCAAACCCCTTTCGGCAGCCCCGGTGGCCGCCAGTGCCCCGTAACGGGGCTGCCCTCCCTCCTTCCTACCCAGCCTTCCCGTCCCCGGGACCCCCGGTGCCCGCGGGGGCTGGGGTGCTGCCGAGCGGGTCCCGCCGCTCGCCCCGCAGCGGTGCTCGGACGCGGGGCCCCGGGGCGGCGGGGCGGGGCGGGGCGGGGCGGGGCGGGGCGGCGGTGCCGGTGCCGGGGCGGGGCCGGGCTCACGTTACGGCGGCTCCATTGGCTGCGGCGGGGCTGGGCGGTGCCGCCCGGGCAGCGCCGGGAGGCGGGCGGGCACGGCCGGGCGAGCCGCCGCCGCCGCCGCCGCCGCTGCTGCTGCTCCGACACCGACACCGGCACCGGCACCGGCGGGACCGGGAGCGGGGCCGGGCCGGGCATGGAGAGCGGCCGCCCGGACCAGCTCGGCGCCGACCGGGTGAGTGTCGCCGCGGGCAGCGGGGAGGGGACGGGGCCACCCTGTCCCACCGGGACATCGCCGTGATGTCAGGGCGATGCTGGTGACATCAGCGCCGTTACATCATGCGCGAGGTCAAGGTGGCGCCGGAGGGGGGGGACACGACGTGGGCGTCCGGTGGGACACGGGTGGCCGTGGGATGCGGGGTGGCCAAGGGGCCACGGTGTCCAGCCGTCACAGTGCCAGCAGCGCTGCCACCCTGGAGCTGCCACCCACCCTGGAGCTGCCCCAAGGGGACCGACGGTGACAGGGTGGCCCAGCCGGCTCCCCCGGGCCTGCCGCACGCCTACCCGGCCCCCCGCGGCCGGGTGTGCCGGCTTCCCCCCGCCAGCACCGCCGGGACGGGGCGGCTGGGAGCGGTGGCACGTCGCCAACGGGGCTGGCTGAGAGGGTCCCAGCTGGCGGGGATGGGGACGGAATTAGGGACAGGGACAACCTGGCCGGCAGCTCTGTCGGGGCTGGCCGGAGCGGGGCTCGTTTACCAGGATGGGGGTGGTGGTGGGGGGAGCGATCCCTCCTGCTCGCTCGGCTTCCCGCGGCCCTAGCACGGAAAGGAAAGCGGACGTAACACCCTGCTTTTGGGTTCAGACAATAGGAATTCAAGAGCGAGGAGCGGCCCAGCTGCGGGAGCCAGCCGCCCCTTCCAGCGCCCGCCCGGCCACGCTCCGTTCAGCCTCAGCCCCCCTCCTCTCCACGCTCCCCAGCGCTTTGGGGAGGGGGGGAGCCCAGCCCTGACGTCACCCGGGGTGTCCCCGGCTGGAGGGCACAGGGTGGGTGGGGTGGCCCTGCCAACGCGTGGGGGGAAAACCCCACCCCAGCACCCGTGGGTGCCCCGGGGCTGCCGCCAGCCCTGCGCCACCCAGCAGGGTCCTGCCAGCGGGGTGTCCGGGCTGCCGTCCCATAGGGGAATGGGGGGACTTGGAGGTAGGGGGAGACGGGGGGAGGCCAGCTAGGGGGGGGAGGCAATGGGGTTGCCCGGTTCCTACGTGCTGCGGCCCTGTGTCATTTCCCGCAGGCACGGCCGGGGCTGGGTGCCTGCTTGCTCACCCGACATGCCGCTGCACGCCGGCCGGCTCCGTGCAGGAGCCACAGGAAAGCGGGGCCCGGGGCTGCGGGCAAGCTGGGACCTGCGCCTCACTCCCAATTTCCCCCCTCCCTCCCCCAAAAACTGAGCCAGGGCTGGGGGGTGTGGGGTGCGGCGGGGGGGGGAGTGTGATGGTGGCCGGGCAGAAGGGGGACGGCGGTGCTGACTTGCCCTTTCTCCCCAGCGGTGCCGGCGGGAGGCGGGGGTGGCACTGCGGGCACACATGCAGGGCACGCGGCAGGCGCCCCACCACCACCACCACCCCCCCGCAGGGGCACCGGCCCCCCGACCCCCACGCCCCGGCTCGGCGGCGGACTCAGCCTGCAGCCTGGAGCCGGGAGGCGAGGAGGAAGAAGGGGGGGGCCCGGCCGCCCGCTCCCCCCCAGCCAGCGAGCGCAGCCTGGAGTTCGACTCGGGGTATTCGGAGGCGTCGGGGGGCACGTGGCGGGAGGAGGAGGTGGTGCCCGTGCGACGCCGGCACCCACCCCCCTGCCAGCGGGCACACCGGCTCTCCGCCGGCCCCACCGCCCCGCCGCCCGCCCCCACCCGCCGCGTCCGCCCCAAATCCACCTCGGACGCCTGCCTGGAGCAGTGGCGGGTGCTGGAGCCGGCCGACGCGCAGGACTGGACCGTGGCGTTGCTGTCACAGAGCCGGAACCGGCAGCCCTTGGTGCTGGGTGACAACTGCTTCGCCGACCTGGTGGAGAACTGGATGGACCTGCCCGAGGTGGGCACCGAAACCCGGCGCCGAAACCCCGCCGAGCCCTCCCGCCGGCTGGCCAAGCCCCCCGCCTTCCTGCTCAGCCTCTCAGGCAACGTACGCCGAAAGTTAGCCAACATGGCCCGGCCCCGGGGGGCCGACGGTGCCCGGCCAGCCGGCCGCGAAGCCACCAAGCGTTTCTCCTGCCCGCTGGGGCTGGGGGGGCAGCCCAAGGGCGCCTGCTTCCACCAGTCCCACAGCAACATCGCCCAGTTGGCCACGGACTTCCACCGCTTCACCTCCCTCATGAACAGCCGCAGCCGCCAGCCCATCATCTGCAACGACGTGATCGGCTACATTTAGCCCTGCCCGCACCCCCCCACCCCCCCATACCCCCCCGCTGTAAATAAACCCCGGTTTTGTACGGTACGGGCACAGCGATCTTTGTCAGGGTTGGGGGGGGGCTGCCTGAACCCCAACTCCAGGCAGGGGCAAGCAGAGTTTGTGGTCTTTGCAGAGCTCAGCTGCAGCTTTTATTGCATATTTAGGGGGACGCCGCTCAGGGGAGGGAGCAGAGGAGGAGGAGGAGGGGGGGACGGGCATCATCTTCAGCCTCAGCATCCTCTCCCTCGCACACGTAACTCAGCTCCAGCTCCCGCTGCCTTGGCTCCCCGTTATCCTCCGTGTTCTCCAATAACCTGTAGCAGGGATAGAGACTTTGGGGGACACTGGCTTTTCCCCCCCCAGCCTGGCCGGGCGCCCCGGGGGGGCCACAGGCCCCCCCGGGGTGCCCGGCCAGGCTGGAGGGGGGGACAGAGGGGCCAGCAATGAGGGGCCGGGCAGGGGTCCTGCCACGGGAAGCGCTGCCGGCAGGATGTTTATCCAGCAGCCGGCTGGGAGCTGCGCTGCAGCTGGAGCAGCTCAGGATGGAGGGAGAGGGGGTCTGGCAGCCCCCCCACCCCCTTTTCCCTCTCCCCGGGGCGGGGGGGGGGGGGCAGGATTGGGCCCTGAAGCTGGGGACCTACCTCTGTGCCAGCTGCCGTGTCCCTGTCTCCTTGTCCTCCTCCTCCTCCTCCTTGTCGTAGAGCATGGTGTAGCCGTGCAGGAGCTTAGTCACGGTCCAGCCGTGTGTCTTCTGCAGGAGGTGGGTGTCAGGGATGTGTGTGGGGGGTGTCACTGCACCCTCCCGCCCCCCCAGGGTGACCCAGGTGGGTGCTGCCTGCCCCACGCTCACCTCCATCCAGTCCAGCACCTCCTGCACCGTCACCTCCTGCCCGCCCACCCGCATCTCCAGACGGTCCCAGCAGCTCCACTCCCGCCCGCCGTACTGCAAGGGGGAGCACGGGGTGGCAGCTGTGTCACCCCACATCCCTGCTGCCTGGCCCCACAGAGCAGGGACTGGTGGGGCAGGAGGGGCTGAGGTGCAGGGGGGGCAGGCAAAGGGACCAGTCTGGGGGCAGGGGGGACCATGGCAGCCTAGGGGTAACGGGAGGCACAGCTCTCCCCCAGGGGCAATGGGGAGCACCACCGTCCCCCCCCGCAGCGCTACTGGGATCCAAGGGCAATGGGGGGCAGCACAGCCATCCCCCCATCGCTGCTGGGGTCCAGGGGCCGTGGGGGGCAGCACAGTCACCCCCCCATTGCTGCCGGGGTCCAGGGGCAGTGGGGGGCAGCACAGCCATCCCCCTGGCACGGCAGGGGGGGACCATGGATAGCGTGGGGCCGGAGCTGCCCCCAGCCCCAAGGCCAGGGAGGGTGCACAAAGGGCCATTGAAGCGCTGCCCAGCCCCACACAATCGGCTCTTCTTGGGCCCGCGGCCCCTGACCCTGGCTGTGGCCCGAGGGGGGGCTGGCGAGGCGCCGAAGTCGGGGCCGGGCGCAGGATGCGGGCCCCACGCCGTCTGGCACAGCCACCCTGCCATCTGCCCTCGCCGCAGGCAGTGCCAGCCCCTGCCCGGCCCCGCTCAGGAGGGGTGTTCACACCTGGCCGTGCCTTCTGCTGCCTTCTCACCTCCTGCCTTCTGCTGCCTGCACTTATCCCACCGGGGGGGGGGGACGGACGGACACGGGGCTTAACCCCATCCTCTCCGGGGCAGCACGGACCCAGGCCATTGCCCAGCGCAGAGGGAAGGGCGCTGCCCGTCCCCAGTGCCCCGGAAAACCCGTCCCCTGGATGATGCTGGCCCCTCCAAGGTGGGCTCCCTGGGACCGCAGGTGATGCCAAGCAGGCTTGTGGGACGTGTGGTCCCACCGCGACCAAGCGTCTGGGCACATCCTCACCGTGGGACACGGGGGGAGGTGGGTGCCACCGCGGGGACCAGAGGGCATGGCCAGCCCCAGCAGCATCCTCCACCCAGGGATGGTGCCAACCTGGGGGCACCGCGGCCGGGCAGCCCTGTGTGGGGCGCGAGGGGGGGGCCGTGGGGAGGCCGGGCAGCCCAAAGCGATGCCGGAGCTGGTGCGAGGCGATGGAGATGCCTCCCTCCCCCTCTTCCTGCCCCCGGCCCTGGGCCCCCCGGGCCAATCTGGTTCCAATCGGCGCTTCCTGCCGTGCCGGAAGGGCTGCCTCGCACGCCATAAACCCCCAGACAAAGGGGCCTCTATCGCCCAGACGGTCCCAATCTGGGCCGGCCCCCGCCCCCGCTCTCCCTCCCCGGCAGAGCCGGCCCCCCGCCACTGCCGGGACCCCCAGCCCAGCTCCTCCCGGGCGGCCCTTCCCGGCCCGGTGCCAGCTGCTCTCCGGCTGCTGCAGCTGGTTTCCATAAGCCAGATGTGCTCGACTGCCACACTCTCCGGGCTGGCCGTGGGGCCCGCTGTGGGGCAGCGGGGCTGCCTCAGCCCCACGGGCGCCCCCAGAGCATCATCCCGCTTGTGACTGAAGCCGGGGCGGCTGGGTGGACCCGGTTCCTCGTTGCCTGCTGGCATTCCCAGCCCACCATGACACCCGCCATCCATTTCCAGAGCCCCACGGCCAGCGCTGCCCCTCCTTGGGTCCCCCCACCCCTGGCACTACCGGCACCGCAGCTGCCACCAGGGCACCCCTGGGCGTCCCCCACCTACCCTGCCCCGGGGGAGAGGGTCCTACCCAGTAGGTGCGGGGTGGCAGGGGCTGCACACGGAGCAGCCGGCAGTCGGAGAGCCAGAGGTGGCTGTTGCGGTAGCGGCTGAGGTCCCGGCAACCCCACACCAGCTTGTAGACCTCCAGGCACGCCAGCCCGGCCACGGCCGCCGTGGTGGTGATGATGGCAGGCAGGATGCGCCCGGCGATCCGCTTGCTCTGAGGACACAGGAGCGGCGTCACCGGCTGCCCCAGCACGGGATGGGGACCCCCTCCTCCCCCCTGCCCAGTCCCACCGGATGCCCCTCTCACCGTCATCCAGTCGGCGGGGGGGATGCCGTAGTTCTCTGCCCGCAGGTTGGACGCTGCTGTGATGAAGTTCACGTGGATGTTGTTGTCCTGCAGGGAAGAGCACGGAGACACCAACGTCTCGTGTGGATTTTGGTGTCTCACAGGGACTAGCAGCCACCAACCCCCCCCTGGCTAAGCAGGACCACCTGCCCAGCTGCAGGTACCTTCTCGAAGTAGATGGGATCCATCAGGGGTGCTTGTGCCACCTCCCCCCCTACCAGCTCCTGTCTCCACTGCACCAGGTCCTGGGTGAGCTCTGCCAGCTGCCTGTTTTCTGGTGGCACAGGGAACCCTTTGGGTGGTACCTCTGCACCGTGGCATTGCGGGGGACATGGCACCAGTGCCCACCCTCTCGGTCCGGGTCCTCCTGGGTGCCGGGGCAGGGACGAGCAGCATCGCAACCCCCCCACCACCAGGCTGGACCCAGGGACCTGGGGATGTGTCCCAGGGGATCCAGGGGCACGGGAACCTCACCTGCAGGCACCTGCGCCTCCTCCTGCTCCTCTGTGAGGGGGATCTCAAGCCCATCTTGGGGCACGAAGGGTGGCAGGACCATGCTGCGGAGGATGTCCTGGGCGGCCATGCGGTCACTGCATGGTGGCACCTTGTGTGCTTGGGCAAAGAGGTGGGCAGCAGCCAGGATGTAGTCCAGGTGGGTGTCCTGTGGGCGCAGAACACCGGGTCTACAAGCCCACCCAGCCCAAAGGCTGCCCATTTTGCCCCGAGGTGGTGATGGAGGTGCCTCTCCCTCCTCCTTTCTCCAGCCACAGAGCATGCATGGGCTGTCCCCAGCAGTGGCCTGGCTGACTGGGGGACAGAGACAGACCCAGCTCAGGGCCTGGCAGCCCCGCACAGGCTGTGGCAGACGGAGCACAGCCACGGTCTGGCATCCGCTGCACCCCTGGCATGGGCTTGGCTCTCCCCCTGCCCATACTGTCCCCAGGAGGGGACCCCAGTGCTCTCCCTTGCACCACTCACATTATCAGGGTCGAACGTCAGCGGATGGGGACACCTCTTGTCCCCTGACCAGAAGGGGACACCCGGGCTGGTTTCCTGGCACAGGGAGAGCAGAGTCAGGCCTGGGGACACTGTCCCCCCGGCTGGGGCAGGGTGGCCGGGGGAAGGGGCAGGGGGTGGGTGCCATCCCCGGGGGTGCCGGGCTCACGTGCTCCGGGGGATAGCTGTGCAGCAGCTGGGCGATGGCGTCGTGGTAGCGGCTCTGCCAGTGCCGCCGTGCCCAGCGCAGACAGTCCTGCCAGCCCCGCGGCCGCTCCCGCAGGCTCCCCCGCACTCGCTCCAGGACCTCCAGAGCCTTCCCCACCGGCAGCTGCTCTGGGAAAGCCGGATCTCTGCAAAACCAGACAGCGGGGCTGTCCCATGAGCAATCCCACCGGACACCCTGGGGTGGGATGCGGTGGTCTGTCCCCCCTTCTCCCCGTCCCCAGCAGCAGCAGGCAGTGCCCCCCCATCCCTGGCAGGGCTGGCAGCCCCTCTCCCGGCGCCATTCCCCCCCCGCCCAGAGCCCACTCACTCCATGAACCGGTTGACATGCTCCGCGGGCAGCTGGAAGAGCCCCTCAAACTCATCGCGGGCCCACTGCGGAGGGGGAGCAGGGGTTGAGGATGGGAGCACCCCCTGCCCCCCCCCCCCTGCTTGTGCCCCCTCCCGGGACCCCCTAGCCCGAGCCAAGGAGGGGGAGAAAGGCCATGGCGGGCCCGGGGGGGGCCGGCGGCAGAGCTGGGGCTGCCAGCAGGAAGCAGCTGGGGCCGTATCCTGGCGGTGGCCGGAGGGGGAAATGGGAAAGGAAGACAAAGGTGCCGGGGCTTCCTCGCTGGGCGCCGGGGCGGCAGAGCCTACCTGCAGCGTGTGCTGGATGGTGCGGGGGAAGTAGCGCAGGGTGCAGAGGGGGAAGGTGCCGTCCCTGGGGGTTGCCCCCGGCCGCAGCAGGTCGGTCAGGGAGGGCACCACGGGCAGCACGTTCCCCCGTGGCCCCTCCGTGCCCGAGTCCAGCAGTGGCGTGAGGCAGCGGAGGCAGCGGCTCTCCAAGTAGGCACCTGCGGGGAGCCAGGGGTGCTGGGGAACCAGGGGGGGACACATTCTGGGGCTCGACCCCTTTCCCCTCCCCAGCACTCACGGGCCTCCAGCGTGTCCAGGGCGCTGGCGACGCCGTCCAGGCTCCGGAAGAAGTCGTCCCCATAGAGCAGCTCGGTGGCAGGTCCCACCTGGTTCTGGTGAGGCGTCACCCTGATATCGGGGTTCATGCGTTGCACGGCTGCTGCGGCCACCTCCGACTTTGGCTTCTGTCGGGACAGAGAGGAGGTGGGTGACTCTCCACCACCCCACATCCCCAGGGAGCCACCAGAAGAGCCAAGGTGCCCGTCGGAGGTGGAGGGGGGGTAGCTCAGCCCCCCTCCTCACGGCCCCTCACCGATACATCCGCCGTGCGGTAGAGGAGCTGCCGATGGAGGTTGGAGAGGGCGATGGAGTCCATATCGGTGACAGTGATGTCCCCACCCGGCCCCGCCGCCAGCCCCATCATGGCAAAGTTTTTCAGCAGCTCGCAGCCGATGGCGCCGGCGCCCACCTGCTCGGGGCAAAGCCGCTGCAGCTCCCGGCACACCGGCCGGCTGCTCCGCAGCCTCTCCCGGCACCGCGGCACCTGCCCCGGCTCACCACAAAGTACTTCTGGTGGCCCAGACGCTCCTGGAAGGCGGCTCCAAAGACGGCGATCTGCCCGTCGTAGCGAGAGCCCCTCTGTCGGGAGGGAGGAACGGGGTGAGCACGGGTGGCCGCCCGTGGCATCCCCCGATGCCCAGGAGGGACCCGGCACATCTCTCACCGGGGCACAGTCCTCCTCCGTCAGCCGCTGGGCTCCCTCCAGCGCCAGGCACTCCAGGGCATCGAAGTACAACCACTGGTCCAGGGGCAAGAACTTCCCAGTGATGGCCTGGGGTGAACGGGGCCCCACCAGCTTTGTGGCCAGTGGGGTCCCCCCGTACTCCACCCCAGCCCTGCTCACCCGTCCGGTGTCCCCCAGCTGGGCATCAAGTGCCCTCTCGTGGCCAACAAATGCCACCGAACAGCCTGCGAAGCCGTAGTCTGGGCCAGAGGGGACCCAGGACCCGGGACCCTCGCCCTGCTCACCTTCAGCACCTCCTGGGCCGCCATGGCCCCAACGATGGCAGCCACGGGGCACAGGTCCCCTGCGCTCACGCTGGCAAAGGCTCGCACGACATCCTCGTCCAGGGGACCCTGCTGCGTGCCCAGGCTCCGCGCAAGCTCCAGCACACGCTCAGCGTCTGCCTGTGGGCAGAGGGGTGAGGGCAGCCCCGGGCAGGGTGGCGGGGGTCCAGGGGGACCGGACAGAGTCAAGATGGGGACTCACTGGTGCCCTGGGCCGGGGCAGGTGGCCACGCTCCTTGTGGAAAGCGTGCAGGGCCCGGAAGGCGGCGTGCAGGCTGTGGCTGCGTGGCAGCTCCTCGGGATTCACCACCTGGATCTTAGGATCTACCAGCGACCGGGACATGGGCTCCTGCCGGCACAGCGCCAGGGCTGGGGTGAGCGGTTCCCCGGGGCTGGGGGACGGCACAGAGGTGTTCCAGCCCTGGTGGCAGCACCACGGAGGACGAAGTGGGGACTTACGTAGGAGTGCTCCTGGGGCAGCCGCACCTGCCAGACCAGACCCCCGCAGCGGTAGGGCGAGAAGGAGCTGGTGTCGCAGATCTCCACCTTGAAGGCACCTGGGGACGAGAAGGGGGACGGATGTCACGGTCACCGCCAAGGATCCGGTGAGTTCCCCAACCCTGGGCTGGGGCAGCCAGGACCCCCTGGGCATCTCACCCAGTGCACGGACAGGGATTGGCTCCTGGTCGTTCAGCTCTGACATCCCCTCCACACCAGAAAACGTCACCAGGTCACCATCAGAGAAGAGGTGGCCGTAGCTGTCCTCTGTCCCCATGTACGTCACCACACCCGGGTTGCTCTGGGGAAGGGAAGGGACGCGAGAGCAGGGGGACCAGACCCAGGTGGCATAAAGGAGACAGCAGCGTCTTGGGGAGCCCTGCTGAGGCTGCCCTCCTACCTGGGAGATGTCCTGCACGATGGCACACACCGGGTCCCCTTCTTCCGGTTCCTCAACAATGAAGTGCTTCCCAAAGTCACAGAAGAGCTGCCTGGAGAGGAGCAATGGGGTTTTGCTGGAGGAGATGCCTCACCAAGCTGCCCGAGCACTGCCAGGTCCTGCCAAGGGTCTGAGGGCTCCAGGGACAAGGTGACCCGGAGCCAGTGGCAGGACCCTGTGGCAGAGACCCCTTACCCCGCCAGTCCTTTGGCATCAGCCACGATGAAGCAGATGCCCCGGTCATGGCAGAAGTCCCCAATGCGGAGCTGCTCCTCCAGCGAGGACTCGGTCAACACCACCACCTGTGCCGGGGCTGTCAGTGGGTGCCACCATCCCGGGGGACACAGGGGTGCAGGGGCATGGGCTCACCTGGAAGGTGGCGAGGAAGGCCTCCGACAGCTCCCCGGTGTGAGCTGCCACCACCGTGTGGGGGTTCAGCTCGGCCAGGACCTGCTGGGACGCCTTGGCACGGTTCTGGCCCACATTGCTTTCCCCCAGGAGAAACTGTGGGGTGGGTGCATGGTGGGGCACCTCGTGAGTTTGGGGTGCTGCCCGCCACAGCAGGGCACTCCATGGGGCCCTGACCACACTGCTGGGTGGCCCTTTGCTAAGGACCATGCCCGTGACACAGGACACCCCATGGGCCTTGCCCGTGATGATGAGGGGCACCCTGCACCATACCCAGTACAGGGACCTCCCATTCCCCACTCCTTACTAGGACCCCCAACCTGTACCTGTAACTGGAAGCCCCACACCCCATACCCACACCTGCACCAGGGACCCCCCAGCTGCACCCACACCCACTGCCAGGACCTCCACTCACACCCGTACTTGGGATGGGGATCCCTCTCTGTACCCATGCCTGTTACTGGTGCCCCTTCCCATACCCGTTACTGGGGCCCTTACCCCACAGCTGTACCCATTACTGGGACCCTCAGCCCAGCCATATCTGTTATCAGGACCCCCGCTCATACCTGTACCGGTTACTGGGACCCCTGCCCATACCTGTATCCGTTATGATCCCTGGCTGTATACCATTACTGGGACCCCCACCCACACCTGTACCCGTCACTGGGACTCCTGCCCATACCCATACCCATTACTGGGACTTTGGCTGTACCCACACCCATTACTGGGAACCTTGCCCACACCTGCACCAGCTACTAGGACCCCTGCCCATACCCCTTACCGGGACCCTCACCCATACCTTTACCCATCACCAGGACCCCTGCCCCGTACCTGTTACGGGGATCCACACCCGTACTTGTTACCGGGACCCCTGCCCATACGGACCCGTACCTGTTACCGGGACCCCCGCCCACACCCGTGCCGGTAGCCATGCCCCCCGCCTGACCCCCGCCCGGTCCCGCCGGTACCTGCTGGCCAAGGTCGGCGGTGCGGGCGGTGCCACCATCGTGCAGGACAACATGCCCGGTTCCCGCCAACACCAGCGCCGCCGCCACCTGCACTCCGGTCCCGCGTAGCCCGGACACCAGCACCCGCGCCCCGGCCAGCCGCCGCGCCCCGCCGCCCAGCACGTACCTGTGGGGCAAGGACCGGCAGCGGTGGGACCGGGGAACCGGGAGGGGGGAGGAAGGGTCGAGCCCCCGGTGCCCGCACTCACAGCTGCCGGGAGTACAGCCCCTCCTCGCTGCCCGCCATGGCGGCCCCGCCCACCACGAAGTCCCCGCCCAGGGGAGGGGCAAAGCGAGGATACCACGCTCTCATTGGCTACCCACCTCTGGGAGGAGCCTATCTGCGCCGGGAGACCACTCCCTTTATCCCCGCCCACCTCCGTGAGGCCCCGCCCACCCGGAAGGCCCGGCGGCGGCCATGGCGGCGGCGGCGGCGGGGGCCTGGCAGTCGCCGTGGCGGGCGCTGGTGGCGCTGGGCCGGGAGCTGGCGGCCGAATGGGCGGCGCAGGACGTGCGGGCCGCGCTGTGCCAGCTGCTGCTGCTCTGGCTGGGCCTCAGCCTGCTGGGGGTCCGCCTGGCCTGGCGAGCCTACGGCGGGGCGGTGGCCGCCCTCTGCTACCGGACGGGGCCCACCGCACGCCGGCCCACCGGCACCGGCACCGGGCCCGCCCGGCCCCGCGCACACTCCCTCTCCCCCGCCGGCCCGGCCGGACGCAACGGCGGCGCCGAGCGGCACTGCCCGCCCTGGTGAGTCCCGACCGTTACCGGGCCCGACACCGCCGAGCACCACACCCCCCCCACCCCCACCGCCACCCTGGCCCGCGGTCGCCCGTCCTGGCCTCGGCCCCCCCCCTCCAGCACCGACCAGTGCACCCCGGTGAGCGCCACCCCCATCCCAGTGTGTCCCAGAGAGCACCCTCCTGCCGGCATCCCTGGGCCAGCACCTCCCAGCAATGCCCCCCCCAGCTGCACCCCCAGCCCAGTAAATGGCCTGCCAGCTGCTCCCAGACCAGTACAGCCCAGTGAGTGTCCTCCCAGCTGCCCCCAGCCCAGTAAATGCCCTCCCAGCTGCCCCCAGCCCAGTAAATGCCCTCCCATCTCCCCACAGCCCAGTACAGCCCAGTCAATGCCCTCCCCACTGTTCCCAGACCAGTACAGCCCAGTGAGTACCCTCCCAGCTGTACAGCCAAACCAGTGCACCCCAGTGAGTGCCCCCCAGAGCCCAGAGTGCACCAGCGAGCATCCTCATGGTTGCACCCCCAGGCCAGTACAGCCCAGTGAGCACCCTCCCGTCCGTGCCTCCAGCCCAGTACACCCCAAGGAGCGCCCTCCCATCTGCCCCCAGCCCAGTAGAACCCAGTAAATGCCCCTAGCCCAGCATAGCCCAATAAGTGTCCTTCTGTCTGCTCCCAGCCCAGTAAAGCCCAGTGAGCGCCCTCCCATCTCCTGCCAGCCCAGTACAGCCCAGTAAATGCCCTCCCAGCTGCCCCCAGCCCAGTGAGTGCCCTCCCAGCTGCCCAATACAAGCCAGAGAGTGCTCTACCATCTCCCCCAAGCCCAGTACAGCCCAGTGAGCACCCTCCCATCCATACCTCCAGACCAGTGCATCCCAATGAGCGCCCTCCCATCTACCCCCCAGCCCAGTACAGCCCAGTAAATGCCCTCCCATCTGCCCTCAGCCCAGTGAGTGTCCTCCCAGCTACCCCCAGGACCAGTGCACCCCAGTGAGCACATTCCCAGCTGCCCCCCAAGACCAGTGCACCCCAGTGAGCACATTCCCAGCTGCCCCCCAGGACCAGTGCACCCCAGTGAGCGCACTCCTAGCTGTGCCCTCAGACCAGTACACCCCAGCGAGTGCTGGGCTGTGCCCCGTGGCGGGGTGCTGTCCCAGCACTGCTCACGCTGCCCCTCTCTTACAGGGAGGCAGAGCCGGTGAAGACGCACCGGGAGTGAGAAGCGCCAGGACCTGCTGGGCACTGCCCCACACCATTAAAGTACTGGTGTCCCCCCGCCCACCGCCCCTTGCTTTGGTGCCCGGCGCCGCTGTCGCGGGAGAGGAGGCCAGGAGAGTGGGGCAAGGGGGCATTTATTGGGGTGCTATGCCCGCTGGCCTCACTTGGCCATGTAGTACTGGGTGGGCACGAAGGGCATCTTGGTGACGAGGGCCGGGTGCTGCTTCTTCCGCACCTCCACGGTGAGCGCAGTGCCGGCACGGCTGTGTGCCGTCTCCACGTAGCCCATGGCGATGTTCTTGCCCAGGGAGGGCGAGGGGCTGCCGCTGGTCACCGTGCCTGGGGATGCGAGGACAGGGGGAGGTGAGCGGGGGGCCGGCAGCCCCAACACCCTCCCCTGCCACGGGCGCAGCGCGGGGCCGTGCCCACGCCTGCCCCACTGCTCCCACCTACCCACAGACGTGCCCTCGGGGCCCAGGATGGCCGTGTGGGGCCGGATGGGGGGTCCCACCGACGTCAGCCCCACACGCCTGCGCTTCGGCTTCTCTTTCGCTTGTGCCATGATGACAGCCGCGCCGGGGAAGTCCATGGCCACACGCCGGCGCTTTCCTGCAGGGCAGAGACAGGCGAGGGTCGGCACGGGGACCTTTCTTGGTGCCAGCAGGTCCTGCTCCGGTGATGCCAGCCTGGTTCCTCAGCGCCCTGTTGGGGACACCTCGCCCCTCTGCCCACCCCGAGGAGGAGGTGTGGGTGGACGTAGCCCTGACCTACCCAAGGTCCACATCAGCCCGGCCTCGGCAGGCGTGGTGGTCTCGTCGATGTCGTTGCCGTAGAGGCAGAGCCCGGCCTCCAGGCGCAGGCTGTCCCTGGCCGCCAGCCCCGCTGGCCACACCTCGGGGAAGCCCAGCAGCCGCTCGGCCACCTCCACCGCCCGCCCCGCGGGCACCGAGATCTGCGCGGGGACACGGGCAGGGTTAGCAGGGCACGGTGTTGCCCTTCGGTGCCGCAGAGCAGGGCGGGGAGGGGGATGTGCTCCCTCCTGGGGTACCTCTACGCCGTCCTCGCCGGTGTAGCCGCAGCGCGTGACCCGGCAGCCCGGCACGCCAAAGACCGTTGTGGTGACGCTGTTCATGAAGGACAGCTTGGCCAGGTCATCCGACAGCCCTGCCTGCAGCACCCGTGCCATGGAGGGACCTGGGGAGGCAGGTAGGTCTGGGGGACGGCAGCGTCTGGGGAAGGGGGGGGTGGGACATGGGGAGGGCATGGACATCCATCGGGCAGGGACTCGGAGCAGGGGGCAGTCTGGCACCCGCTGAGGGTGAGACCCCCCTGCGTGGTGACGCCGGGTGACAGCCCATGCGGGGTCCCCGCTACCTTGCAGAGCCAGCAGCGCGTTGTCCGACACCTCCAGGCGGACGTCACGGCCAGCAGCCTGCAGCTCCGCCGCTCTGTCCTGCGAGGGTGACAGCGGGCTGCTAGCACGGGGGCCAGGGCTAGTGCCAGCCCTGCACGTGGCCATGGCCACCTTGCCCTGCGCAGCCACGGATGTCACCAAAAAGTGTGTGTGTGTGTGGGGGCGCATTCCCACCATGTGTCCCCACCTCCCGCGGGGCTCGGGCTGCCCCATACCCTCATGATGGTCAAGTCCTTGTTGACACAGCTGGCATTGGACACCACGTAGAGGTGATCTTCTGATGTGCTGGTGACGATGAGGTCATCCACGATGCCGCCCCTCTCGTTGGTGAGCAACGTCAGGGTGCCCTGCGGGACACAGCCCTCGGGAGTGTGGGCAGGCTGCCCGTGCCCTCCTGCCCCCTCACCGGGGTGTCCCCAGGGACCTCTGACCCTACCGACCACCCAGTGTCACGTACCTGTCCCGGCTTCAGCTCGCCGATGTCCCCCACCACCAGGCTCTCCATGAACCTGACACGGTCCCGGCCGTACACCTGGGTCTGGAAGGTGCAGGGGGGGAAATCACAGAATTGGAAGGGACCTTCTAGAGATCATCCAGTCCAACTCCCCTGCCAAAGCAGGGTTGCCCAAAGCACATCACTCAGGACGGCATCAAGGTGGGGCTTGAAAATCTCCAAAGAAGGGAACTCCATGACCTCCCTGGGCAGCCTCTTCCAGGGCTCTGCCACCCTCACCGTGAAGAAGTTTTTCCTCATATTTGAGTAGAACTACCCCTGTTCCAACTTGTGCCCGTTGCCCCTTCTCCTGTCACTGGGAACTATGAAAAGAGTCTGGCTCCCTCCTCCTTCAACCCACCCTTTAGATACTTGTAAACATAGATAAGGTCTCCCCTCAGCCTTCTCTTCTCCGAGCTAAAGAGTCCCTGCTCCTTGAGCCTTTCCTCATAAGGGAGATGCTCCAATCCCTTAATCACCTTCGTTGCCCCACGCTGGACTCTCTCTAGTAGCTCCCTGTCCCTCTTGAACTGGGGAGCCCTGAACTGGACGCAGCATATTCCAGTTGTGGCCCCACCAGTGGTGAGCAGAGGGGGAGAATGACCTCCCTCCACCTGCTGGCCACACTCTTCCCTATGCAGCCCGGGATTCCACTGGCCCTCTTGGCCACAAGGGCACACTGCTGGCTCACGGTAGGTGGTGGTGAGGTGCCATCCGTGTGTGTGTGTGTGTGTGTGTGTCCCCGTGTCCCCCGCGTCCCCATCCCGCCCCGGGCTACCTGCAGCATGTGGGAGACGTCGAAGAGGGAGCAGTGGCGGCGGGTGTGCAGGTGGGACTGGAGGTGGCCCTGCCCGTAGTGCAGCGGCAAGCTCCAGCCGGCGAACGCCACCATCCTCCCGCCGCGGGACCGGTGCAGGGCGTCCAGCGGCGTCCGTTTCAGCGCCTCCCCCCCTTCCCCGCACCCCCCGTTCCCGCTCAGCGGCGCCCGGCCCGGCGGCCGGCGGGGCAGCGCGGCACGGTAACCGGCCCGCAGCATCCTTCCTCCCCTTCCACCCCCCGGCAGGGCACAAGGCTCCGGGGACCCTGGGACATGGAGTCCGCCCGGCCCCCGCCCCGCCCCGCACACCGGCACCGCCTCCCCCGCCGCCGGCCCGAGGGGATGCTGGGTGCGGGGTCCTGCCCGGCCGCGGGCATCCCGAACCCTCTCCCTTCCCCCGCAACGAGACGGGCAGGCACAGGCAGGACCAAAGTAGCAGCTTTTAGTGGTGACCGAGCCCCCCCCGCGTCGCCCCCTCTTCCCCGCGGAGCGTGGCGGAGGCCACCCCCCGCACCCCCATTGTCTGCGGGATCCTCCTCCCGCAGGCGGGGCGGGCAGCCGCTCCCCGGGGCAGAGGTAGGGTGAGGGAGCCGGGCCCTGCCCGCCGGGATGTAGAAGAGAGAAGCCCCCGGGGGGGGTGGGGGCGGTTCCCGGGCGGCAGCGCTGCCCACCATCGCCGGAGGAATTGGGGAAGGGGCGCAGGGAGGGCCCGGAACCCCTCGCGGGGACTATGCGGGGGCGCTGAGCTCCCTCTGCCCGGCGCCTCACGTGTAGGAGAGCAGGTTGACATCGTAACAGCCATCCACCTGGAAAAGAGAGACACCGTCTGTCCCTGTGCCTGTCCCCCCCGCCCCCAGCACCATCACTCCACTCCATCCCAAACACCCACCCCTCCCGGGCCACATCCCGCCGGGAGGGCTCCCCCGGACACGCGGGGGAGGGCTGGAGACCCCAACTCACGTCGAAGCGCCCAATGCGGGCGGCTGCCTGGCGAGCCCGGATCACCTCCGTCAGCACCCACATCTGCTGCACCTCCGTCGACACCTTCTCCGGGTCGGGGAGCTCCTGGAAAGAAGTGGGCACGATGCTGGGGAGCTGGGATGGCCCAGATGGCCCCCCCGGGCTCGGGCAGCGGTGTGGCTGGCTGGTCGGTCCCCCCACCCCGGGGAGCTGGGCAGTATCGCGACGGTGCCCATGCTCGTGACCTGCCGGTGGTTCCCCAGAGCAGGGTGAGTGGGAGGGGGGGAGGGAAGGGGGGACCCACTTTAGGAAAACAGGCAGCTGGAGGAAGGGGTGACCCTGAGCCCTGGGGCCACGGTGCCGACGCAGCCCATCTCCGCTGGCGGGCATCCAGGCCAAGGGCAGAAAGCAGATCGCTGGCTAATGATTAAAAAACCCCTAATCGCCTAATCGCACAGTCCAGAGTTTCCCAACAGCCTCCCTCGGCGGCGCTCCCCGGGTTCGGAGACAGAACCCCCCCCGCTGCAAGCGCCGGTTCCCCCCAGGGACCTTCAGCCACGCAGGCTCAGTGGTGGCTCTCCATGCTGAGGTGCCACCTCTCCCCTGCCCACGGTGCCGGTGGGTGCCTCGTGGCGATGCTGGGAACAGCCAAACCCTCAGCAACCCCCAGCATCTCCCCCTGGACCACGGGGAACGTGATCCACGCGAGCAGCAAGGGATGGGGGTGTCCTCCCCAGCCTGCCTGGTGGGGACTGGAGCTCCCAGACCTGCCGGGGCCGGCAGAAGCTCCGTAGCACCCAAGCCCTGTGGCACGTGGCATCGCTCCTGGCACAGCCTGCTCCTCCAGGCAAACCACCAGTGGCTGATTCAGCAGGTCTCCGTGGGCGAGCCAGCTGCCCGCCCCTGCCCGGACTTTGCTCGCCGAAGGCCACCGGCCAGGCAGATGTGGCTCACAAGCTGTACACACGCACCGGGGCTGCGATCTCCCCTCTGCTCACGTGCTGTCCTGGCCGGGCAACACGCTCCCCCGGGCCGCAAAGCACCGGGGACCGGGACACACTGTCCCCACACGTCCCACCCGCCGGCTGAGCCAGGCTGCCCACCCACCGCTCCCACGGGGACATTCCTGTCCCCAGAGTTAGAGGGCAGCGAGACTTCAGCAGCACCTCCAATCGCACATCCCCACGGAGATATTTTTCTTCTGAACGCTGCAAGCTTATTTCCAGCACAAGGCAGGGTGTTTTGGGGCTCCACAGCTATTCCTGGTGGGAGCCCGGAGTGGATGGGGCAGGGATGGGGCCAGGAGCCTCACAAGTGACGTTTGTGCCCATGGCTGGCACCTCACATGTGTCCCTCCTTCTCCGTAATACCTCAGCAGGGACTACTCACCCCGTGCAGGCTGGCTGGCTGCTCCGGAGGGGTCAGCTGGGAGAGCCAGGAGGGGAAATCCTTCTGGGGGCTCTGAAACAGATCCAGAAGGTCACATAAGGGGTGTCCCCAGTCCCATTTCCATCCCTTGCACCATGCAGCAGTTTGGAGTCCACCCATATTTATGCTGGGATGGGTGTAAGTAGCGCTTTACGGTTATTAAAGGGAATTTTGTGATCAGGTTGGGTGTTTGCAACCCATAATTTGGTGCAGCAACTTCCAGCTCTGTCCCGCTGCTGGACAAGAGGAAAATGGGCACAAACTTGTACATAAGAAATTCCATCTAAACATGAGGAGGAAATTCTTCACTTTGAGGGTGGCAGAGCCCTGGAAGAGGCTGCCCAGAGTCTCCTTCTCTGGAGATGTTCAAAACCCTCCTGGACATGTTCCTGTGCAACCTGCTCTGGGTGGACCTGCTTTGGCAGGGGGTTGGACTAGATGATCTCCAAGAGGTCCCTTCCAACCCCATAGCATTCTGTGATTCTGTGTTCACTCATCCACCTCCAAAATGGGCAGGGCTGAGGCTGGCTAGAGCAGTCCCTCTCCAGCCCCCAGCACACAAGGGGACCTCAAGTGCCCCAGCGAAGGACAGGGACTTGGACCCACTCTCCTGTGTGCTCTGACGGGTGCCTGAAGCCCTGGGAGCTGTGGGGAGCAATGCCAGGCGCAGGGCTGGGGACAGTGGCCTGTCGAGGACCCCCTGCTGTACCTGGAGGGGGGCCACCAGCTCACCTTCTGTCCAGGGGGGAAAATCTGCAGCTCCTCGATAGTGAAGTGGAGCCAGACTGGGGAGGGCTGCCTCAGGATGAACCGCATCGCTGTCACCTGGTCCATGTCACACAGCATCTGAAGGGACAAGGACGGGGGGAGCCGTCACGGCTTGGGGGTACAGCAGGGGTTGGCACTGCTCCGAGGCACCTTTTGGGATTTGGTCCAAAAAAAACCACCACAACCCACCCCTGATGGAAGGAGCCCGAGGGAAATGTCACCTCGTGGTGGCTGTCTGGGCTGAGCGGGGCATGGGCAGGGCCAGCACGGGGACCCTTGCTGCGGAGAAGGGCTGGGAGGGGCAAGAGAGGCACCTTGGGGGCACAGAGCCCGGGGGACTGGGACCCCCAAGGAGGTGTGGGTGGTGGCTTGGTCACTGGCCCCCCCGTGCTGACCTGGTGGCGGTGGAGGGAGAAGTAGTCCTGGGAGCCCTCCTCGGTGTGCGGGCAGGGCATCAGGCAGTAGTCCCGCAGGCAGGTCACCCAGCGGCGGGGGCCGGCGGGGCCGGGGCGCTGCACCCGCACGCTCAGGAAGGCCGTGTAGAAGTTCCTGAAGACGATCTCCTGCACCTGCGGGACCGGCGGCCTCAGCCCCCGCACCGGCATCCCCCTCCCACCTCGGTACCGGCACCGGCATCTCGCCCCCACGCACCGACTGGGACTGGCACCAGTATCCCCCCGCCTCCATGTACCAGGACCGGCACTAGCATTCCCCCCCCGCCCCGGCTCCATACCGGCAGCGTACAACGTACCGGCATCCCCCTCCCATGTCGGTATAGGTACCGGCACCCCCCCTGTACCGGCACCAACACCAGCATCGCCCCCCCGGCCCCTACTGGGACTGGCACCACCATCCCCCTCCCCGCTCCATACCGTGACCAGCATCGCTCCCAGCATCCCGCCCAACACCGGTACGGGTGCTACCCCCGGCAATACCGGCATCCTCTCGATACCGGCACCGCCCCCAGCGTCCCCCTCCTCTTCCCCCGGTACCGGTCTCAGCATCCCTTCCCCGTATGTCACCTTTGTCGCCCCCAGCATTCCCCTTCCCGCCCCGACTGGGACTGGCACCGGCATCCGCCCTCCCATACCGGGACAGGCACCGGCATCTCACCTCCCTTCATCCCCCCGATACCGGCACCCTCACCGGCATCTCCCTCCCACGTCGGTCCTGGCACCGCCATCCCCCCCGCTACCGGGACCGGCACCGCCTCCAGCATCCCGCCTTACACCGGTACGGGTGTTACCCCGGCAATACCGGCATCCCCTCCGCTACCGGCACCGCCCCCGGCATCCCCCGGGACCGTTCCCAGCATCCCTTCCCCACACGGCGACCGTTGTCGCCCCCAGTATCCCCGGGACCGGGACCGGCATACCCCTCCCCAGTCCGGGCCGGGCCTCACTCACGTCGGCGGCGGCTCCGCGGGGGAAGCGGAGGTCGATGACGGCGACGCCGGGCCGCGCCGGCTCGGTCCCCCCGCCCAGCTGGAGCGCGGCGGCGGGGCGGGGGGAGCAAGGCAGCGGGGTCCGGCCCGGCCCCTGCCCCGGCCCCGCCGCTCCCGACATGGCGGCGCAGCGCGGCCGCCCTTCCTGGGCGAGGCCAGGAGCGTGCGCCGTGACGCCACACGCTGCGCCCGCCGGAAGCGGAAATCTTCCCCCCCCTCAGGTAGCACCGGCAGGGGGCGCCGCCATCATGGCCGTCTCCCGGTGTCCTCCCCCGCCCCGTCCCGTCCCGTGGCGGCGGCAGAGGCAGGGCTGTGGTAAAGCAGACGGTTTATTGACTCCACACGTTCCTTTACACAACGCGGACACCGGCCCCTCGCCTCCCCCCGGGGCCGGCAACGAGGGAACCCCCGCAGGCCGGGCCTTCCACCCAGCCTCTCACCCGGCTCCTGAGGGAACGGGGCGGGGGTGTGCGCAGGGGCCCGTAAGGGCTACTGAACCCCACGGGGCCCTACAGACCCCCCTTCTCATCTCCTCCCCCCAGAGAACGCCCAGGGAAAACACCAATTAATAATCCATGCTTAAAAATGATTTATAGCGCGACGGAGAGAAAAAAAATAATAGAGATAAAGTGAAGGGAGGGGCTGGACCCGAGCCGGGCGGTGGGTCCCCGGAGCCAGCACTAGGAAACTGAAGCTGGTAGGAACTGCTGGCAGTTCCAGCGCTACACCGGTTTATAAGTATTTTTTTCTTTTTTTTCTTTTTTTTTTTTTTAATAAAACCATCGGAGGCTGTATAAAAAAATTTAGTAGAAAATTAGACTTGAGAGTTCACTGATTTTTTTTTTTTTTCACTATTAACTATTCCTGGCGCTTTTTTTTTTTTTTTTAAACTTTTTAAACTTTTCCAACAGCATCCGGGCCCAGAGCAGCTGGGAGGAGGCCGTTCCAGCACTGCTCTCCAGGAGGAGTCGAGGCAAAGAGACACCGGACTACGGAGAAAATACCCCACCCTCCCCAAAACACCTCGTGGGGTTTTGCCTAAAAAAAAAAAAAAGACCACCCTGACCCTGGCACAGTGCTTGCACCCCAGGGTGCAGCCAAAGGTACCCCAAGCCAGTCTGACTCAACTGATGACTACTTTAAGATGCGTGAGAAAAACAGGATTTCTTTGATTAAAAACAAAAATCATAACAATAAAAGAATCAAACCCCGAACCAAGAAGCTGATCTCCCTGAGGAGAAAGAGGAGGAGGAGGCTGGCTGGCCTCAAGGGTTGTTCCCCAACCAAAGCCAGCCCTGAATCGTCCCTGGAGCTCGCCTGCAGGCACAGTACTGCCCCCTCCCTTCCCCCCCCAAAATCTACACATCCCAGTTTAGGTAAACAGCAGATTAAATTTAAAAACTTAAAACATCGACTTCAGAAAGTCCCTTGAATTTAATTGTTTTTAGGCTACCTTTCATGTTACGTCCTGTAGCTAGACACACGTGAATAGAAAAAACAGTACAGTTAGTGTTAAAGGCAAACAGCGGAGACCCAGAGTGCTACCCCAGTGCTGCCTGCTCCTCCCGTCCCGTCCCCGTCCCCGACCCCGTCCCTGTCCCCCCTCCCTGCCCACCGCCCCGGCCCCCGCCAGAAGCCCAGCCGCCGGGAATGCAGGCGTGTTTGAGCCGAGAATTTTTCTTCTTTTTTTTTTTTTCTTTTTTTTTTTTTTTCTATGAATAAAATAAAACCAAAGCTTGTTAGGCAAAAACAAAAACAAGTGTCCCCCCGAGTCCCGCCAGCGCTCCGGTGCGGCGGGCACAGCCGGGGAGGGCCTGCTGGGGAGCGGGCTGGGGTTTGGGGTTCCCGGCTGGCGAGGGGGGCTGCTGGCCCACAGACAGCACTGGTGTGGAGCTGGAGGCCCCTTCTCCCCCCGAGAGCCTTCCCGTTCGTTAAGGGGGTACGTAGGGCGGCGGGGACCTGTAGGGGGTCATGTTCTTCGGGCGGGAGCCTTTCCCCTCCATGGGTGCGGTGAAGGGGGGGGGAGGCTGGTAGGGCGGCGCGTTGGGGTCCTCGTCCCGCAGCGGCGTGTACTCCCCGATGGTGTCCTGGTTGAGCGGCGTGGTCTCTGGCATGCTCTGGTTGGGGTACTCCGGGGGGGGCAGCGGGGCTTTCTCCTCCTGGAGGATGAGGGGCATGCTGGAGGACGGCGGAGGCTTGGAGTCGTCCAGCTCGTCGGCGAAGATGATGGGCACGCCTTTCTTGATGAAGGTGGCCTGGTCTTCGATGGTCAGCTTCCCTTTCCTCTTCTTGCGGTAGCAGATCATGGCGATGATGCCGGCCACGAGGAGAATGGCGGCCACCACCACGGCGGGGATGACGGTGTGGAGGTACACGTCATCCTCACTGCTCTTCTCGGGGTCTTTGCCCGCCACCACTGTCGGTGTCGCCTCCGAGATCACCCTGCCGTCCTTCGTCACGGGGATGAACTGGATGTGCCTGCAGCTGCCGGAGCCCACCACCGACACGTTCAGAGGCTTGAACTCGGGCTGCAAGACGTTGGAGAAGGCCAGGCTCGGCCCGCCAGAGTCATCCGCAATTTTTTTGCTCAAAGTCCGGATCTGCTCCCGGGGGCAGGGCTCCAGGGGCAGCGTGTTATTCGTCCACTCCACTACGATGGAGCCTTTGGCGATGTCCTGCACCGTGATGGTGCTGCTGTTCCTGTCGCCGAACGCCAGAGCCAGCTTCTTCACCAGCATGATCTTCTTATTGATGTCGTTCACCACCGCGTTGTGGTCCCCTTCCAGTCTGGCCTTGAACTTCACTGGAGCCTTGTCTCCGTGCGGGCGTTTGTGGACGTGGATTTCGAAAGCGTCCACGGCGAAGAGCCCACCTTTGTCGGTCGCGTACATGAAGTACTCGTGCTTCCCAATGTGGTTGTGGTCGGGCATGCCGTACATCAGCTGGCTGGTGCTGTTGAACTGCACCCACGAGTTCTCCTCTATCATCTGCTGCTCCTTCAGCTTCAAGGTCAGCTGCAGTTTGTCCGTGGTGGTGTCTTCCTTGTCGTAGAAGGTGTCTGATGGTATTTTAACCTCAAAGTAGGTGCCCTCCCACGCGTCCACCCTGTCGATGTGGTTGGTCAGCTTGGGTGGCTCGTTGGGCTCCCAGGGCCGGGGGAGGCCGCTGGCTGTGGTGCGTACACGGGTCGGCGGGGAGGCCGTTGTCAGCTTGGAGATGGGGGACCTGGTGGTACTGGGAGGCTTTGTCGGACGGGGCGTTTTGGGTCTCCGAGTGGGCCTTCGCGTTGTCGCCGTGGAGGAATCCGTGGTGGACGGCGTGGCTGGCTTCACAGTGGAGACTCTGGGTTTCTTGGTGGTGGTGGTGGGCGGTGTGATCACCGCTGTGGGCTCTACGTACCCGGGCATCGTGGGGCGAATTGGCACAGAGGCCGTGCCGGTACCTTCTGCTACCCTGGTTGGCTGGATGGGTCCCAGAGTGGGGGTCTGGACGATGGGGCCTCTCGTTCTGATGGTGACCGTAGGCTTCCTTGGCAGCGGTATGGGCTCCCGGACGGGGGGTGCTGTCGTCTCCGTGGGTGGCGCGATGGCAGGCGACGTTGGGGTGGGAACGATCCTGGTGGGTGGCTCTTGTGCGGCAGTGGTGGGTGGCCCAATGGCAGTCAAAGGTGTGGGGGTGGCATTGATCTGCCGCCGCATCCTCTTTGGGAGGTGAGGTTTCTTGTTAGCAATGTGCCAGCCAACAACAGGGTAGCCAAGGCGGGCGGACATGGTTCCTTCCTTAGCTGGAGCCTCCACCTTGCTGATGTTGGGGACACTGTTTTGGCTCAGAGAACATCCCAGTTTCCATGAGAGTAAGGCCCCGTTTTCCACCACTTTCTTTGCGTTTCCCGGTCCAGCCATGAAGGCTGACATGTCAAAGAGTCTGTTATTTACAACAGGAACTAACTTCATGTTATGAAGTTCCACCTCCGAGAAGCTTCTCATTCTGTTTAAGAGTTCGATCCTCTGCTTTGGCGTCATTTTTGTTAAGTCAGCATCCAAAATGACAGTCAGGATTGTGACTGGCTCTTCCGAGCCGCACACGAACGGCGCTGTGTCACCTGTGTCTTGGACAGCCACTCGCACCGACTGAGGCTCGTTGTGGTCTTCTTGGTGGACCTCAACGGAGAAGACATTTGTGGTCTGTGGCACGTAGCTCCCGTTGGGGAAGGGCTGCAGCGTGGTCACCGAAATGTAGTGGACGCCCTTGTCCGTGTCAAGGGGCAGCCCTTCCAGGGAGCTGCTCTCCGCGTTCCAGTGTAACCAAGAAGGCAAGGAGTCCTTCCCGGCTTCGGAGATCTACCAAAACAAAAAAAAAAAATAGAGAAGGAGGTGCTTTTAGAAGTACAGCATTAGGACAGGTTCTATAACATTTAATTTAAAGGATTAAAGAAAAAAAAATCCATGTATAATAACCAGGGAAGGAACATGCTGGCCAGAGCAGGGCAGCCTGTGTCTCCTCCTCCACATGGTGGCAAGGACGAGCTCTGCAGGGTGCACTGGTCCCAAAGGGCTTAAGGAGCCAAGGGAGGTCATAAAGTCCTGCAAAGGTCCCTCACCTGCAGGCACCAGCTCTCCAGCACTTGCTGTGCAACTACTAAGCACAAGCAGTTCATTTTCTCTGAGGGCAGAAGGGGGGTTTAAGTGACGGGGGACAGCTATGAAGCTGAGGGTGACACACTAGGGCCAACCCAACAACTGCCCTCTTTCTTCCTCTCCCATCCCTGCCGTCTCGCTCCTTTCCTCGCCCGATCGCACCCTGCCAGCCCATTGCTCCCGCAGCTCAGTACGATTTCTGTGTTAACCTCCAGCTTCGTCCTGCTGAGCTGGAGGGGCCAGAAGCCAGCAGAATATAGCTCGGAGTCCTGCTTGGAGCACGCCAGCCCTCAAGAAGCAGCAGTAAATCCTGAGATGCAGCCGCTTAAAACACGGCGTCCTCCTGCCCTGCCAGAACAGCAGGCCCCTGGGGCCGAAGGAGGGGAGCAAACCCGACACGTGGCCACCCCAGGGCTGCGATGGCCAGCGTGGGCACCCCAGGCACCTCAGGACGACTCCAACGCAATATTTACTATCTCTTTAAGGTCAACAGCAACACTTTTTTTTTTTTTTTTTAAAATGTGATTTGTGGTGTGGCTTAGGGAAGCGCAGTCCAAAAGCACAAGTCTCCCCTTCAAACCGTGTGGCTCAACCGCAGGAGCAACGTACGCAACGATGGTGTTTCCATAGGCTCCAGGGGAAGGACGAGCCAGAAGTAACCTCAGCGGCTGCCTCCGCTTCCCAATTTATCTGTCTGTGTCACTCTGAGCCCACCTTCTTCTTCTGACTTGGGGTCCTGTTCCCAGCCAGCCCTGATCCAGACCTTGCGGGTCTCCTGGCCATTTTGCTCATGTGGAGAAGACATCATTTCTCTCCAAAATATCACCAGCAAGGCTGAGACCATGCCAAAGTGCTCCCCACCCCGCACAGGGAAAAGCCACACGTGTCAGAGCCCAGGGGACTCCTGCCTCCCACCTCAGGCCATAGCTGTGGGTGGACAGCTGACGTCCGTCTGTCTGTGCTACAGCCGCTGGCTGATCACAAGGCATGGGGGAGCCGCTCGGGCTGCACAGTGGAAGGGGACGCTGCCAGCTCGGGGGGCTGTGACATTGCCCAGGGCTGTAGGTGCCCCAGAGTGAGTAACTTGAGCTTCACCACCCTCCTGGAACTGGGAAGCGTTTGGAAAGTGTCTCCACAGGAATTCACCACCACCCCTCCCACCCCAGGGCCAGGCAGTCGGAATCAGTGGGGTCTTGTGTGCCACCTGCCCTGGCCAGGCTTGGCAGGAGGTATCTCCCCTCACACTCAGAGGAAAAAAAGACTTTTTGGGCCCCACAAAGACAGATTTAGGGGCCTGGTGGAGGCTGTGGGCTTAATGCAGTCCAATGCAGAGCTGCATTCCAGCTCTCCTCCTGAAAGGGTGCTTTGGTTACTCTGCGTTTCTGTAAAGCTCATACATATTTCATGGTTTATCCAAATGCAAAGCTGGGTGAGGAGCTTTGCAAGGAATCCTGCCTGGCAGGAGCATCCCTGTGTCTGGTAACAGGCACAGAGAGGGGCTGGACTCCCCAGACCCACCTGACCATGGGTCCTGCTGGGGAGAGCCCCTGGGATGTGGGGAGAGCGATGCCCGCTGCTGCAGGACTGGGCAAAGCAGGAGCCCTGGGTATCTCTCCCACTCCCCAGCCAGGATTCAGGCAAGCATGGGGGCTCAGAGACCCCTCACTGCAGGTTTTGGCACCCTGAGGGGTCCCAGATGCACAGCCCTGCAAGGATAACGTAAGACCCAAGAGTCTTTTGGTGAGAGCAGCATGAAACAGCTTTCGTGCAAGAGCCGGAGAGGGTTTCGGCCACAACCGTAGGGGCAACACCCTCATTCCTCTCCTCTGCAAAGGATCAGCCCCGCTTTCGGCCAGCCTGGACAAGCTGGAGAGCACATCACGAGACAGGGGCTGGGTACAGTTTATAGAGCAGAGTTTAAAGCTGTTAGCACAGCTTCTCGTTAACTCCTCAGTGGCAGCACCAGAAATTAAGATTCCTGCCTTTAGCGGATGGAAAAAGCCCCCACATATCCCACCTGAACCGAGGTGCTGAGACACAGACACCCTTCCGCCCGGCCGTGCTCTTTACCCACCTGTCTGGCAGAAAACAGAGGTTTTTGGCAGCGTTCCTGCCACGTACACCCTCTCCCCTCCTGCCACAGCAAGAACAGGAGCTGCTTTTATCCCACCTAGCCCGAAGGAAAACCAGCCCCCTCACCTGAGATGGGCACGCGGGGAACAAAGGACCAAATTGTCCTTCCTCGGCATCTCTCCTGCCAAGGGAGGACAAGGAAGCGGGGCTCACACCTGCACCGATGTACATCTAAAAAGAGGTGTCATTTCATCACGCCTTCTAAAAAGTGAGACGCCGGGACAGTGCCCAGTCCAACCCAGCACTGACATGAGGAGGAGCTGGACGGTGCTGCTCTTCGTCCCCTCCTGCCAAAATTAGCCACCAACCTGTCCCCTGGGGAGGAGGAAGGGCAGGGCTGGGCGAACATTTGGAGCAGAAACCCGAGGAGCTGGGACAAAGCCGCAGGGTTATTGGGGCTTACACAATCAAGAAGAATAAAAACTCTAATAGCGAGTGGTTAAAGGCAGGCTGAACGTGTAATTTCAGGCTACATTTGGATCAAACCTTCCCCTTCCATGCACTCAGCCAAAGCTCCTAATTACAGGATCACACGCTCCCTTATCCAGAGCTTTCCCTGCCCCGGCCGGGGTTTTCTGCTGCTCCCTCCTCCGTGGGCACAGCCCATGACTTGAGGAGGAGACGTACAACAAGCGTTGCCTTTAATCTCATGTCACAAGGAGACTCTCTGGTCAATCATGTGCCCTCCTGTGTCTGACGGCCAAACTCACCCGGGGAAAGGTGGCCAAACTCACGGGCAAGGAGGACAGGCGCGGGAGGCACCAGCCATTCCCATTATTTCTTCTTGGAAAACCATTTTTAACCTACCGCTTATACGTGAGGTCATGTTCTTAAGGGCCTGTGCTAGATAATAAAACTGCAACTACACAGATTCCCACCGAAAACTAGGCTCTCCTGAAAAACAAAAACAGGCCAGGCAATCACCGACTGGGACAACTTGTTCTAGCAGGGATGCAATGGTTGCAAAACGTTTATAAACCCACCTAAGCTTGATTTAAAAAGAGCTGAGCTAGTCTGGCTGCACTCAACCTGCGAGGAGACGCGGAGTGTTTCTAAGGGTTCTGCAAGAGGCAATTAAGAAAAAAAAAATATAATCAAAATTTATGTGTATCACGCCTATGAAACCCCTGGGAAATCTTCAGGAAGGCAACAAGTCACGGGCATTCGATGGCTCCCAGGCTTTAACCGCAGCCACTGCCCTGGGCAGCAGAACTTAACCAAGTTCGCGTGACAAGGGAAGAGCCCCCGCAAGATCAGAGCGGTTAAATCAAAGCAGTTATTGGGCTGAATCAAAATACTTGTTCCTAAATGAACGCTCAGCAGCAGGGCCCTCGGCGAGAGTCTGTCCTGGCCCCGGCCACTGCTGTGTTTGTGGTGGGTTGAAGCCCTGGACTCTGTTCCAGCAATGTTTCCTTCAAATATTGCTTCAAAGGGTATTTGTTAAGGCTACCCATAGTTAATGATTGGGGATCTCTGGTTTTCATGTAAGAAGTTTCCTAGTTTTTCTATGTATGCAATAAATATCAGCCTTAAGCCCTGCCATTTCCCTCAAGGGGTCTGATTTCAAAATAACTCTTCCGTTGCTCAAGAAAAAAAAAAAAGGCTGTCTTTGTTTTCCCATTATTTGAGATAATTATAAACGACGGCTTATCAGCTAAAGATTACACAAGCCTGGCAGCGTACTGAAGGCCATTAAAAAAGTAGCCATGTTTGAGATATTAAATACATACAGTGGGTCTGGCTGGTTTTGAAGACCTTGTTCACAGAGACCTTTCAGATATACACAGCCTGTTATTTTTAGGCCAGCCAGGAGCAGTCAGCTCATGAAAGAAGATAGCTTGGTTTGATTTATTGGTTCTGTTTGGTTTGTTTTTTTTTTAAAAAACTTAGATCTTAAAACCCTGTAGCCAACAGGACAAAGATAAGCAAGGGGGCAGCCAGCAAAACTGCTGCCTCCGAGGGAATTCAGGCAAAAACCGCATTCTTGCCTACAAGAGTGCCCTCTAACCCTCGAAGTATTTAGTCCTCCTCCTCCTCATGAATTCTCCAAAAAGGAGGCAGCGAGTCCTTTGCCAGGAGATGGGTACCATGGGATCCTGCCACGGGTGTCCCTTTGGCACACCACCACGAAACTCTCCTGGCCCTGAAGGTGTCCGATGAACCTCCCCAGCCGATGCTGCCAGACCGTCCCGTGGGCAGCAGGAGGAGCAGCAGCCAGGGACTCATCTCCTTCCTCAAAAATTCGACTGCTTTTGGGCAGGGGGTGAGCACGGATAACTCCTGCAGCTCTGCCAGATCTTCCCCTCCTTCCCCCCCTTGCTGCATCCAGGCGTTCCTGAGAGACAGACCCCGTGCCAGGGATTTCATCTGGAGCGTAATTACTGATGACAATTTACTGTACGACAGGCTCCCCTTCTGGGTTGCCCTCACACACACGGCCAGTAACGACACACACCCCGGCTGGACACACAGCCCAACAGAAGGCAGGTTGAACTGTGCTCCAGCCCATCTGACCCCACCGGTGTTAAACCTCCTCTGCCAGCAATTAACCAGCAGGCAGGGGAAAGAAAATGGGCAAGAAAATGGAAAGGAACACAATTCAAATGCAAATATAGCTGCAGAGAAAGAGGCAGAGCTAAGCTGGTTGCTTAAGCCCAAGCTTTGCCTTAACCCCCTGCTAACGCAGCAGCAGAAGCAACAGGGGGTCTCAGCCCCAAAGCAGGGGGGTTTTGGGCTGCCTTGCCCCACATGGGCCGAACAAGAGGTGGTGGAGACATGGGTTTCACACCCTCCCTGTTGCTGCTGGAGCTGCTGGCACCGCAGTGATTTGTGGTGCTGGCACAGCCAACCTGGAGCCAGGAGAAACGATGAGAAGATGGGCCTCAGAGCTGGAGCATCAAGTTCTCTCTTGGGATGCAGGCTCTGCCCGGGGTCCATCAGATGCCTCCCTCTTCTTCACCAACATGAAGATGGAGCCAGTGACCGCAGGCAGGGTGTGTGTGTGTGGTTAAGCTGTATGAGCGCTGCTGCCCCACGGCAGGTCCTGTAGCGACAGCAGCTGCTGCACAGGGTTGGGGAACTGACTCAAGGCAGGAGCTGGACAACCCTCAGACCACAACAGCCACTCTTTGGCTCTGGGGAACAGCCCTGAGAGGGTGATTGCCTGCAAGCAACCAGGAGATGATGCAAGATAGGAGCCTCCAATCTCACATCTCTCTCCCTTCCTTTCCTCAAATACAGCAGAGTTCCAACCTGGACATCAGACAGGTCTTGCCTCCAAAGGTAAGGCCCAGAAGGCAGCGGTGAAAGAAGGATGGGCACCTCTAGGAGCCTTCTGCTCACTGGGCACAGCATTGGTGCCACCACACTTGGTCTGAAGAAAGGAAAGTTGCATTTACTTGGCTCAGCGAGCAGGCAGAACATGCACTTCCCTACAGAGGGGCCTGCGATACCTGCCAGAGCTTTTGGGGGATCCTCAGCAGACAGAGCTCTTCCTCTGAGCGGCCACACGGCTCAGACGAAAGGCGCAGGGACTCACGGACAGAAACAAGCTGCTCCAGGACATTTCATGCAGATGCATCTGTCCCTGAAAGTCTAAAAACAGCCCAGAGACCTCACTGGCTCTCAGAAGTACGTCAGCCTTGGTGACCCGAGCCTTCATTACCAGCAGGAGCTCACCACCTCTGCTCGGAGATGGAAAGCTATAGGGGAGCAGCCGGTAATTGGCGCTTCCTTTGTGTGGGGGGTAGGTCAGGATGGTTAAACTCACCCCGCGTTTCGGCTGCTCCCAGCCAAAGCCCCGCCAAGCTCTTCCTGCACATCTCCCTGCGCTGAAGCTATCGCCTTAGGGGAAAAAAAAACCCACCATAATGGACTTTTTGACTCAGAAAGCAGAGCTATGGGACAGCAAGGCTGCAGAGCCTGTGTCGCAGGTCCTGGCCCTCAACTTCCAAGTTCAAACCTCAGTTCCCTGAAGGACCAGGTGGCAAAGCCACTTGAAGCAGCCGCTCTACTTTTTACACCCGCGCGAAAACCCCAAGGAGAAGAGAAGTTTAGATGCCTGCAGCTCATCTTTGTTTTCCAGCCAACGAGCGGGCAAGCAAAGCCCCCTCTTTGAGGGACAGAAGCACAGGGCTGTGGCTGGGGACTCAGCCTGCCCGAGGAGCGATGCTTTTTCTCTTGCCAACTTCAGTAAAAATGGCCTCGCGAGGGCACAGGCTATGCCCAGCTCCTGCCACCCTCGCGTGCACCCGCCGTGACGGCTTCTTTTCCAGATGCGCCTCTGCGTTTGCTATAAGGGCACCATTCAGCGTCCCACTCCGCCTGGGCAAGGGAACACAACAGCTGTTTCACTGGGAGGTCACTACAAAACATCGAGTGTCCCCAAGAAATCCTCCTTTCATCGGTGCGCGCAAGCAGCTTGGAAGGGTTTGTTTAGCCTTATTGTTGGAGGGGGGAAGGCACAGCCCGCCCGCGCCAGGGCTGGGGTCAGCACGGGCTGCCCACACCCCGCTTTCTCCCTTGTTTGGGGGGGGGGGGGGCAGGAAAAGCCTCAAAGGGCTTAAAAAAAAAAAAAAAAGTTCATCAGGCTCTTCTTTCAGCGTGACTTTTTGTAAGCGAAAGGCCAAAGGGAAGCAAAACTACCACACAGCGGGGATGCCAAGTGCTGGGGGTTTAGGGCTGCTAACCAGCCCCGGCAATTTATTCCTGCCGTCAGCAGATTGCTGGAAAGCTGGCGTTGGAGAGCGCGGCAAGGAAAGGCGAGCCAGATCCCCCAACACCCACCAGGTCGGGGGCTCCTCCGCGGGATTCTCCTTCCCGTCGCCTTCCCTCGGTCTCCCCGGATGCTCAGGGCAGCAGCCCCGGTAAAGAGCAGGACAAAACAAGGAACTTGCCAGCCCGTCTGAAAAGCCGGTTTATAATTAGATCGAGTCACATTTTCCATTCCTCCAAATTCAGAGCTCGTTACTAAAGCGGGCGCTGAAAATGCCAAATTCCCCGACTCTGTTCTGGCTGCAGGAAAAAGATAAGCAGCCCCCCTCATCCCCCCCCCCCCCCGGCAGAAATCTTATCAGCTCATCTTATCGCCGAGATTGCAGCGTGGCAGCCAAGCAAAGTCCTGCACGAGAAGTCCTTCGCCCGGACCTGTTCCAGACACTGCCATTTATCCCCCCCCCCCATAAATAGTGGCTGTTGCTACACCTTCTGCTTAGTCAAAGTCCAAGAAAACCAGGACCCCAGGGATGAGGTGAAGCTCAAATGCTCTGACACAGAGAGGCTTTTAAGATATTTGACTTGATGTCACAGCCCCTCAGGAGCGCTCTTCGCTTCTCCTCCTCCTCTGAGAAATGCCACTTTAATAAAACCCACATTCAGTTAAAACTCTTTGAAATAAGGATCATTGCAGGAGGAAAAAAAAAAAAAACCACACCAAAACTTAAAAATAATTCAATAAATCAGTATTTCACGTTTTTCTTCCCTGAAATGGAGTGTGCCCTGGCACTGCAGGCTGGTTGCCAACATCCATCCCTCTGCTCCGGGGTCAGCGCAGGGCTGAGACGTGCAGGACGCCTGCAACCCAATCTCCTCAGATCCTGTTTAGAAAATGAGGTCCCTGAAGCCTGATGAGAGTAAAGCCATTCAATAAAATCCATTTCAACAGACAGCAAATAGAACAACCATTGGAAAGATGAGGCTCCTGCTTGCAGAGCATGACTCCTTTTTGCCCGGACTAATATCCAACGCTCCGATAACCCCACAAACCCACTGCACCATGGAAATCAGCTCCCTGAGTTAATTCCCTTGTCCTAATCACTTTGCCACCAGCTATGTTTGCATACAGCGACAGCTTCTTGGGGCCCCCGCTACACCTTTTATCTGCCTTCCCGACAAAGCCCTGGTGAGATGGGGCACTTCTAAAAGAGCCAAGACACAGAGGAGAACAGTAAGATTTAGCTGTGCTCACCTGAGAGTTTCTCCTTAGCTTCAGTTAATGCACCCGAGCAGGTCTGCTCCGTGGGCTCCATCCCATGCCTAACTCTCCCAGTTATCTCCAAGGAAGACACAGCAAATCACCTGCTCACGCAGGGACACACCTTGGGAAGCTGCGCACCAGGAGTTTCTCTCATTCCAGCACACTTTATATACCCACCTTTAATCAAAAGTCATTAAATTGCGTGCATTTTAATGTACTGCGAGCACGGGCATTTAGGATATTGGACTGTGTAAGGGCTCAAATTCCTTCTGGGCCCGCTGGTATTAGTTAGAAGGGACCGGGTTTATCCCTGCATCCCAAGGGACAGGAGCAGGTATTGTCACAGCAAAGGCAGTTCGTGACTGTGTTTAATACTCAGATGGCAGTGCTGTGCCTGGTGTTTCTGGAGAGATGTCTGCAGCCCCTGTGGCTCCTGCTGACTGCAGCCTGCAGCCCACAGCTCAGTCACAAAGCCCTTCTCCCAGACTGGGAGACGCCAGACGCTTTCTACAACCTTCTGCACCGAGTCACATCAACGCCCTGCACGCAGGATGGAGGTAACTGCCATTTACGGGGCATTTATGCCCTTCTTTCTGTGGTTTTTCTTTCATGGGCTGAGCCCAGTGCCAGCTTTACCAGTTTGTGGCAGGGTATCACGGCTGGTGGGATGAGGGGAGACTGCAACAGCCACCATCCCAAATGCTGTCAGTCCTAGCGCCACTTGTCCTCACCTCCATTATTCGTGTCGTCACCCAGGCACAGGTTTTCGTACAAGAAAAAGGCGACAACCTCAGAAACAGGACTAGCAGAACTCAGGGAGACCGAGATGGACACTGCAAAATCAACCATCACACACCTCGGCTAATGGTCCTCTACTGGGACCTCAACAACTGGAAGCAGGGAGGAAAAAAAAAAACCCAAACCAACTACAGACCTGGATATTTCAGCCGAAGGCAAGACGCCTGAGCCAAAGTAAGGCAGAGGTGGAAGAGCAAACAATTGTAGGATATATCAAACAAGGTTATTTATAGAAGAGAAAAGGAAGTTTTGATGCCTTTATATGAGGTTCTGGTAAAATTTCTTCTACAGTATATCTGTGGTCATGCAAACAACAAGAGAAATAAACTCAAGCTGGAAAAAGTGCAGAAGACAGTTGCAAAGATGAGGAGAGGAAAAGGAAGCTTATTTTATGAAAAAGACTAAAGAGGTTGGCTTGCTTAACCTAATAAAATCAAGACAGGGGAATATGCCTGTCACTTATAAATACATAAAGGAAGTAAATATTATGAAGGTAGAATTGATTTAAGCTAAAGGGCAGCACACATAAATATTTCTAGCCATCTCTAAATTTAGGCTAGAAAGCTGCATTTTTAATCAGAGCAGCCAAATTCTGGAGCAGCTTCAAATGGAAGTGGCAGGAATGGGAAATCCACCTGGTCTTTGGCCTGAGCAGATTCTGTTCTTCAACAGCAGGACACAGCTGAGAGGGAACGGGTCAGACTCCACTTCTTTGGTGGAAATGGGGCAAGGAGATCATGAGGGCCATCAACAACTGATTGTGGAGAGGGTACCAGCACCCATACCCGTGGTTATTCTGCTCCCAGCCAGTGTCTGCCAGGGGCTGTGGGAACCCGCACACCCTCCTGCTACCTGCCCGCACAGCAAGGGGTTGTACGATACGGGGGAGATCCATATTTAACCCAACTCTTGTAAAAATGCCAAGGTTTTGGTGTCAAATGCAGCAGGAGGGGCTGCAAGCTGTTAACCTTTTTGGGAAGGAGAAGGAAACAGCATCTATGTCCAAGTGGAAAGTGACCTTGCATCCAGAAGCCTTGCTTCTGGTAAGTAGAAGACAGCACCTGAACTCCAGCCTCACCAAATTCAACAGCTGAAATACCTGCAAAGCTGCAGCCACCCTTCAGAGGACATGTGCAGGAGTCCTGGCCGAGGCAACCCCTCAGGAAGACAAGGCACAGGGGAAAGAGGTTTCTAATTGCCAGCCACGGGCTCCAACAGCCACAAAAAGCCTTGCTGGCAGCTGGCTCTGAGCAACACAGAAAAGAGACTCAAATTAAGACACAAGGTAGGCCTTCTCCACTTTTTTTTTTTCCTCCCCTGTGTGCTCCCCTTTGCAGCTTGACAAGCTCCCCGGGTACATTAGGATAAACTTGCTTTTGTACTTAACTGTAAAAAAAAATCTCACCTGTTCTTAAGCAGTTTGGGGGCAGCAGGGAAACGCTGGCGACTGCTCCCAGGAGGACATACCTGAGTCCACAGAGAGCCAGCCTATCTGTGCAGGAGTGCGTGCCTGCCAGGCACTCCTCCGCCGCCCCGCAGATGCCTGGCGTGGTTTCCATCCCACAACCAAGTTTGCAGAGAAAAGTATTTTGTCTACAGCCGGCTGGAATCTGCTAACGAGCAAGGGAGAGGATCTGAGAGAGCAAGCTTCAAGGCGCTTCCCACCACAACACGAACCAAGCCTGGAAGTAATCGGTGGGAATTATCTAGAAATGAAGCAAATCACACTTTCTTTTGGCTCCAGATGGGAAGCTCCTGGGAGTTTGGGAACATTAACTGATAGCTTTTCCTTTTTTTTTTTTTTTTAAAAAAAAAAATTGTAATCAATTTCTTTGAAATTGAAAGGGACTGAGTATAGACAACCCCATCAAATTGTAAACTCTGACTCACTGCTTCGTCTCAAAGGGCACAGCCTTTGTTCTTTCTTATTGGGGTTCAAACACACCAGTAAGCAAGATCCCAGGGTATTAACGCTTTTACGGCTCTTGGCTGAGAAATGCAAGGCAGCCTGAGAAAAAGACCGGAGCAACTCTCCCCGAAACTTTCTGGTAAAACAAAAATGCACCCCAGCACTCCAGAATTGCCTACGCAGTTCTCACTAGCCAGGAGACAAACCCCTGTAGCAAAGGTCAGCTGTGCTCAGCAGCCAAGGCACCTTCCCTGCCAGGGAGAGACCTTCCAGATACGCCGGCTAAGCAGGGCTGCCAACAGCGCCCTAGAGCCCGCCTCACTTTTAAAATCAATTTCAAGGTGAACAGATGCAACATGCACTCAGGCAAGCCCACGGACGAGCGTGAAAATCGCTCCCAGCCTCTGCTGAACTGCACACAACCAGCAACTGTGCTGGGTCCTGCTCCAGCACAGCCCGTTTGTGCATCTGTCGGTGTTAGGGAACACGCCTCGTCACCAAAGCAGCAGAGCTTTTGTTCGAAGCTATCAGGTGGGGTGGAAATAATCTATCAGGCTTTTCCTGGAGCTATCACAGATAGCTTTTCTGCCAGGAAAAGATGACAGTAAGCTGCGGTGTTATACACACACTGACAATTATTCTTGCCGTCAAAGCAGCTGTTAGACAACACCAGAAAGAACCATTCCAATGCAAAATCCCAACCCAAAGTTATCATTTCCATAACACAAGATCTTGGGCTCACCACACCTGTCTGGACTCTTGCAACCCAGGTGCCCCACGTTCAGAAAACAGGCTGTGGTTAAAGCAGGGCAGGCACCTCCAGCCTGAGCCGGTCTCCTCGGCCACTTAAATGTCACAGCCTTTGCTCTGAAACCAGCCCGTCCCCTTCTCTAACTCCTCTAGCTGGGGGCTCACCCACTGCTCTCCTCCTCCCCATCAGACCGTCTGTCGATAACAGATGCATTCTTCAGATTTTCTGCCTACCACTGGCACGCCACAGTCCCAGCACCCGTGCTGGAGCCGGCGAGATCACGTATCTGGACCGAGATAGTTCTGTGGCAGTCCACAGAGCTGAAACAAACCTGCCTTCAGGGAGAAGCTGAGATGTCAAGGCGTTCTCCCAACTTGCTCTCCATCTCCCTCTCATCTTCTGAGACATATCAGAAGGTTGTCTTTTCTATAACGTTTTCTAAAAATGGATTTTTAAGGCTATTTTTCAGGTTTGCTCTTTAAAAAAAACAAACAAACATTCCCAGATAGGAAGGTAGTTCTGTTTTTCAATAGCAGAATTTTTTGAACTCCACATGATCCAAGCAAGCAGACGCTGAGAAGACAACTTCTCAGCACCCTTCCAGGAAAGGACTAAAGATGAGCAAGCATGTGCTCAGCAGCAGCTCTACCCTCCCCTGGGCTATTCTGGCATTTTCTTGCCCTCGGGACCAATTCCACAACTCATTTTTCAGGTGTCTGCAGTGGTAACAGCATGAGGGTAACTCAGATAAAGGGTCCCCATCTTTCCCAAGAGAACTTTGGGATGAGGTCAGGAGAGACTGTGTCAAAGGCAGCCCAGCACCCTGCTGGCAGAACAAAGTCTGTTTGTCCAGCAATGTTTTGTTACCACAGCGAAGCAAACTCCGGGATCGTCAGAGCAGCAATCCCAGGGAATCCATGGCCCTCCCAGATCCCAAGACAACATCCCCTTATGAATGTGCCCATCGTTCCAGGGGCCGAGTACCTCACCCTTTAAATATAGCCAGTAAACCTGATCATTCATCCCTGAGAAGTCTCCTCTCTTCATTACAGAGGGAACTTTGTAATGAGGTGAGGGCTTTAATTATTTATTATTTAAAAAAAAATAAAAAATCCTTCTCCCGCAGTCCCACACAACCTTAAGGCTGCTTCACAGCACCCTCATGACCCAGCCTGTCAGTGGGGCGACCAGCTTGACATCTGCAAAAATATAACCGAAAACAAACCTCAGGGAACAGGATTTCTCACCTGGACAATTTCTCCATTGGAAGCAATTAAATCCGTAGGGATGGAGACCCTGAAGAAGCGTCCCACCACGGCAGAGCTGTCCGGTATGCCCACCACAGCCGGCACAGTCTCCCGGAGGTCCGAGAGCACGGAGTGCATGGAGGCCTCCAGCTGGTTTTCCCAGTCCCGAACCACTTCTGCTGGCTCGCTGGGCCAGTGGCAGTGAGCAGAGGCTGCCAGCAGCAGCACGGGGAGCCAAGTCCTCCCCAGGAAAGGGGGCTGCAGGAGGCATCCAACAGTCATTTTTCCCGGTGGCCTCGGCGAGGGTGCTCCAGCCGGCAAGGGGACGAGAGGGGATCTGCAGGCAGCGCAGCGCAGGCAGGGGATCCGCCAGTCCTTCACAGCAGCCTCATCCTAGGAGTCCTGGGAACCTGATTAAATAAAGGAAACCCAATCAGCACATTAATTACAATATCCAAGCCAGCCAGATAACACACACAGACCTCCTTGCAAGGGACAGAGGGCCACCTGCCATGCCACCCACGTTGTTTCAGCTTTTTGATTTAACTCCAAAGAGTTACCACTAATCATTAAAGAGAGCAAGAGCTTCTCAGCTCCTCTTCTCACGCACAGCAGCTCTAGAGAAGCAAGATCCTCCTGCTTTTCCATGCACACAACCATGCTTTTGCTGCTCTGGAGCCATCCTGAGACAGCCACAAGGAGGGAGAAGGCACCTGGGCAGAAACAACCAAAGCCAGGAGAGCACAGTGGTAACAGCTGACCTTCTGAGGCAAGCTGAAGTCAGGCTGGGGCACCAGCTGTTTCAAATGCCAGTCACTCTATGCCAAGACTCCGAGAAACCTCTGGCACTCCAAAGCTGCCATCTCAACAGCTTGATGCATGACAGATGCTTCTGCTCCTGTGACCCACGAGCCAGGGCCCCCAGGCCTGGCTCTGTCCCCCCAGCGTGTTTAGACTTCATTTTTGGGACAGCAACATGCACCCCAAAAATCAAAGGGTTACATGACATACACGCTGCTACCCACCGTCCAGCTCACCCATCCCCACGCTCTGCCAAGAAACAGCAAAGCAAGAGAGAGATGGAGATGTGTTCTTCTTTCTTTTGCTTCCTCCCCACCCTCACCCTCCCTCTGGTCCCCTGGATCACTGCTCTCCTTTCTCTCCTCTCTTTCTCTGGGGCATTATTTCCTTCACTTCCCCAGCTGCTTCTCCCTCCAGACCACGCTCAGCCGTGACGCACAGGGGTCCTGGGTCTGTAGGCACCCCCATATTCCTCTTCACAGCCTGCCTGCAGGAGTGTGAGTGGCTTCATGGCAGAGGACAGAGCCACCTGGGGACCCAGGGGAAGCCACACACCCCACTCCCACATCTCAGTTTGCATCCAGCACAGCCCTCAATAACTAATTTGTGGTAACGAGCGGGGTAGCAGGTTCCACAGGACTGGAGGACACTCGTGGACCAAGAACGCCCCACGTGGGTGTTGCTCAGTCTCAAACCAGCTCCTTTTCTCCAGGCTGAGAGAGAAGCGGCTCCAAAGTCCCTGAGCAAACCCAGCCCAACCTTCAACCACTGGTTCCCAGTCCTCTGAGCATGGCTCTGATTTATTTTAGCCTGTTCCAGCTATGCTGTGTGATGCCATCCCAAGAGACCGGCTGGGAAGGACCATCCCACTGCATCTTGCCCTTGCAGAGCTCCCGGGGTGGCACAACAGCAGGAGACCAGCCGACCAGCAAACACATATTGCCCACCGAGGGCTTGCAGACGGCCTTGTCCACACCAGGAACCAAGCCCAAAGCTACCACAGAGGGCTCTAGGAATAATAGGAGAGAAGATTTGGTTGCTCACCCTAAAAGGTGCACTCTGGAGAAGCTGAGAGGTAGCGTTCAAGGATTAGAGGGATTGATGCCTCCCATCCCAAGGTAAGGGACGCAGTGAGCACAGCTGTGGACAGCGAGGAGGGCTGCGGGAACAATGAGCTGAACGCAATAACCTCTGGCCACAGCATCGACGAGGCAGATCCGATCTGACCGCTGTCAGTCGCGGAAAACCTGCCTCAAGTGATAGGCAAGAGGCAGTGGAGGCAGAATGACACGGCTGGAAACCACAAGAGATGGGAGGATGGTTTGGTGTGATACCAGCGCCAGAAGAAAGACAATTTCCCCACTGTTCTTGTCTTTCCTTTCTGCTCTTGTCTTTCCCACTTTGAGCAACCTGCTCTAGTGGAGGTGTCCCTGCCCAGGGCAGGGGGGTTGGAACTCGATGATCTCTAAGGTCCCTTCCAACTCTAACCATTCT
>JAOQGH010000003.1:19361942-19410241 GCA_025769975.1 Gallinago jamesoni | reverse complement strand
AGTGGAGGTGTCCCTGCCCAGGGCAGGGGGGTTGGAACTCGATGATCTCTAAGGTCCCTTCCAACTCTAACCATTCTATGATCCTATGATTCCAACTGCCTGAGCCAACCGGCACATGGATACACCAGACGAAACAACAGGGAAGCCAAAGCCAGGCTCCTCCCAAAGACAACTGAGCACACGGTGGTCTTCACCTGGAGTGACAGGCCTGAGCTGCTTTTCTAGATGTTGTCATTGTGAAAGATGAAGTGGCTGGGAAGGCAAGGACACGTCACACTTCCTACAGAGCACATCTCTCCTACCAGCTCCCTGCACGGTCAGAGGAGGATCCCACACACAGCAATTGACTGTGAAGGAACCTAGAGTCACCTCAGCAAGTAGACTACCAGAGTAGATGTCCGGTGGAGAACTTCCAACAGGTTGTGAATGAGTTAGAGACAGCAGCCTTCTGCAAGAGGTCCTGAGGAGGCCACCGACTGTCACAGCAGGAACTTGGGGGACTCTCATCCCTGGGCAGTGCCTTCAACAAGCAGAAAGAGAAACCACTGCCTTCAGCCTCCATGGAGTTGGGGGTATGGACACTGCAGGGATGACACCTTGCCTGTGAGTTACCTCTCCTGAAGCCTGCTCTCGTTGGGAAGTTCTGCCACACGAGGGACTAGAAAGCAACCTGCACAGCAAGTACAGGCAGGACCAGAGACCTGCTGGGCGCTGGGGAAGGAATGCGGCAGCAGCAGAAGCCAGCAGCCCCGTGAGATGCTATCAGCATGGAAACATGGCTGCCTCTCCAAGCTCCTCTGAGCCTCCTCACCTCAGCAGAGGAGAAGCACCCCAGACAACCAGACAGACAGACACCCAGCATACAACCACAGAGAGCTGTAAAGATACCAGAGAGGTTTGGCATCATGTCTTCAGACCAGCCTCTGCCCCTGGCCCATCACGGCTGCAGCGGAGCTCGTGCAGGAGTGTGGCACAGCTCTGCGGTGCTCAGCCAAATGACGTGATCTGGTCTGGGGTGGCTTTGGTTGGACGGAGAGGAGTATTTGGGCAGAAAGGAGCTGGTTCTTGATATCTGTGGTGAGCAGGAGAGGAAGCTGAAGTCATCACCCGTTTCAGGAACAATTATCAGAGCAGGCAACAAGCACTGGCCATCTGATACGTGCCCATCAGCCAAGCAACTCATGCACCGGCCATGAAGATCTCGTGTGATGGTCGTAGGCTGCACAAATTCAGAATCTCATTTCAGGGGAAATACAGAAGAACAGTCTCTGCGTATGGAAGTGAAGCACACAGGAGCTACAGGAGGAATTCAGTAGCTGATAACAGGAGGAAAAAAACCAGAAGAGCTGAGAACAAACTTGCACCATCAAAAAAAAAAAAAATCTCAGCTCCACCTCAACAAACAATTGACAGAAGCTGAAACAGTGCCAGCCTCTCACACTGTGTGCTGAGGAGGAAAGGCAGGGTGGTACAGCTCTACAGATAGCTGGAACAAGGCACTGCCCTGCAGTGCTGAGGTCCACGTGGCCTATTGCTTCAAGGCAGAACCCTTTTTGTAATAGGAAGTCCTCTGCCTAAAAGCCAGCAGTCCTGGCTCAGCAAGTCCACTGGCCACCAGCCCTGCAGGTCCCCACACAGCTGCAGAACAGAGCCAACAGTACCTGCAGCGAGGCTGGGACAGGCACTGGGGACTTGCGTGGTGTCTCCGTCAACTTCAAAAGCCCAGACCATTTCACATGGTACTACCACGGGCAGACTGACTTGTTTGAGACAACCTCCCAGCAGAATGTGGAAAAAAATAATCAGTGTTCTGGATCATCGTCCACAACCAGTGAGTGGCACGGACCTGGAGGTCTCCAGGAGCAAAAAAAAAAATCTCAACACTTCACACAAGCTCAAAACATGGCCAAAACCCAAACACAGATGGTGTTCTGCAGTGGCCGTCTGCTGGGAAGCTTTAGGCCATGGGGCCAACTGACTTAGGTGGCACTTCCAAGTGAAGGCTAGACCACCCCAGCTCCTCTACATGGCACAGTGCTCCTTCTTCCAGCAGGATCTGTATTGCCCAGTTCCTCAGAACAAACACAAAGGTTCAGGTTAGTCCTGAATTTCAGGATGTTTCATTCCACCTGATCTTCTGAGAGAACTGACTTTCTCTTTATCCTCCTGCTTCTGAGAGCTCTTTTGGTCTCAACTTTGAGCCTCCAGAGCATTGGATGAAACATCAAAGTCGGTATCAACATGTGCCCCAGTCCTCGCGCTCGGTGCACGTGCCAATGTTGCTGCCTGGTCTCCAGTGCCAAACCCCCATCTCAGAGACACGGAGCTGGGCCTGCTCGGTGAAGTTATGTTGATATGATGCTGGCCTTGATATGATGCTGACTTGTCAAGACAACGCTGGAGCTTGCTCCTTCTCCATGCAGCTACAAGGTGCACCGACGTGTTAAGGACACGCTCTACCTTCATTATCCAGGAACGCAGAACGGCGCAGACAGAAGATGGGACTGAAATTAAGGACCGAGAGCAGGACACAGCTACTCCCAGCCACCCATCTTCCCAGAGAGCTTTCCTTCTGCCCACCACAGCATCAAGAGCCTTGGGCCAGGGGAAGAGTCCCAGCAGCAGGAGCGTGGCTGCCCTGGAAAGCCCTCGTCCTCTGGCCGATTACACCGTTGCTTCAGCAAGAATCAGTGAAAGTGAAGTCTCTGTCCAGCTGCATCTAATCCAATTGCTCAAGCACGCAATCACATCACTGGGTTGCGGTAATTAATCACCGCCAGCATATTAATGCCACTGAGCCTAGCACACAGAAAAGCTCAGGTAACTGCTGTGCGATTCTCTACCCTAGATAAGAAGGTATTTAGGAGAGTTAGGAGGAGTCCCACTTACCTGATTACTTATTTAACAATATCCTCATTAAAGGAAGCGTTAAACGAAGATGGCCTTTCTCTAAAGGAAGCAAATTCAGCCTCGGCTAAAAAGGGCCAGCGTGACTTTCTAGAAGAGAGCTGTTGTCTCTGCAAAGATCTCCCGTGCGTGTTTCCACAGGAGGATCCCTGGGCAAGTCCCGTCGGCTGCTGCGCCTCTGCGTGTCACGGCAGCGAGCAGGAGGAATGATGAAACCCAGCGTCACCGGCCAGGCACACAGAAGATGGCACTCTGCCGTAGGTGCTCCCCGCTCCAAAAAGGCGACGGCGGGCACCCAGGAGGGAGAAAGGGCTCGGAGGCAGCACATCTGGGCAGAGCAGCCCATCACCAAGTTTACGGGCTAATAGATAGGGTCTCCTCAAAGACTAAGAGCACACCAATCTGCAAGCCTGACACATGATACGCACAAAGAACGCTCTGGAGCATGAAATTTAGGAAACAGTAAGAGTTTCTGCGCTTGCCCGGCTCCAGACATACCCCGAAACAAAGGCAGCAGCCCCTCCAACAGCCTGAGCTACAAGCTATGGGAAAGTGCCACCAGTGATGCTGGGGGTTATTCCCAACCTCATCTGCAGAAGATGACCCCCACTCCAAACACCGCTGCAGCCGGGATGAGTTACGGAAAGGGATGTCCAGGAGGGCGAACCACACAGAGGTGTGCTTGCCACGCACAGATGGACTGGCACCCCACCGCTGCTGCGAGGGGACAGCCATGGCAAGGGAGGAAAATTCACCGCTAGCCATGGCTCCCCTGCTCAGTGATGGCATCCCATCCCGCATGCTGCTAACCAGGCATCGGCGGGGATGGCAGCTTTACTCAGACACGGGACACCTCTCTAATAAAAGTTAATTCACAAGTTTTTGGCTTGAGACCTCCCTTACGAGGAAAGGCTCAAAGAGCTGGGGCTCTTTAGCCTCGAGAAGAAAAGGCTGAGGGGAGACCTTATCTATGTTTACAATTTCCTAAAGGGTGGGTTGAAGGATGATGGAGACGGACTCTTTTCAGTGGTTTCCAGTGAAAGCAAGAGGGGCAATGGGCACAAGCTGGAACATGGGAAGTTCCACTCAAATATGAGGAAAAACTTCTTTACAGGGAGGGTGGCAGAGCCCTGGAACAGGCTGCTGAGAGAGGTCGTGGAGTCTCCTTCTCTGGAGATTTTCAAGCCCTGCCTGGATGCCGTCCTGAGTGATGTGCTCTGGGCAAATGGGCTTAGATGGTCTCTAGAGGTCCCTTCCAACTCTGTCAAATCCATGAATGCATGAGACCACAATCCCAGCTGACTGCCTATGAGCCACACGTGCATCAACACCCAAGCAGCAGCATCAGAGATGGAACTAGAAGAGGAAGCCTTCTCAGCAGAAAGCCCCCGACCAGCGCTCCTGGAGCCCCTTTCACCCTCTACCCCCCATAGACAGTTGACAAGCTCACCATCATTAGCTGGTCACCCCACATGCCATCAGCCCAGGAGCTACAAACCAAGCTGTACTCGATTCTTCACCCCAAAATCGCATTTCAACACACTTGTGCCCACCCTCTATTGCCACCACGTCAAACGCCCAGCGGAACTGACACTTAGCTCAAAGGACATAGGCACATAAAAAAAAGATGCTTTTTTCAGTCTTGTCCCTTCTTGTATTTCTGCATTGCTTGTCTCCAGCACATCTGGTGTCAGTAATGGGAAACCCTGATGCTGAAAAGCAATCTAGGGGAAAAAAAAAATTCAACTCAAAACCCAAACAAAGCTAAACCAGCAGTGCTAAAATGTGTGCCAAGCAGGGAAACAAGCAGCCCACCCCCCTGCTGGCGGGGAACTGTCACCGGTTTGTCCCTTCAAGTCACACACACGCCACAAGTGGCTTCGCAAAGCTCGCACGGGAAGTGGTCACAGCCATCGACGCCTGGCAGCGGTTCTCACTCTGCCAGAGTCAGCACCCAGGTACAGAACTGTCCTGTAGCCTAATGGAAGAGCGCAGAAAGCTTCCTCTTCCTTTGTGTTTGAAAACTACAGTTTTGTGTCACCAAGCAGGGACGTGAGGACTTCCCGCAGCCCTCTAAATTTGCATCTCGCATCTCCCCATGGCCAACAAAACCTGCTCCCCAGTTGTCCCCCAGCCCGGGACACCGGCTGACAGACAGCGAAACGCTGAGCGCGTGGCAACGGGAAGCTGGGGACCGCTCAAGAGACCGCAGGGGTTTTGTGTTTATTAAGACATGTGATCTCCGGCACCTCCTGCAGAGGGAAGGCAGAGGCAGATCTGATAAAAAAAAAAAAAGAAAAAAAAAAGAAGATGCAATGACCAGATTTTTCCCCTCCCCGTATTGCATCTATCTGCCCAGAAACTGGGCCACCCTACGGCTCTTCTCAGCTGAGGACTTTGCTCCTGGGAAGACTTCTTGCCCTGGAGAAGGTAATCGACCACCCCAGAGGTCTGGGGTGAAAGGGGCACTGCAGAGCATCAGCACAAAGGACACGAGAACCCTTCTGCCAGCCAGACACGGTGTTTTTCTTTCCCTGGGGAGTACATTTCCCCTGCAAGGTGAGGCGATAAAACTCCTGCTGGAGGCAAGCGCCCTCCCCAGCAGCCCTAGGGGGGCAGGAGAGGATGACATCGGTACCCACCAGCACCTCTCCATTAGGCACTTGCATGCTGACCCGATGCTTTTTGCTAGAAAACCATACAGATGTCCCCCCCAATTTGTCAATCCCTGCTGGCCCAGCCCCTCGCAAGCCCACACGTGCCACTTGCCCGGTGCTCGAGCCGCGGCAGTGACCGGCAGCCGCAGATTTTGGCTGGGCGAGAAATTCCGACTCTTTGATGAAAAGTTTTCAGCAACCACAATCAATCCCTTCCTCCCACTTTGTTATTCCCAGACAGCCAACCCAGATGGTATCTTCAAGTGCATTCAGTTGAAAGGAAACTCAGATATTATCTCCCCAAGTATTTAGAAGGCCTCAGAGATCATTTTTCCCCCCTCTGTAATTACAAACATCGCACTCGGGTAGAACCGCCATTTTCCTGGCTGCTGGCAGCAAGCAAATTAGGATACAAACACCCACCTAGAAGTAGAGGACTCGGAATACACTCTGAGGATGGCTTCATGCATCAGACACTGCTTGCACCCTCTGAGCCAGCCCCATCTCAAGTTGGGGCTGGAAGGGGGGGGGAGGCAATGGAGATCATCAGTGGAAGAAAATGGATCCTGTCTGGAGGAGAACAAACTGGGAGCCACTGGGGCAGGAAGGTGATGTGGAACAAACGCCCATGCTCTCCTCTAATAAAAAGACTAGAAAAGCCAAACTAACCCAAACGAGGCTCAAACCCAAAGAAAACGGGTTTCCCCCTGGACCCAATGAGGTTGAGAATATGAATGTTAAAACTTCATGAAGGTTAAAGAAAAAAAAAAAAACAAACCATGGGTGGGACGGGATAATTTTATAGAAGGCAGAGTTACCAAGGCAGTGTTTCTGGCTCAAGCAGCACTTCGTGACAGATAGCAGGATCCCGGGACGGCACGCGGGGAAACGATGACTCGCATTCCTCTCCAGGCATCTTCTCCCGGCTGTTATTGGAAAGGGCATACAGGCTAAATATACAGCTGTAGCGGGGCAGAGCAAGGGTCTGCCCGCCTAAGGGCACACAGCTTAACCTGGCTTTGCCTTCACGTGGCTTTCCAGGGCACTGTCAGCCCGAGCCAGCCCCTCAAAACCCTACTCCTAACTCCCGGTTTTGCCTGGAAACAGAGCAGGAGTGTAAATATCCTAGTATTTAATTCTATGTTTTGGGGAATGTAAGCTAAAGCTAGTACTGAAAGCCGCAGGAAATTAAACCGCAAGTTTAAAACATAAAAAAAAACCCCAACCAAACAAAAAAAATGGGGCTAAGAGCTCCTTCCATACAAAAAGCTATAGAAATGCATATTTTTGAAGAGAAACATGACAGGCACGTATATATATATATACATACACACATGCATACAAATGCTTTATCAGTTTCCAAGATTTAGTAAAAACCAGAACTCAACGCAGGAAGATAAAATAGGTATTTCTGACTCTAGATTTCTCTTCTGTCAGGGAAGCTTCGTACCTTGCTGAATTTGTGTGAAGTTACTACTGAAGACAGTGGCATTACTGAAGAGTGCTTTAGCAGAAGCTGTCCTGCGGGAGAGAGGACACCCGGGCTGGCAGCCGACAGGGACGAGACCAAAGCACCCCTCTTGAGAAATTAGTGCCATTTCAATTTGGCCCACGATTATCTCACGGGTTATAGCATAACACAAAGGCGGGAGACCAGTCCCCGTGATGCCGCCCGTGGATTTGAGGGGCACTCATTGCTAGAAACCATTGGAGGTAGAAGATTTAGGACTCGAGATAAATAAATTCCCTGCCCCTCCATGGGCTTGTTCAGTAAAGTTTGGGCTCTCTAGAAACCGTTTAACATAGGGGTCCCAATTGGTTTTCGTGTGGATTTGCAGGGACAATGCCAAGCTTCATATAGTTTTAAAATTAACATGGATTTCTGTACTTCCAGTATACCAAGATCAGCCCAGGCCGGCTCTGCCTTCCCCAGCTATACTAAGAAAAGTCCAGACTGTGTCTCTGCCATCCCCATTTGGGAAAGGCACAAACAATGATTTCTCAAATAGCAAAATTAACTCTAACAAAGGCAGCCTAACAAGGTATCTAGAGGACCCCTCAGCAGCTCTAGCCAGAAAGTACAGCTGAGGCACAACAGAGAAGGCACAAACCAGCGGGAAGCAAGACACGAGGCGTCATATTTTTTGACTGCAAGGACTACGAGGCATCGGAGCCCCATCTCGTATTCCTCAGCGGGCAGGTCGCTCGCCAGCCAGCGCCAAAGGACATGTGCAAGAGCAGCTGGCGTGACAGTCACCGCTGTGTGTCCCGTCCCCTGGTATCACTCACCATCCACCAGCTGTTTCGAGTCTAATTCACACCAGCTAACGACCTTTGATAGAAGTCACCCGGCTGGAAAGCAGGTTTCTATCAAAGCCGCTGCTTCAGAAACGGGTATAAACCAAGGCACCAGCCCTCCACCCCATGCTCCAAAGGGACAAGATCACCCATGAGCTTCCAGCAGCACCTGAAATCTCAGCTGAAGCCCAGAAAAGTAGTTCTTCGCTAAGCTGCCCTGTTGTACTTCGCAGGAGATGTTCTCTTCAGACATAGTCATGAGCACTGAAACCAACGAGGCTAAAAAGATTTCCATCTCTTGCTTGATTTCTTAATTGAAATAAAGGCCGAACAAAAAACCCTTATGAGGCTTCAGAGAATCCACACGGAAGAGAAACGACAAATATCCTAATCAGAGAGGAAGCTTCCACTAGACATTTTGTCTTATTAACTACTAAAGAGTCCACACAAAAAGAGAAAGGCCCTGAGGGATAAACTCCCACATCTAGGAAAGCAGGAAATCTCCCTGAAGTTTCTGCCACAGTTTGGCTTTCAGAGCACATCACACATTGCAGGAGACACACAGAGGAGAGGTGAGTTTTGGTGTGTCCTTTTAGACAAAACTCTCCCACCTACCTATTTTTTAATTTATTTCTTTAGTAAAACAGGTATAAAGCTCCTTACGTCAAATGAGCAAGCAGAAGCTATTAGAGGGGTGAAGGACAGACTGACGGGCAGGGCGGTCCCGCAAATCCCCTTCTTAGGAAACCTGATCAATACTTCCAAATCCTGTTGGGAAAGAAACCCTCCCGAAGCTGCAGCTCTGGCAGTACTCCTCAGCCTGGCCGGAGGGCTGGTGGCAGGACCCCTGCCCACATTTTGGCCACGCAATGACAGAGAGGACTGCTTTTTTTTTTAATCACCAGAACAGCATTCCGGCTTCCTTCCCCAGGAGATGCCAGCGCAGCAGCCACCGGGCAAGAATTGGCTTCGCTAATGGTACTGAAGCAGGCAGCAAAGTGCTGGAGAACCCCAGAGCAGGCATCTGGGGCAGGTGTTCCTCCAGCACGAGGAACAAACAGCCCCAGGGCTGCAGGAACCAAGTCCAAATCTGAAAAAGAAGAAAATCTTGATGAGGTTTCATATTCAAGAGTTGTCTCAAAATGCTTGGCGGGACTGCTTTATGGAGAGGCAGCCACATTCCAAGGGTTTATAATCACCTTCTGGGTATTCCACAAAATTCCTCAGATAATGAAATATTTCAAGAAGGACCTCGAAAGCGTTTAAGCACCATAATTTCCTATGGGCTGATGTCAAAGCACCAGGGCTTCGGTGCTAAGCACGGGACTGGAAGGCACGGCTTAGTTAGGATCTCTCCCTTACCCTGCCAGGGCACAAGATCTGCTGCTGCCACCAAAGGGATGGAAAGGACACACGAAACAAGGCAAGCAACCCCAACAAAAAGCCATTTTCAGCACTTCACTTACGTACGCGGCATCATTTATATTCTTTGTGGCAGCGTAACTAAGGGCAGGCACATTCTGTTTAGAAACATCCCGCCGTTCCATCAGCTTTACCACCCCACCCTACAGCTCCAAGCCAAGGCATTAAGATTCAACTTTATGGAGTTGCTGAGCCCTGATTTATTACTCAAGCTAGCAAGGCTGCCGTAGTTCTTCATTTAAATATATTTACCACCCAGAGATTTATGCAGAGCAGCCAGGGCATCAGCTGCGGACCTGCAACTTGCCATGTTTCTCATGAAAACTATTCTAAATGCTCCTTGGCAGAATAAGTGTTCCATCTTTAACCAGCAAGCATAAAATGGGAAAGCTGCAAAATCAAGCAGCATTGCTCCCATGCCACAGAGGCAGAGAAAGCTTCTGAAGGAGGAATTAACTCCCTGAAGATCCATAGCTTCCAGCTGGGCACCCTATTTTCTTAATTTCTGCAGGAGAAATTCGGGAGCTGCCCAAAACCAACAAACTGATAACCTCTCCCTGCAGGTGCACATTTTTATAGGTGCCTGCCCCTCTCGCTGGAGACCAGGGAGAAAAGGGCTGGATTGGTTCAGTAAAACTGTCTGTTCCTCTCAATAACCCCTGGCCCGAGCCGGCCAGCCTCTCGTTCAGATAATAAATCCAAAAGCAGCAGATCCTCAACTGCACGAGCTCACCGAGGCAGAAGGACCACGCGTGGCTTCACGGCTCCATCTGCTTTCCCACTACTCTGGTGCAAGAAGATTGATTTAAATGAAAAGGCAAAGATGAGCCCCTTAAAAGACAAGATGCTAACAGAGACTGCAGCGCATTCCTGCAGCGTTAGTTTCACTGCATTATCTTTCAGCTAAATTATCTTGTTTACCTGCAGTGAGTAATTAAAAAATAACCCCTCATCTGGTTTTGACCATGGTCTTCATGGCTTCAGCCAGGAGCGGGGAAGGCTGGAGCTGCTCATCACAGGTCCACCAATGCAGAGACAGCTCCAGCTTTTCTCCCCACCCTGCTCTGGTATTGAGAAATCAAGAGACAAGTTGAATTCTTTCAACGAGAGACCATTCAGGCTACTTCACTTCATTCAGGATCTGACCCAAAAGGGGCTTAACTTTAGAGAAACAACCCTGAGGCGAACAAAACCAGCATAATCAACTAAATAAAATACATTGCAGGGTAATATACCCCTCTTTGCTAGCACCTGCAGCGCCAAAGAAGTTTTAAAGGTTGCTGGAAGCACCCCCCCTGCAATAATTCCAACACATCCTGCTATCGCCAGGGCCCAAATTCCTCAAACAAGAAAGTCCAAGGGACTGGAAAAAACCTGCTTTCCAGAAAGCATGGTTTTCAATTCATTTCTGACGAGTTTCAGCTAACTTGCATGCAGATGAAAGTCTTCACATGGCAGCAAAGACACTCGGGCTGAGAGCACAAGTTTCTGTAAACTTCTGACTTTTCCTGCTGGCAGGGAGAGCTCAGTGGACGACTGAAAAAAGTAGGATCAAACTGAGGTGCTCAGCCACCAGACACATCATTTAAAACCAGGAGCTGGATAAAGATGGGGCAAAAAGGGAAGGCAGAGAGATGGTGACGACAAGACAAGCAAAACGGATGTTTTTCTTCCCTGAGCAGCCACAGAGCCCACATCATGTAATGCATTTGCACTGGTTAACTGGCACGGCATCTGGTATCGGTCCTCCAAAAATGACCCAGAGTTCTTGCCACGGCAGAAAAGTCCAATAATTTTTCTCTTCCCTGCAGGAAACCTTATCTTGTGCAGGTCAGAGAGGCTAAAAACTAGATTTTGAGGGACACCCCCCCCCCACCTCCGAGTTACAATGTATTTCCAACAGTGTGAGCCGAGGCTGCATCCCCCTATTTCGAGTTGCCCTTGCAGTTTTCACACAGCAGCACCATCCTCCTGGCTCAAGTGGGCAGATTAAAACATGAATTTAAGTTGTACAGGATTAAAAAAAAAAAAAAAAAAGGAATAAGGAAATGGGACAGGTCCTGTAGTGGCTTCTTTCCCAGTGCAAAGTAACAAGGCAGAGGATGTGGTGACTTACCTGCTCCCTCTGCAAGAATCCCAGGAATGGGGACAAAGTCATCACAGCTCCAGTGCATGCCCCAGGAAAAATGTTGCACATTCTGAGGCAACAAGGAGAATTAAACAAGCACTCAGCTGGGTTTTGTACCAGTTTGAGCTTCTCCAAGCCAAGCATCACCTCTTCTTGCTCACCACATGTGCTTTTGGACACCCAAAACCCACTATCCCCTTCGTGCCTGCATTTCTTAGCCAAGTTGGGTGAACTCAAGAGTTTGTAATCCTTTGCAACAGCAGTGCCTCTGGGCTTTCACTACTTTGAGCTCTACCCCTATAAACTCACCTTCTCTGCCTCGGGGCACCCAGAGCAGAGCCCAGCCCAAGGCACAGGCTGTACTGACCCCGGGAGAGAAACAAGGATGACCCACCTCGCAGCCCGACAACCGCCCACAACAGTCCAAAGTGTTCCTGAGAGCCTAACAGCCCAGAAATACATTTGTCCTTAATCACTCCAAGTCTTTCCTTCTGAATCCAGAAAACCCAATGGCTGATTGCTACCAAACAGCACAGGAGAACACAAACAGTTCAGCGAAAGCGTAAGGGCTGTAGGAAGAGAGATGCTCAAGCGCCACAGGAAAAAAATAAAATAAAATACAGTTTTGGAGCGGCAGAGACGCTGTTAAAGCTCTGGAGGTGCCTTCAGCCTGGTTCAGTTTGCCTTGGCTTCACAGCTGTGGGGAAACAATTAAACTGCTTATCACAGTATGGCCCATTCAGCCTCCAGAGCAGAGGAGCAATTCCAATCCCCAGGTGGCAAGCGCAGCAATTAGGTACCCAATTACGTGCACCGAAGGCTTCGCTTTGCTTATGTTATTTTACTTTCACGGTTCTACAGTATTTCCTTGGCTTACTGTCATTAAAAGATTGTAGGTTCAGGCAGGGCCTGTGAGGTCTCAGCTGAGATCAGGCTGGTTCCACAGGACCTCGCCACATTTGGAGGATGCAGAACAGTCCAGATGCAGGCAAGTGACATACACGTCATTCAGCAGAGCCAGTTGCAAAGCCTGGTCACAACCACCATTTCCTCACCTGGGAGGGCGAGGTTTAAAGTTTAAAAATAAAAAACCCAACCCACTGCAGCCAGGGTTAATCTCCAGCTCTGCAGCAACCCACCTCTGAAGAGCAACTCTGAAAACCGGTGCTTGAGCCTCTTCCGGGCTTAATAACAAGCTGTAGTGGAAAAATGTGGTTTTAGCAGCTCAGTCCATCCCTTATAAAGCAGAGAAGCTATGCCAAAAATAACCTGGTTTACTAGTTACAGTCACCAAGCATTCCCTCAGCAGGTCTCTGATCACGGACCACATCACTGTCTGCACCACAGCATCTCCATCACCATCAGTGGTGCACCGGGCAGGAGAGGATGCCCTCCTCAACACCACAAAGGTGTTTCACACAAAGCAGTTAGTGATTGTTAAAACTCTAGGTAGCCAGGACTCATTTTCTATCCTTCCCCCCCTCAAAAAAATAATTTTCTTCCAGCTCAAATGCAGCTTGCTGCCTTTTCAGCCTTTCTGCTGGACAGGCTGAACTCCTCAGGCAGAGTTTTGTACCTGGCACTTCCCAGAGTCATGTAGGACAACAGCTGGTCAGCAGCTGCAGCGAGAAACACGCCGTACCGATCCAGAATGATGCAGTTTTGAGAATTCTCAAATATAATCATCAGTTCAGCATTGTCCTCCAAAAGCCTCCGCTACCCTACTGCGGCAAATTCCAGAGCAAACCAAACCAGGTTACAGAACTGAAGCACCTTCCACAAAAAAAAACAAACCCCAAAACCAGGAAAAAGCTTTCAATAACAGTAGTGCCTCCTACGGCAGGACAGCTGCAGAAGACAAATTGCTTCTCATTTATTCCTCAAGACCTTAAACCAGCCAGGAACTCTGCTCATTGCTGCAGGCTGAGCCTAAACCCCCCTCTCCCAACAGCAGATGATGGTGCTGTAGGTAACAAAGACAATACCCAAACCTCAAGGTTGCAAATAATGAGTTAAAAAAAAAATAATCCAGAATACCTGAGAATTAAGGTTGTCCACGGCACAAGAATCACCACAACTCACTCCTATTGTCCACCTCCTGTCCCAACATTTTGTTCTCTCTGCCTTGGAGAGAGAGAAGTCCTTCACCCATCCATGGCTATCGGCATCCTGGTCCTAGGGCTGGTGGCAACACCACCCTCCCGCCCCCAGCGATGATTCAGCTCCTCCGGCCCCCAGGCTGGAGGAGGCCCTGTATGGATAGGATCTTTGAAAACCTTCACTTGGCAGATCAAGTCTACAAAGCACTGGTGAACTGGGAGCCTTTCAGACGCCTGTAACCTGATAAGATACACAAGATATGGGGTGTTTTTTTGCTGGGTGAGGAGATGGCACATCCCTTTGCAACCAGACTGCCAACCTTCCAGCCATTGTGCCACACCAAGTACCCTCTGAATACAAGCACTTTGGTTCTGTTTGGTTTTTTAAATACAGACAGCTTAAAGCTTGCTTTTTTTTTTTTTTTTTAAATCCTTTAACTCTTGGAAATGGCTGAACCTGAAACAAAGCCCGAGGCCGAGCTGCAGCACGGGAAATTCCTCTGCGAGTAATTAAGTTCAAGAGTTAAATGCAACTCCACCAGCAGACAGTCTCTGCAGCGGGTGGCGTGACTGGTGGCACCCAGACAGTCCCTGCTCCTCCTCCACACAGGCCTGGGGAGGAAAATCTGCCCCACGCCCAGGGTTTTAGACAGAATCCACTCCAAATGGGAATTAACGAGGGGAAAGTCCTGCAATAGGGCGCACTGGCCAACTCACTGCAACTGGGAGGCAACTTCTCAGGAGCGCGCTAAGGGGGCTGACAGTATCTGGAACGTGTGTGTTCCCTGGTTCCTGCCACTACGCCCTGCTCCATCCCAGCCTCCGCTGGGTAATTCCACTCGGAGGCAGCTCCTCGGGAGCGTTACTCACCAGCTGACCCACATCCGAGCCCGGGGAGCAGAGGATGCTGTCCTCCAGCTGAGTCCATGGGCAAGGTGGGTGGCAATGCAAATGACACCCTGATTACCATCACTGCCTGAATTGCTGCCTTTGCTCCAGAGTCTAAACTACTTTAAAACCCGAAGGAGGCACCTCACAAATACAAGCCGTGTTTAGGCAAGGCGGTGCTGTCCGAGCAGAGTTGGAAAGGAACATTTTGCTGCTGCAAAAAGTTAACGTTCCTGAGGTCCTTATTCTGTGTCGAGGTACTGCCTGCTCCCTTCTTCTCACTGCTTTTCTTCCTTGGGAAAGTTACTTCTCCCTCATGCTACTCTGCCACAAAAAGAAGAAACAACCTGAAGAAAAACTTCTAAGATATTTCAGGGCAGATATTCCTTCATATTTTTGAAGATATCACCTATCTACATCAGCAGTGTCCCGACGAAGGCAAATCACTGAGACTGGATGGAGATGGGTGCCCTGAAGCACTGCAGACAACAGCATTACCCAGACCAGCTGAAATAACCCAGCAAAACACCTGGCAAGTCATTTAAGGAGAGGTCTAATCACATCACCATCGAGTCTATGGCTTCTTCTGGGTTCTGCAAGGATCAGCACATGGAACTGGAGTGGATCCAAAGCACCGGGATAACATGTATTCTGACACGAGCACATCAGCCAGAACGAAAGCTCAGAGACTGGGAAAAACACCCATAATGTCATTTGTGACAGCAGGTTTGCTCCGCTTGTAACACACACTGCCAACACACCGGGGAAAGCTCCTTAGGGATCGACAGATAAAAGCTTTTTGCCATTCAGCCTGTTATTTCATGTAAATCAGGTTGTCCTGCTACCAGCAGGCACCCCCAAAAAAGAAAAATCAGGAGCAGCAGCAAAAATCAAGTGGCCAGAGGGTCCCACTCTCCTTTCTGCAAGTGGAGTTCTGCAATCTGGAGCTGAGCCTTCTCACTTGTCAATGCAGGTGATCTCCTCCAAGTATCACCACCTTAAAAATAAGGTTTTTGTCCACAGCAATAACTCCAGCCTCCTCTGAGATATGAAGTCATGTTTTGAAAAGCAACAGAGCAGCAAATTCAATTAACTAATCGAGTCTGCCTTCTACTTGGGCACCGTGGAAGCAAGATTTCCCAAAGCCCATCCCCAAGATGTAACATGTTATTTCCTAGGTATGCTGCTGTGACTCTTCCAGCGTCATCTAAGAGGGTCCACCTCCACTCCCCCCCTTTCTTCTGGCCTCCTGGAACAGGGAGTCCCACACGGAGCCGTGCCATGCCCTTGGAAAAAAATAAATTAAAAACTGGAGAAAACTACCCTGCTCTTATCTCCAACACCAGTAAAGGCTGGAGGGGGTTGGAAAGGACACGCACAAACCGAGCCGGAGGCAAACAGTAGCTCTTTAGAGGAATAAACCACTCCTGCCATGATTGATAAGTACATCTGCCAGTCCCCACCTGCTGTTCGCATTCCTGGCATTTCTTTCTGCAGCATTTTCTCCCGGAGAAGGGACCGGCTGCTTATCAACTGCTACAGAGGAGATTTAAAGGGAGGGAAACGGGCCCCAGCTTAAACAAAACGGAGGGATTTCAGGCCCCGAGCATGCCAAAGACAGTTTTCTTGCATCAGATCAGGGAACCTGCTGAAGGGGGTTTATTCCAGGAGCCCTCACAGGTTCAGAAACTTACGGGTGCTAAGTGTTCCCCTTTGCTCATTCCTGCCACTGTACCTTTGCTAAATTCCTGGCAGATAAAGCAGGGGGCTCCAGAAAGGTCTCTCTACCCTCCAGCTGCTCACTCCACAGTAATTTTCTGCACTGGTCCTAGAATAAACGGGGGATAAGGGTGAAAACATGCCAGCATCTCCAAAGGGGCAGAGACCCATGGCTGAGCACAGCCAGCCAGCAGGGCAGACAGACAGACAGCAGGATGGCTGTTCAGAGCAGCAACTGGTGTTTTGGGGAGTAAAGGAGCAGGAGTTTAGTTCTGCTTTTCAGCCCTGGACACAGGCTGGAAGTTCCTCCTTTTCTTCAGTTAGTTATAACTGTTATAAAAGTTAGTTTTAACACTAAACCTGTACAACCACAGCAGGGGAAGCTGGAAACAGAGGGGTGGAACGTGAGCCTGCTTGCTGTCAGAAGAGAGAAAAAAGCAGCTCCCAGGAGCACTCTTAAGAGCTCAGCGTCTTTAAGACCCCGACCTCTCTGTCAAAATTAGATCAAAATTAGCTATTAGCATGGAATTTATTAGAGCTCATACTGAAATCCTATCAGCTGGGCTGCCGCAGGGAGCCAGTGCAGAGCCAAAGTTTCTGGAGTTTGGGTGCCCCAGCACCCATCTAAAAGCCGCTTTCTTTCACTGAAAGATGAACACACACACACACACACGACTGCAAACAAAGCTGTGAGTTGTTGCTTCTCTGCCATGTTTGGGGAAGGAGGGAGAAGGCGGCAGGAAATAAAGGCAGCTTTCCCAACACCTGGAGGAAGAGGAGCAAAATGCAAACCGGCTTTTTATTTCAGAGCAGGGGTGGTTATTTTCCATCCAGGGGTGGTTATGCTCCCTGAAGGCAGAGAGGAGCAGCGCCTTTATAAACCAGGGTGGATGCAATACAGAAATCTGACTTACCCTGGACACTCCTGGGGTTCAGAGCTCAGCCACAAGACAAGCAGGACACCCCGAACACCGGCCAGCCCCCCGCTTCACCGAGCAGCTTCCTGACCAGTTTCTGGGGGCATTTCCCACAGCTCCCACGCTGTGGTCTCACGAAGGAGCCAAAAGTTAGCAGCAGCGAGGGGAAGGGGAGGGCGAGCCAGGTGTGAGCAGCATTTGATTAGCCGGCTAATGGGTGCAGCTGTCCTCCGGTTTTACGGCTCTTGGGAGGAAATTTAAACAGGAACTTTCTATAAATTAACGGCCCATAAAACGAGCGTGTTTTCTCAACGTACCAGAAGGTCGGGAGAGGTCTGCACAGCCCCCCCCTGTTCCCAGGACACGGCAAAGAGCCTCCGCAGTTGCAGCTTCTCCTTCGAAGGGGCAGAACGTGGATGCAGCCTGTGCGGTAGTAAGCTGGTGAAAGCACGCTCGCCAAGCAATCAAAGTCATTCTCCATTCACAGCAAACTAATAATTTACGTTTCCCCTAAACTCCCCAATGAAATCCAGATGTCTAAGTAGCCTTTGTCCCGGAAAGCAAACTATACAAGGGCCTCGGGAAGAGGGGCACGGCTTCCCTTGCCAAAGTCCTGGCCAAGGGTGTTTGCTTTGTGGGAGCGACAAACACATTGATTTCAACTCCTTCCAGGTCTGGAAGCTGCAAGAGATAAGGTGGTTCTAGACACTGTTACCAAGCCTTCTGGCCTCCTCTTCCTCCAGAGGATTATTTAAGAGGTAAGAGTGGCCTGTTTAGGGGATATTCTCTCGATAAAAACGCACCTGACAGGTTCCCAGTTTTGAGGGAACCAGGAGATGAGGATGGGAAAAGCCTGGGAGAAGCTAAGGCAGCAAGTATGGGAAATAAAAGAAACAAAGCCAATTGCTTAGGCTGCATTAAGAGGACCAGTGTGCGTGGTGGGGTGCTCTCTCTCCTTGTGTGCACCCTCAGCCATGGAAGGAGAACCCAAGGCAGTGAGGACCTTGGGAAGGGTCATTTCACCAAGGGCTGGCTTGTCACAGGAGAGGAGGAGCGAGTCATTTGGCCAAAGGACTGAATTCCTTGGGCAGCACAAGGAGGACAAATCCACAGCCGCACCTGTCCCGGGATAAGGGACCCAGCCAGGCAGGGAAGGGGCTTGCAGCCCCCCCCCCCCAAGCCTTCCAGCACCTTACTCTGGGACTGCCGGGCACAAGAAGTGGGTGTCCTGTGCTGGGGGTCTCAGGGCAGAGCCCCCCACCTTTCCCCAGCACACCGGCTCTGCCCAGGGGTGCAGAACACTGGGGGAAAAGCTCTCCAAAAGACCCACGGAAACTTTCAGAAGAGTTGAAAATAGTTTGGGAAACTTACACTGACCAGCCATACAACTCTTCCAGGGATATTTTAAGCATTACTATAGTTACATTCCAGTCCCTGAGTATATTTTATATAAATAAGTATTATTATTTTTTGTTTCAAAACTCATTATATTAGTCAAGTGCTTCAAATTTTTAGACCTGTGGGCTGGCAGCCAATTTTGCTGCTGATTATTAAAACCATGCCCTGTTACCGAGGTTATAGCATAGGATTATCTTTGGGGTTTTTTTTTTCCAGGTGCTTTTCTACAAACACATTTATTCTGCATTATAACATTAAGTCTTGATGAATACATCAAGCCAGAATTCCAAGGATTAACTCGTCTTTGTTCACAAACCACAACACTGGCTTTATTTTCAAATCTAGGTGTCAGTTTGGGGTTTGTTTGTTTGTTGTTTTTTTTCCCCCGTTTTTACAGGCCGATAAGCAAAAGAAAATACACTAGTAATTCTGCACGCAGAGTAAACTCTCCTTAGAACTAGGTATTTTTGTCATTGACAAAGCCACAGCACATACATACATACAACTGGCAGTGATTTCTGGGAGCCCCCTCGGAGCAGCGCGTGAGGCTGCCAGGGCACAAGTACTGCACGTAACAAGCCAACTGCACCGCAGACGTGCCAAAAGCTCCCCAAAAACCCTTCTCCTCTAAAGGCAGGGCAATGCAACATGTGTGTGTGTGGGGGGGAAATGGGTCATCCTGAGTCCTAACCTGTGTGTCCTGCCCGCAAATAGATCTAGACCCATGCATTTCTTCAACCCAAACACAGTGATACCAAGCCCTCCCACCTGACAGGCAAAAAGGGAAAACCCAGACACAGCAGTCGTGGTTTTGGAAGGTCCAAAGCACTGGCAAACAGCAGGGTATGGGCTAAAGGCAGATCCTGCATCCCAGCTCTGCCCCTCCAAGCTCCCAATCCCATCAGGGATATGGGTTTTTGGGCACCAGAAATACCGATAAAACCCAGTTTAACTTTCAGAGCACAGATTTCCAGTATTTTACAGTACACAAATATCAATATTTGCAAATAAATCCAGGCCTGCTTAATCCAAAACACACACAGCTGTGGCCAAGCATGTGTTTTCTTTGGAGAACAGAGCAGACACTCTGAGTCTGGTTGCCTTACCTATTTTTGAAGCCAGATTTAAGTCAACCCAACAGATAACCAAGCTGAAATACCAACCCTCACCACAAAACCTTCAGCTCCTCAGGCTCTTGGTTGCTCCTGAAAGCGGGAAAAACACCCTCAAGGTATTATACTCATCTCTACCAGCCCTGTGGGGAAGCTGGGGAGAAGGCAGGCCTGCTGGGTCAGGTAGCTGCTTGCCAGTGTGCCTCACAGCTAAATCAGGTTGAGGAATCCATAATTGTTCAGCGGGAATGAGCCTAGATGACCTCTCTATCTCCTTCCCTATCCTTACAACTCAGGCTGTAAATTCTTCAGGGGCAGCTGCGAGCAGGAGGTCCTGGTGGAACACCGCTGGTCGTGGCTAGCTGGGACCTCTGCAAGGAGCCATGGCGGCAGTTCCCACGGCTCCAGGGTAAGGATGCTGGGTGGACCTAAAAACTGTAAAAAATGTTAATATGTTGTACTCATGTGCAGACCATACCTAACAAACTACTTCACTGGACACAGGTGGAGGAATTTGTGAGATTGATTTGTCCTAGGGACATTTATCTTAGGTGCAGGGTACCCAACACGTCACATTAATTGTTGAGGAGCTTCAGGGTGTGAGGGCTTGCAAGGCCATGTGTACCAAGATGACCATAGCAGTGATACAACCATAAAAGTTTGAGATTGCCTAAGTAAGAGGAACACCAGATGTGGGTATGGATGTAGCAGAGCTGAAGCTGATGAGCAAGAAGTAATAAGGGACTGTGATTTGGGAGTTGGCGCACAGAAAGGGGAGGGACAGGGGCAATGAAGAGTTGCGTCCAGAAATAAGAGGAAAAAAGAAAGGAGAGTAAGGTGTAATACAAAAAACGAAGGAGGGTAAATCTTCCTATGGCATGAGCAGGGGTGCCTAGGGACAGCCATGAACCCCAAGTGCAGGCTGAAACCTCCCAGGATGCAGAGGAGCTCCACTGGACAACCTGCCAGACTCTCCACCCCATCCGTGTCCAAAAGACTGGCAGTGGGAGGGCAAACTGGGATGGACTCGCACCCTCGCATGAAACAGCACGGGAAGGAAGAGTGACAAATTTGCAATTCCGCAGTAGTGCGATTTGTTAGATTTAGCAGTAGTAATTGCAAGCTTTTGGAGTTGCAAGGGTGCAAAGTGTTCTATCTGTGAATTACCATCAGCGGTGGTTTACTAGCAAATGAACTAAAATGTCACTAACTCCACTAGTTTCTCAGCAGAGTATTGGTTCAAAATAAACACTGCCGTCTCTCGGAGGTCTTCTCCAGCCTGAAGCTGGAGCTGGACCAGAGGATCTGGACCAGAGCAGGGTCTCAGCCGAGATGCCCCAGCCTGGAGGTCTGGGCTAGTGGCTATCGAGGTATCTGGGTCCAGCAAAGGAGCTGGGCTAAGCCTGTGTGGGCAGGGGCAACCTGGGCTGCTTGTGTTCCATGTTTGTACAACACCCGACACGAAGAGGCTGAAAATCCCGCACGCTGCCACCACCACGGCATGAACACACCAGCGGCCGCACTTTTAATAGCTTCTAATAATAAACCGGGATAAAGAGCTTAAAAGTTTGAAGTGTCTGCGTAAAGGACACCTGTAATTAAAGGGATGCTCCTCAGCCACACCACGTCAGCAAGACCAGAGAGCCGGCCACGTGGGGCTGGGGACAGGTCCTACCTCAAGTCCTCCCACTCTTTGAGCAGGACTGGCCTAAATCCTCCCTCTTTCAGACTTTGGTGGCAGGAGGAAAATGAGCCAGTCTCATTAATTTCACCTCCCGCTGCCTTTTGCTTCTCCACAGAAAAAAAAGAAAAAAAAAAGAAAAAAAAAAAAGATTTAAAGCAATGCTGGTGACCTGGCAGCTTGAGTCTTCTGTGGAGCAGGAGGCAGCAAATGACCTGCTGCAGCATCGCTCACCTAATGGCCAAGCTCTGCTCTTGCTCCCTGGAGCTCCTCGAGTTATTCAGCTGGGGGCTTTTGTAAATCCAGTTAGGACACCCAGCAAGGCAGTTTACGCAACAGAAGGACACGAGGTCCATCGTCAGCTGGTGGCTCAGCAAAGCCTCCCCTGACGTGCAGGAGACCCCAGGACCAACACGCTGCATGACACAGGAGACACCACCACCTCCTCCCTGCACCTTCCTCAAAGCCAAGTACACGGGGGCACCCTATTTTCCTGTGATTTCCAGAGTTCAAGTTTATTTTTTTTGAATCTGACAGTAACAGCAGAAGACTATTAAAAAACCCCACACTGGTCTGAGTGGCTCCAGAGTCTAAAATAAACATGCCAAGCCCTATTTGTGATGGAGTAAAAATAGCTTGTTTCTCATCCCTTCCCAGGACCTCTGCCTCGTACACAAAAGCTTCACAGGTTAACTATAAAAATACCAGACGTGGAAGGAATGTCTTGAATTGAGCTCGGTGCCGTTCGGAGGAGTTCAGAAACCCACCTCGGCCCTGCAGCGCAGGGACGCAGCCTCAAAGCTCATCTCCCGCCCAGGGCTAAAGGCCAGCCACTGCCACTTCTTTAAATAGAAACTACTGTCCTTTGGGGAAAAAAAAAAAATATCACTGGAATTACATCTTGTGCTGTTCCTTAGCTGGATAGTTTCTGAATGACACTTATTCCAAAGAGCATTAACTATGAGATGTGCAGCCGGGCCGGGCTCCCCGGGAAGCGGAGCGAGCACAATCAGTGCCTGCATCAAAAGGAGGAGAGAGGCTGGAGTCGGTCTGACCCTAAGAAACATCACCCCACAGAGCAAGGTCTGCTAAATTAACTTTTTTTCCCCAGCCTAAACGCGTCTCACCTTGGCACCTGCGATGCTCAAGCCTGAAGAGAAGAGAAAAACAAGACCTAGGAGAGCAGCACCGCAGGAAAAGCCATCACAACACTGAGTTTAATCATTACATCATTTCTAATGACAGATCGGCCGGACTCACAAACGGGCACCAACCTATTTATGACTCTGGCTTTAAAAAAAGACTGTAAGAGAATCTGCAACACATCTGAAACCTGCTGGTATTTAGACATGCACTGGAAGGCGTGCCAGGCAAAACGCCAGGAGTACATGTCCCCGGCCCTGCAGGCATGGATCGCAGGAGCCACCGGCTCCAGGAGCATTCCCAGAAATGGCCGGCAGCCGGTCCCGGAGGGACGGGGAAGGTCCCGGGTGGCCGGCACATCTCCCTACAAGGCAGTCCCGACAGCGGCACACGCATCCGTCCATCCGCTGCCGTGCTTTCCCGCCTCGCCGCAGCCCCAGAGCACACACCAGGCTTTAACCCCCCAAAAAGGGGTTTTGTGGCACCCCCAGAGCTCACCTCTGCCAATATACACCGACAAACACCGCGCTCCGGCCCAAGCTCCACCAACCTGCCCATTAAAATTCATCTCCAGGAACCTGGGCTCAAATTGAGGTGGCATAAATTAAGCAGCGATTTGGGGCTTTGGGCGAGAGGCAGCCGCATCTCAGAAGAGCCCTTAGCACAGCCGCACTCATTTTAAGTGACAGCGACAAGAAAAACAAATTTGCTTGCTAAATAAACATTTAGCTTAGCTGGTCATATTGAAAAGCTCAACATTTATATTTTAGATTGTGTTCTTAAACACGCCTGCACCACATTCAGGGCTACCATTTAAGTGAGATGTCCTCAAAGTTCCCTTCACTTTTAATTAAAGCAAATCTCGAGGTGAAGACTTCAAGAGATGGGAAACCCATAGTGTCCCCCCCAAGTTATTTCTTCCCATTATAAATGAGGAAAAAAGTGCACCTTTTCCAGGTTTTGCCCGGCTTCCTCCTCCTGTTGTTATGCACAGACTTTCATCATTTATGGTCAAAACCATCTCAGAGAACAAGGAGAACGATCTGGCACTTTCCAGCTCTCTCGTCCCACCTGCCTACACACTATCACTGAAGAGTCACCTCACCAGATGCTTCAAGGTAAAAATCACAGCTTGTCTTATTTACATTAATATTTTGTGTTAGCTGTTACATAAATACTGCTGCTCTTAAAGGAGGCTTCTCTCCAGTCCCCTGCTCTCCTCACCTGTCACCACTTCCCATTCTTTTAGCTTATTCTGAAAGGGCAGGACTCTTGGAAAGACATTTTCCTTTTATCTGGTAAGCCCTGGTGTAACAGCCCAGCCACCAAACAACTGACACACCAATAATCTCATCCTGTATGTGCAACCCAGGATTTCAGCTCGTACTTCCACACCCCCAATGCAAACGTTGCAGCGATACACCCTGTCCCTGATGCTGTGCATCACGCTTCCTTCCTACTCCATGCACTTTTCCTCCTATTCAATGGCCCACAGAGATCTCAAGTCATCAGGCAACACGGGACCCACGAGCAGCACACGCTCTCCCACGGTGGCAAAGACTTGGAAACTCAATGTTCTGTAGAGAAAGGAATGGCTGTACCTTCTCTCTGACTCATCCATGTGCCCTGACCTGCTTGAAGACCCCCAGCAGCATCCCGGTCCTCTCAAAGCTTGTGTTACTTCCAGAGGAAGCATTTCCACCCCTCCATCCCTGTTCTCTCTCCCCTTTGTGCTGGTACAAGCGTTACAGCCACACGGAGAAGGGACTGGGGATCCAAGAGGCCCCAGTTTCCCTCTGGCTCAGCTTCCTGGTGGGATGCAGAGTCTGCAAGCCCACTTCTCTTTTCTCTTGCACCAGTACAAGCAAAAAGGCAGGACCTCTTCTGCCAGCACCCCCAGCTCAAACCAACCGAGGAGCCAAGCATGCCGAGTCGGAGCCCTGTAAAAATCCACACCGTGCAAGAGCTTGGCACGAAGTTGCCAAAGAAAACCCAACCGATTCCAAAAGATAAAGGGAAAAAGCATTGAAACTGGTTTCAGCTGGACATCTCCCCTTCCCTCCCACTATAGTCTAACACCAGCATCTCAGCAGCCCATACTGACAGCGAGGGCCACCTCCCGCAGCCAGCTGCATCCTGGTAGCAGGCAGCGCAATTCCCGGACAGCAGAAGTCTCCCACTGGATCCATTCCACAGCGACAGTCTGCTCGAGCACTTCTGGGCAAACTGCAGCACTCACCAGGCCAGTGACCTGACGCAGGTTTCTTTTCAGCCACTAAGCCACTTTTTTTTTTAAAAGACATCTAAAAATACATTAAATGTTTTTTTCTCATGTGACTTTTCTGCGTGAGGGACTGCTCTGCAGCCTGCCAACAGCAAAATGGAACGAGGCGCCGCTGCAAGACCTCTTTTCCTGCACGAACGGCCTCCTCATCGCCAACTCGTTTGGGTCCAGGAGACCAGCCTGAGATAAAAACCAGGAGCAACAACACAGTCTGCTCGGCAGCATCAGCTGCAACCCCTTTTCCCCCCACCCAAGGGCTGCGCTTCCGTTCAGGATCACCACCCACACGGGGAGCAGCAATGTTTTGCCTTGTTTCGGCTCCAGAAGGATCTTTAACTAGTTACACCCAGAAAAGTTCAAATGTGTACTCCTCCCAGCCAAGCCCAAAGAAAAATAACTTCCCAGCTCTGCTGACACAGGTAATTCCTCTCCATCGGGGAGGAATGAGGTGAACAGGGACAACTGTTTGCCTTTTAAAGTGCTCTGCAAATCAGCTCAGCCGGCTGGTACTGCAAAGCCCAAGCAGGAGGACATTGGCCCCTTCCATTACTCCAGCTTATCCTCAAGCCCATCTCCTTAGAATAGATTTACACCACCAGTTTTCCCACCAAGACTCTTCCTTCACTCCCAGTGGGGAGGGGGCGGCTTCTCTGCCCTCTTGAGATGGGGAACCATGTGCTTGCAAGCTTCTGTACGTGCCCTGAACCCACCAGAGCAGATACTGACAGGCTGGGAAACACAAGGTGTCTGCTCCTGGATCACTCCTGGCTGCAAAGCCAAGCCATCTGCTTCTACTGATACCGAGGGTGGCTTTTCCTCGCTCCAAACCCAGACATCTAGCCATGTGCCCAGGCGGTTCCCAGCTTCAGTTGACCTTTTCCAGTTGGCACAGCCTACGACTGCTGGTCCCAAACAGGGCTTAGAGTCAGCTGCGCAGAATTCCCCAAGAATCATCATCTTAAGTCACCGCTTAAAGAAGAATCCCACCCCTAAACATTTGCCCGGGGACTCGGCTTAGCCAGCCTGAATTCCCATATATGACCAGAAAAATAGGACTTCAGCACGTGAAGCGCTCTTCCCCGGGCTCTCAGCTGGAATGACCAAGCCATATACTACACCAGTCCAAAAAACACTCGCAGGGAAGAGCTCCACACCCAGCCTTGCCCTCTGTGATCTCCCTCATGCTGGCAGTGGATTGATTTTTCCAGCAGGATCCGAGCTGACCAACTTGCCACAAAATGCAGGTATGTGCGGCCAAGGCACAAAGGGCAGAACTGCCCCCGTTTGCAGATCTTGAACTTCAGGAAGAATCAAATCCTACGTCTCACTGCCTCCTCTGTTCCCTGCTTTTCTCTGCGGAGCAGGGGAGAAGCTGCCTCAAACAAACGATCTCCTGGAGCATCATTTCAAGGCAATGGTTTTCACCCAGTGTGTGAACAGACTGTAAGAAATCCATAAAAGGTGCAAAAAGGCTTACCTGAAGTCAACAGGATTAAGTTCCCCATCCAAAGTTAAGCACCTGCAGGGGAAGCTTTAGGAGCCTGCAATTCAGGGAAGAGAAAAGGGCTGGAGAGCGGGATCCCACCGGAGCGAAGCGCACAGCGCCAGGATGCAGCAGGGAGGTCTGGAGGAAACAGCTTCTTCCTGTGACGGCAGGACACCACCATGACCCCGCTCCCCGGGGACAACCCCGGCCAACTGCCAGACCTGGCTGAGCTCACTGCCACATCCCGCTTGTGGACCAAAAGACAGTGATCGATGAAGAAGCCCCACCTGTCCCAGCAGGTCCCGGCTCCGACCCACCATGGCTGGAGAGGAGCAGTTGGACCGTTTCCGCTTGACCCACCGACTAGGACATTCTGAGAGCACGGCACAGGCTTTGGCGTAGCAGCATAGAACCCACCGTGGCAAAGAAAAAGAAGAGGAAGGTCAGGATTCCTGTTTTCAGGAATAAAGGGCGGGCAGCACTATGGTACCAGCGCTGGGACGTTGGCTGGAGGGGAGGGTGGTGACTAAACCACATCACAGGTCTGGAGCACCAGCTTGTAGACTGGTCCACCCCTGATGGAGGCTTTTAAGCAAACCTTCTCATGCCCAAATTAGCCATGGTAATCACGAAGTGCTTCACCGCCACGTTCGGCAGGCAGAGTCCCACTCAACTTTTATCCCGGCTTATCACCATTACCACACAGGGGAACACCGCTGCCTTCCCAATGCTTTTAAATCCACATTTAACCTCTTTGCCAGTAGCAAATGAAGCCCTTTTTTTCCGCTTTGATTACAAAGTTTTCATGAGGCTGTAAAGCCCTATTCTTATATTCTTCTTACAAACAGTTTACTGCCAAGGGTTCGTGGGGTTTTGCGTACAGTACCGTTAGAACATGTCGCTTTAGCTTCCTCTGCGTGCTTCTGAAAGGGATTTGGTATTTATTCTCCGCAATTGTTATTCTCAGAAGATCAAAATTCTTACCTCCCTAAAGGCTGACCCCTGATATTCAAACACAATTTTATTCGAAGCTGCGATAAAGTGTTTTCTGAAAGAGCAACTGGCAAAAGGCTGCTGGCGTATGGATAAACATAAAGTGCCAGCTTTACAAACACTGCTGGAAGCACAAAATTCCCCAGACACAGGACATGAAGTTTCACATTTTGGCCAAACAACTCACTCTGGGGAGCCGAACTGATACTGTGCAAAAACCTACAGTGCCATGGCACAGACCTTTACGTTAGATTACCCGAGATCATTAGCCCAAATCACTTCTGTATTACTGCCACCAACAAAAATGTTAGCGCCCAGCCTGAAAAACACCTCATCTGACCTGGACGCTAATTAAACTAACATTTACTGCCTTGATGATTTATTCCACGTAGGGTGGACAGATCTGTGTTGTGACCACACTCGGAAGCTCACAGCACCACTCACACACCCGCACAAGAGCAATCCTGTGCACAAACACTACATGGCAGAAGCTGGACGTGAACTCTGTGTGAGGACTAATGAAACCAACAATACAGATAGGAGCAGATGGGCAAGGGTTTTTTTTGAATTTTAGGAAAAATACTAGAGGAAGATTTTTCCCTTTGAACTGGCACGGTCCCACCCTCTGTTCCAGCCAGTCTTTATGCTCTGACTGTCGAGGTGGAAGTCTAATTTTTAGAGAAAAAGAGACACGGCTACACTGACTCTGTGTATCCTCCCGATAGGATCTGGCAAAGTTTAATTCAGAGAAGGTTTTAGAATAATCACCTTTTATTCTCTAATGCAAGGCCCCAGGCACTATCATAAAAATTCCACTGGAAATATTTCCTTTGGGGTGGGAAAACACCATGCGTGGTCTGTCATGCAGGAATCAGCTCCTACAGCACAGAATGCTCAGGTGCTCCACGGATGTCAACTAGAAAGTCTAAAGGACATGAACAGAGAACCACTGCAGCCTCAAATATTCAAATCATGGCAACCCCAATGTCAAAACCATCATGCCAGATTTTCCACTGGCACCAAACTCTGGATTTGTAGGTGACCGCGGGACCATTTTATTAGAAGAACCCCTTTGGGGAAAGCAAAGTACTCACCCTCAGAGAAAGCAGATCCAGAGGAAAGGTCTTTTCCTTAAGAGGAAGAAGCCCCAAAGCGTTCGGTATCAGCACAGACACATCTCTCTTCCTGCCTCCCGGCTCCAAATGCCTCTCGCTACCCACCTAGGAGCCCACACCTGCAGCAGACCTTCCTGTAGGAACCCCAGGAGCCAAAGCACAAAAATTAACAAAAGACCTCACCTTGCATGTTTACACCATTATTTCAGCGATATTTAGAGCAGGCCTGGTGAAACTTTTCCTCGCTGTAGAGGAAACTCTCAGCTAGAGACCAGTACTTGCAGGGCTGCTTAGAGAGTAAGTTTAGGGGAGAGGCACAGAAGCCACACTGGGAAAACTCAGCAACTGTTTCCATTCTGATTAAAGCGGTATCTGAACAGCATCCTGGACTGCTGAATAACCCAGCACTAGAGACAGGGATTGTTTTTATCAACCACTCTTAGTCCCTCCGCCCTGCAATCAAAAAGCTCCAAAGAAGCCACACGCACAAGGAAATCCTTCCAGGGCTTCACTGGAGCTCTGGAAAGGGATGCGTTTCCCAAAGAGCCTGGAAGAGTCCCTTTGGGGGCTGACCTTGCACGAGAAAAGAGGGAAGAAGTCTCAGCGACAAAGCAGCGCCTCCCTAGCAAGGGACCAGCTGAACAGACAGCCCCCAGGTCGCGATGTGAACCTGTGACAGTGGCACGAGGCTTTCACATCACTTGTCGCAAGTCAGCACTCAAGTGGGGAGCTGCTGGTTCAGACTACAGCCCAGCCTCTTCTCACTCAAGCTCATCCAAAAAATCAATCCCTAGCCTTTGGGACTGATATAAAACGATCGATATCTGCTTCTGGAAACTCTCCTCAAAATTACCGAATGCTAATCCCCACCCTTAAGGAACACACTTCACAGAAGATTAAGCTTTCTGAAGTCTAAATGTACCATCTAGTTCAAAAAAGCCCAGAAAAGACCCAGTGTGAATTCATGGCCTATATGCGTTCGGCGCTCGCGTGACCTGTAACTATGCTAGAGTAAACTGAAACCTCTCCCATAATCACTTTTTCAGCCCCCGAGGAGGGAGGGGAGGAATGCCGCCCGTCAGGTCCTTACTGAGGAGTATTTGCAAAAATCAAGTATTGCACAGAGCAGCTTCTAAGCCAATTTGTTGGAAAGCTCTAAGGAGCCAGGATCTGAAGTATTTCCCGTATAACCCTCTATGAATCGAGCCCTTCTGAGAAAGCACAGTAGAAAAATACACACAATACCCTTATTTGCGGTTCCAGTGATGACAAATGCCATGACTGAGCACTGTGGTGAGACCACAGCACCAGGGGGAGAAAGCAGAACTCATCGGTGGAAACCTTAATTTAAATATCTCTTTGCAGGTCAGGCTGGGAGCCTTTTTTTTATTCTTAAAGAAAAACCCGAAACAAAGCTGATCACTGTCCACCTGTGGGGCTGGGAAAAGTCCTACCACAGTTTCCAAGCCCCAGAGATAATGCACTTTGAATCCCATCAGGAACTATTCTCCAGGCCTAGAGGATACCTGCAGGCCAGTGAAACCAAGGGAGACAACTCAACCCCGAGGAAGAAAATAACTGTCACAGCTAAGAGCACCACCCCTTGGCTGATAGAACAGCTCCCTGCCTCCGAGGATGGTCCAACTGCCCTCCTGCCCACTTTGCTAAGCCAGTGGAGAAAGGGTCCAGCTGGAAAAAAAAAAGAAAAAAGAACAATTTTACACCAACTTAGCAGGATCAGTTCATCAGTGCATCAGCTCTGCACCACAGCTGGCATGTGGGAGGAGGCAAGAGGGGACAGCTGAAAGCAGGGAGAGAGAAGGGCCTTTTTAAGAGCATCAAGCCATGAAGTTGGCTGAGGCAGTCACTCGTCCTGAGCTAACCCACCACTCTCCAGCATGGAGACCATGCCCACCTCTCCCTCCTCCTCCTGGCTGGGCCTCGAGTTCTCTACATCAGTGCTGACAAGCTCCTTCTGGCTGGGGCATTTACAAGCTCCTTCCATGGATAATTCAGGTTACTAATTTGCAGAAAGTTAACCCAGAAAAAAAAAAAAAAAAGATTAGCTCAGCAAGAAGTCTGCAAACACCACAACTGTGTGTCTGGAGGTCGGAATTCTCTCTAACAGCAGCAAGCCTCACAACAGCTCAGTTGTCCCATCCATTTCACCCGCTGTTGCTCACTGTCCCAGGATGGCCATGATGGCATCGGCATCAGGACTGATGTGGCCAGGCAGTGACACAGCTCAGGGGGCCACCCAACAGAATCATAGGAGGGTAAGGGTTGGAAGGGACCTGTGGAGATCATCTAATCCAACCCCTCTGCCAAAGCAGGGTCACCCATAGCAGGTTGGGCAGGAACACATCCAGGCAAGTTTGGAATATCTCCAGAGGAGGAGACTCCACAATCTCTCTGGGCAGCCTGTTCCAGGGCTCTGGCACTCTCCCAGTAAATAAGTTTCCTGTGTTCCAGTTTTGCCCATTGCCTCTTGTCCTGTTACCGGGCACCACCGAAAAAAAGTCTGGCCCCATCCTCTTGACACCCACCCTTTAGATGTTTATTAGCATTGATGAGATCCCCTCTCAGTCTTCTCCAGGCTAAACAGACCCACGTCTCTCAGCCTTTCTTCATAAGAGAGGTTCTCCATTCCCCTTGTGTTAAGGCTTGGGGGGCCACTGTGAGCTCTCTGCACTTACATATACGCAAGGGACACCGTAAGGAGCCATGGGAGCACATGGCAGCCCCGTGGCCCCCTCCAACCTCTCAGTGGGTCCCAGAACGTTGCCCAGGAACAGGACCCTGGATGTGGAAGAGCTGCGAGGCTGCACTGCTGCCATCGGCAGAGATTTTGGGGAATTTCCTTGTATGCATCAACCTGGCTCCCAGAAACCAGCACTGTCCAGCCGAGGTGACCCTGAGTGAGTGGGACACGGCATTCAGGAAAACAGGGTGCACTACATTTCTTGCACCCCAGCTAATAACTGGGGCAGAAGCTTCAGGCAAGAAGCTTCAGCTATAATTCAGGCTGTGGTTTCAAGACACATCTGCCCATCTGAGCAAGTCACCGCCAACAGACAAGGTAGGTCCCCATTGCCTCCACACACCCCGAACATGCCACTCACCTTGCCCTGCCTCCTCCTCAGACACCCAGAACAGCCCACAAACCACACACAAAAGCCAGGGAGCTTTCTGCTGGTCCCCAGGTGATCAGCTCACAGGCCCAACAAGTCCCCAAGCTTGCCTGGCCAGGGGACTTGGACCATCTCCTTTGGACAGCATCGCCCAGCAGATCAGCTCGGAGTCTCATGAAAAACGCAATGACAAAAGAAGCAGTAACATCAAATATATACAACCATCTTTCCCACTGGCAAGCTAAAATTTTATCCCAGAAAAGCTCAACCAGAGACAGTTTAAGCCAAGGGAAAAGTGCAGGGAGATACAAAGACAGAAAAAGGCACTAGACTAGGAAGCACACCTACCTCGTGTATTCACGCAGGTTAATGTATTAACTTCCTGGCCAGCAGCAGCTCAGTAGTTCGCTCAAACTCATTCAATCTCACAGAACAAGCCCTAAAGGCACAGGTTCTTCAGGTTGATCTTTTATTTTTCACAGTTTAAACATGGTCACAGTCCTCTGCGAATCGGGTTTAAGGTACAGAGCTCTCCAGACTGCACAAACATCCTCAGAACAAACATTTTCAGCATACCAAGGGCTCAGATACGTTAGGTCAACCCAACTGTGTTTATTTGTATTTCACCCAACTCACTGCCCAAGTGCTTGGAGCTGAAGGAGCGACAGACTCCCACTGATTCAGCAAGAGACCAGAAGTAATTGGTAGACAGTCTACGAGGGCCACAAAGAATGCCAGAGGCATTTATTTACATGACCCCCGCTTGCCCAAGGAGAATTCAGAGTTTGCATTTTCCTCATTCAAATCAATCATTACTAGGATCAAATCCTCAGCTGACGGGAGGAACGGCACAAACCACCCAAAATCATCCTCACAACAAAACTTTTCAGATTGCTGTTATTGCCAAAAAGACACAGAGGGTTTTACTGCCGTCAGCTGGAGTTCCTCCCCAGGCTGGCACGGCACCCTGGTGCCTCTCCAGGACAATCTCTCTTGTTATCTGTCCAAGGGACATGGAAAAGGCAAGGAGACACCATTCCTGGTGTTGACGTGGTCTTGCCAGGGCAGAACCATCACGCCTTCTCTGTTTGGCTGACACTGGGCAGCATCTCCCACCTGTGCCGTTGACACTTAAGCCACCGGAGTCCTCTTTTCCATCAGACCTGAGCAGGACCCCTGTTTTTTAGAGCAAAGCACTTCTTGGGCTGGTCGGCTGGCACAAGCCGGGATGCAGCAGCGTTCCTGCCTCACCAACAAGAGACACGGGAGAATTCCTCCCAGCCGGCCGGCCGTGGAAGACAAGTTACGGTCAGAGCTTTTGAGCCAGTTCTAACCATGCATGTTACCAGTGAAGCCTGCAAGAGGTCTCGCTCTGTCACGTCTCCTCCTTCATTCCTCGTAGCAACCGAGCCCAGCACACGGGGCAGTGACAGGTGAGAGGAGAAAGAGGTGGACAAGCAGCACTCAAGCTAGCAATGACTACCAGCCATTTCTAAAAGCAGAGAGGTGCTCGGGGTTAATGAATCCCATACGAAACCTACTGGAAAAAAGAAATCAAGGCACAGAACACCAATATCAGCCCCACAGCTTTTGCCAATTCTCCAGGCCTAATATCAGCAATTAAGCAGAATTTACAACTTGGCTTACACAATGCTGAAAGAAGTGAGTATTTCTAAGCTAGGAAGTGCCATCAACATCTCCTTGTTATTCAAGAGTTTGCACCAGCTCCCAGAGAAGTGAGGGCAAACTCCTGCAGCAAGAAGACGGCGCGACCTGGAATCAGCCAGGCTTTGCTGATTACTCCTCTGAGTAAACAGTGGTGTTCCCAGCACTTCAGCTCGCTCTCAAGCTTCTGCCGTTGGCATACTACCCTATATTTAGGATAGAAGAGTGCACTGACAAGCGTCGGGAAGAATGAATAAGTGGTTTAGGATGCTTGGAATAGCGGCAGAGACTGCGCGAAGAAACCTTTGCTGAATTAGAAACTTCTTAAAAGCTAGGAAAGGAATCCGTAATGCTAAAAATGGGAAGAGACAACACTCCATATAGAAAGTTAAATAATAATTTTGTCAAGGATGGTATTCCCAGGGCAAGAGACGCTAGCAGTCCATCCTGTAACAGCAGTGGGCTGCTGAAAGAAGCCCCTGCCTGGAGGGGCTGAGAGAAAATTAGCAAATACTTGGTCTTTTTATACAAAAAAAAGAGGATATTAGTCTCATTTCGGACCAGTGAGCGATGTCAGTGCCATTTTCCCAAGACTACCAGCCCAAAGCTCCAGGAACCAAGGAAGACACATCACTCTCAGGGAGTGACTGCGCCCCAGCTCCCACGTCCCCCAGCCCACACCCTCCTGTCCCCCGAGCAGCAGAGACCAGGATAAGCTCTAAAAGCACCCACGGGGAGTTTACAACCTACAAGCCTGGGGCAAAACTCGCTAAATTCATACCCGCTGACTTGACGGGCAGAGGGAGGCTCGGGCGAGCCACTCCGCAGCCTGTTGCTTTCTGAGGAGGCAGGGAGGGTTAAAAAGAATATTCTGCATTTATGCCTTGTTTTGTTTTTTTTTTTATGCAGCAGAATTTATTTACTGGCGTTTAGTCACCCACACCACTGACCGGAGATAAAAGTTGAACTGTGGCTCTATTATGCCCGGAACAGCTTCTGCCGTTAATCACGTTAACAGGGCGGGGAGTGGTTAGCCCGGCTCCCCCCGCCCTGTCCCGGAGCCGAGGGGCTGCCCTGCCACCCCAGCCCGGGACGGCGAGGGGAGCGGGGCCCGGAGAGAGACACCGGGAAATTCACCTGCGCTCCCTCCCGTGGAGCCGCGCCGGGGGAGCAGGGAGAGCTGCCCGCCGCCGCCGCACATCATCCCGCCGGGACCCCCCCCACGGGCTCCGGGAAACCGCGGGCACATCCCGGGACCGGCTGCCGCCACCTGGGGCCGCTCCCGCTGGTGCCTGCACCGGAGCGCCCCACGCCTCGCCCGGTTACAGCCCGACCCGGCCCAGCCGCCCGGTGCCCCGGGCTACTAGGCCCACTCCGCCTCCCCTGCCCGGAGACCCCGGGTGGTCCCCGGACGGTCCCACCCGGCGGAGACTGAGCACCGGGCGGCGCGAAAACAACGGGGAGGAGGGGAAGCGCGGCGACCCCACCGCCAGCCCGCCCGCCGCCCATTCACCGCCCCGCCAGGCCGCGTCGGGACTGAGGCGGCGGCGGACCGCCCCGCTGCCCGCGCACCGGGAGGCCCGGGCCCACCGCGCCGCGCCTCACCGCCACCCAGGCCGCGCCGCCGCTCCCGGCCCGCCCGGTAGGCCAAGGGCAGGGCGGCCCAGCAGGTGCCGCTGCAGGCCCCCCCCGCGCCGCCGGACGGAGGCCAGGCCCCGTCCCCCGCCGTCCACGGTCCCCGCGGCCCCTCACCGTGCTGACGGCCCGGGCCCGAAGGCCGCTCCCCGCCGGCTCTCGCCGCCAGCGGCCCCGACGCACCGAGCGGGCGGCGCGAGCGCGACCCCGCGCGGGCACGTACCTGGAGGCGGGGCGCAGCGGCGCCTAGCAACCGCCGGCACGAGCGCGCCGCCGCCAATCGCCGCCCGCCGTCCCGCGATACGCCCCGCCCCCTTCCGCCCCGCCCCACCTGGCCCCACTTCCCGCACCCCGCGACCGTCCCACACCGCCCCTCCCTCCCCACCACCTCTCCCTGCCCTAAGCCCCGCCCACGCTTTCTAGACCCCGCCCCTTGGGTTCTAGAGCCCGCCCCGAGTTCTAGGCCCCGCCCACTGTGCTTTAGACCACGCCCCTTATGCTTTAGGCCCCGCCCCCCCGTGTGGCCCCGCCGCGGGGTGACCCTGGCCCATGGTCCGCTGGCAAATATTTGCCCGGGGCCAGCCCGGCGCTCCACCTCCGGGGCCGGGAATAGGGGGGGCCTCCGCCATGCAGCCCGTGCTGGGGGTCCTGCTCGCCCTGGCTACGGCCCTCGGCTCAGGTAGGGCCCCTGGCCCCGCCACCGTGGGGCCACCTTGGGGCTGGAGGACGTGGGGCAGGAGCGGGACCTGGACAGGCCTTGGGGACAGGCCAGGAGCCTGCCGGCCACTGTCCTGCCCCGTGGCAAAGGGGGGGTAGCGGGAACTGGGGGGCTGCAGGGGGTGCTGAGCACCCTGTAGGGCAGAGTTACACCCCCCCAGCTCCATGGGACACGGACCCCACGCCCCGTGGGGCAGGGGGCCCACACTCCATGGGGCCTGGGGGTCCCCGCTGTGGCCTTCCATGGGCACGCTGAGCTGCTGCCACCTCCCCCAGGCCACCGCTCGCCCCTCAATGACTTCCAGCGCCTGCGAGCCACCGAGCTGCTGGCCGTGCCCTCCGAGCCGCCCCCACCGCTGCCGGAGCGGGGCTCTGCCGAGCAGTGTGCCCAGCGCTGTGCCACCAGCCCGGCTTGCCGGTGAGCGGGGTGCGGTGCCGCCGTGGAGTGCAGGGGGGCCACGGCAACTGGGGTCCCTCCGTCCACTTGGATGCTGGGTCCCCACACGTGTGCCCCGGGGTCCTGGCCCCGCACAGTGCCACGGCAGGCTCCCGTTGTTGTGCCTCCCAGGGCTTTCCACCATGACCGGCAGAGCCAGCGGTGCCAGCTGCTGCCCTGGACCCAGCACTCGCCCCACGTCCAGCTGCAGAAAAACATCCACTACGACCTGTACCAGAAGAAAGGTGGGCTGGTGCCACGGGTGGGCATGGGGACACCGCAGACCGGGCGCAGGCCACCCCACTGCCCGCGTGCCCCCAGCTCGGCCCCAGGGTTCTGACACAGTGCCCGGCTCTGCCCAGACTACCTGCGGGACTGCATCGTGGCTGACGGCACCAGCTACCGTGGCACACGGGCCACGACCGAGAAGGGTCTGCGCTGCCAGCACTGGCGAGCCACGACACCCCACGACCACAGGTGCCCCCGTATCCCCGGCTGCCCCGTGGCACCCACTGGTGACCCTGGGCAGCACGGGGCATTGGGGTGGGGGGGACACAGCGTGGGGGCAATGGGGACGGCGTGGGGACACTGGGCCGATGGGGATGGTATGGGGCAATGGCACCGACCGGGGGTGGCACAGCATGGTGGCTGTGCCCACCCTGGGGTGAGGGGCTGCCGGCAGCGCTTCTACCCACCCCCGCTGCCAGCAGGTTCCTGCCGTCCCCCCGCAACGGGCTGGAGGAGAATTACTGCCGAAACCCCGACCGGGACAAGCGGGGCCCGTGGTGTTACACCCTCAACCCCAAAGTGCGGCACCAGAGCTGCGGCATCAAGAAGTGCGAGGAGGGTGAGTGCCACATCCCGGGGGCACCCCACGCCGTGTGCGTGTTCCCCCCCACCCCCCCACCCCAGCCCTGATTCCCCCCCGGCTGTCGGCAGCCGTATGCATGACCTGCAACGGGGAGGACTACCGCGGGGCCGTGGACCGCACCGAATCGGGGACGGAGTGCCAGCGCTGGGACCTGCAGCACCCGCACAAGCACCCCTTCCACCCCGACAAGTACCAACCCCCTGGCCCCCAGGCAACGTGCAGCCCCCCGTCCCGGCCGTGCCAGGTGCCGGGGTGATGGTGCCACCCTCAACCCTTGCTCCCCCGTCTGCTGGCCCAGATACCCCGACAAGGGGCTGGATGACAACTACTGCCGCAACCCCGACAGCTCGGAGCGGCCCTGGTGCTACACCACCGACCCCGGGCGGGAGCGAGAGTACTGCCGCATCCGCCTCTGCAGTAAGTGCCATCGGCATCACCCCACCAATGGGGCTGGGATGGGAGCGTGTCCAGAGGAGAGCCACCAAGCTGGTGAGGGGTCTAGAGGACAAGTCACACCAGGAGAGGCTGAGGGAACTGGGCATGTTTAGTTTGGAGAAGAGGAGGCTGAGGGGAGACCTCCTTGCCCTCTACAGCTCCCTGAAAGGACGGTGTAGAGAGGTGGGTGGTGGCCTCTTCTCCCAAGGGAATAACGACAGGAGCAGAGGGAATGGTCTGAAGTTAGGTCAGGGGAGGTTTAGATTAGATATTGGGAAGAATTACTTTACTGAGGAGGGTGGTCAGGCACTGGAACAGCCTGCCCAGGGAGGTGGTGGAGTCACCATCCCTGGAAGGATTTAAGAAAGGTGTAGACGTGGCACTTCAGGGCATGCTCTAGTGCCTGGGATTGTTGGTTTGTGTCTGGTTTTGGGGGGGGGGTGGTGGTATTCTTTTTGGGTTTTGGTGGGGTTTTTTTTGTGGTTGGACTTCATGATCTCAAAGGTCCCTTCCAACCATGAAGACTCTGTGATGCTGTGGGTGTCCGGGGTGCCACCCCTAACCCTGCCGCTCTGACCCTGCTCCTCCCATGCAAGCAGAGAAACGCCCGCGGGCCCTCAACCTCACCACCGGCTGCTTCAGGGGCAAGGGCGAAGGCTACCGGGGCCGGGTGAACGTCACCGTGTCGGGGATCCCCTGCCAGCGCTGGGACGCCCAGACCCCCCACCAGCACCACTTTGTGCCCGAGAAGTACCCATGCAAGTAAGGGGGCTGGGGAGGTGTGGGAGATGTAGCTGGGGTGGGCAGCACCCATGGGTGCCAGCTGGGGCAAGGTGGGGGCACCCACATGGCCCCTCCACCAGGGACCTGCAGGAGAACTACTGCCGCAACCCCGATGGCTCGGAGGCCCCGTGGTGCTTCACCGCCCGCCCCACAGTCCGCATCGCCTTCTGCTTCCAAATCCGCCGCTGCCCCGATGAGCTGGATGCCCAAGGTGAGACCCTCCCCCCCCCTCGGGCACCCTCCCCCAGGGTGCCTGCCTGTCAGGGGTGCCAGCCCTCCCTGCCTGTCCCCAGAGTGCTACCACGGCCACGGCGAGCGCTACCACGGCCACGTCAGCAAGACGCGCAAGGGCATCACCTGCCAGCCATGGGCTGCCCAAGCGCCCCACGTGCCCCAGTGAGTGTGCTGGGGAGGGTGGCATGTGGGGATGGGGATTGGGATGGTGATGGTGACGGTGATGGTGATGATGGTGTCTTCTTCCTGGCAGGATCTCGCCCGTCACCCACCCCGAGGCACACCTGGAGGAGAACTACTGCCGCAACCCCGATAACGACAGCCACGGCCCCTGGTGCTACACCATGGACCCCCGCACCCCCTTCGACTACTGTGCCATCAAGCCCTGCTGTGAGCCCCTGCCCGCACCCCTGCATTCCTGGGGGTGGTGTCTCTGGCCACCCCCTGGGCTGGTTTTGTTCCCCGCCCCCATCTCCCAGGGTGGCTGGGTCCCACCTCTCTGCTCTCTCTCTCCGCAGCTGGCAGCAAGGTGCCCTCTGTCCTGGAGAACGCAGGTGGGGTCCCGCGGGTGCCGGGTGGGTGCCGTGGGGTGGGTGCCGGTGGCGCAGCCCCGGCTGATGCCCACCCTGCCGGCAGATGCCGTGGCGTTCGAGCAGTGTGGCCGGCGGGACGAGAGGCTGCAGCAGAAAGGGCGCATCGTCGGTGGCCAGCCCGGCAACTCGCCCTGGACCGTCAGCATCCGCAACCGGTGAGCGGGCATCCCGCTGCCACTGCCCTCTGGGTGACGTCCCCCGTCCCTCCTACCTGCCCAGGAGCTCACCCCCTCGTCCCTGCAGGGCTGGCGTGCACTTCTGCGGGGGGTCCCTGGTGAAGGAGCAGTGGGTCATCAGCACACGCCAGTGCTTCTCCTCCTGGTAAGGCTGTGTCTGGAGCGCTGGGTGCTGGGAGCCCTCCGTGCCCTCATGTCCCCGTCCCACAGTGACGCCGACCTGGTGGGCTACGAGGTGCAGCTGGGGACACTCTTCAAGGACCCTGGCCCTGGGGACCCTGACAAGCAGACCGTTCCCATCGTGCGGATTGTCTGTGGCCCCTCCGAGTCCCAGCTGGTGATGCTCAAACTGGCGAGGTGAGCAGCCATGCCCCGGTCCCTGTCATGCCCTGCTTCTGGCCAGGCTGGCACTACATCCCGGTGCCCCTCTTGCCCCAGGCCTGCCACTCTGAACAAGCGTGTGGCCCTCATCTGCCTGCCACCTGAGCGCTACATCGTGCCTGCGGGCACCGTCTGTGAGATCGCCGGCTGGGGGGAGACCAGAGGTACCTGCTGTGGGGCAGCCCCGGCCAGGGCGACCCCTCGATGGCATCCCTTTGCCCAACATACCCCCTGCCCATGCCATTCCCCTCCTCCCCGCAGCATCCTCACATCCCCTGCCCACAGCATCTCCAGGTTCCCAGCATCCCCCTGCTCACAGCATCTCCCATCCACAGCATCTCCCTTCCACGACATTTCCCTGCCCATCCTATTCCGCAGGAACAGCATCCCCTGCCCACAGCATCCCCCTCTCCGTGGCATCCCTATTCCGTGACATTCCCCTGCCACAGCATCCCCCTGCCATGACATCCCCCTGCCCATGCCATTCCCCTGCAATGGCGTCTCATGCCTGCAGCATCCCCGTGTCTGTGGCATCGCCCTGCCCATAACATTCCCTGCCCACAGCATCCCCCTGCTCGTTGTATCCCCTGCCCATGGCATCCCCGTGCTTGAAGTATCCCCTGCCCATGGCATCCCCCTGCCCACGCCATCTCCCAGGTCCCTGGCATCCCCCATCCATGGCATCTCCCTTCCAGAGTATCCCCTTTCCATGACATTCCTGCCCATGCCATTCCCCAGCAACAGCATTCCCCTGCCCACAGCGTCCCCCTCTCCGTGGCATCCCTCTTCCATGGCCTCACCCTGCCCGCGACACCCCCCTGCCTCCCACCCGCAGCATCCGCCCACCCACGGCACCCCCTGCCCACGGCATCCCCCTGCCCCTGCCATCCCCGTGTCCACGGCATCCCCCTGCCCACACCACACCCCTGGCCCCTTTTCCCATCCCACCCCCACCCCTGCACCCCGCTGCCCCCCGTGCTCGCTGCCCGCAGGCACGGGGGACGGCAGTGTGCTGAACGTGGCGCGGCTGCCGGTGCTGGCCCACGGCGAGTGCCATGCGGCGCTGCGCGGGCGCCTGAAGGAGAGCGAGCTCTGCACCGCCCCGCTGCGCACCGGCGTGGGGGCCTGCGAGGTGAGACGGGGGCTGGGGACCCCCCCACCCCACCCCATCCCGGGGAGCCCGCGGGCGCCGGCGTGTGGGGTGACACGGCTCCCTGGGTTGCCGCAGGGGGACTACGGGGGTCCGCTGGCCTGCCTCACCGCCGACTGCTGGGTGCTGGAGGGGGTCATCACCCCTTCCCGCGTCTGCGCCCGCACCGACCAGCCCGCCCTCTTCATCCGCGTCTCCCTCTACGTCGACTGGATCCACAAGGTGATGAAGATGGGCTGAGCCTGTCTGTCACAGCCTGTCACAGCCGCCATCACCAAATAAAGGCCCGGGGTTTGGGGGAGGTTGTCATCGCATGAGGTCTCACACATTTATTTAGCACCAAACCCCAACCCACGTCCCATCCTGCCCCCGGCTACGCTTGCTCTGTCCTCCTCTGGTCCAGCTGTGGTCCTCAGGACCAGTGGTCACCTTGAGGCTGGCATAGCCACAGGGCCACCGTGGACCTAGGGGCTGTGCTGGCCCCTCCTGTCCCACCGAGGTTGCCCCAGATGCTGGAGGAACCACCGCGTGCAGTTCCCGAAGACATCAGCCTCCGTCTCCACGCTGGCCAGCGCGTGGCCACCCTCCGGGTACCACAGCAGCCTGTGGGGTGGGATGGGATGGGGGGATGCTCAGTGGGTGCCCCAAGGCTCCCTCCCCACCCCTGCACCCCACTCACCGCGCCGGCACCCCCCTGGCCCTCAGCACCCGGTAGAGCTCCAGCGCCTGCGTGGGGCTGACGCGCCGGTCCCGGGCACCCACGCACAGCAGCACCGGTGTCCGCACCTGCGGCACAGCCAGCGGTGGGTGTCCAGCACCCATCACCCCCCACCCGTCACCCCCCACCCAGGACACCCCTGCCTTACCCGGGCCGCCTGGGCGATGGGCGAGTGCAGCAGCATGGTGGCCACCTCCTCGGCGCGGGGCACCCTCTGGAAGGAGTAGGGAAGCCCCAGGGAGACGTAGCGCCTGCGGCAGGGAGGTGCTGGTGGGTGCCGTGGGGATCGTGGCACAGCACAGGGTCGGGGGGTGGCACTCACCAGTCCGGGATGTCAGAGGTGCCCAGCAGCGCGGGCAGGTTGGAGACGGGGCTGCGCAGGGCACAGGCTTGGTAGCGCTGGGGCTCACGGGTGAGGAGGTGGAGGGCGATGAAGGCTCCGTGGGAGCCAGCCAGCAGGGCCAGGCGGTGCGGGTCCAGGGGCTCGCTGCACAGAGCCTGCTCCACCGCCAGCTGCACCCGTGGGACACCCCAACATCAGCAGCCAAATGTCAGCATCCTCTCACCATCAGCATCCTCCCAGCAGAACGCACCACCAGCATCCTCCCACCATCAGCACCCCACCATCAGCATCCTCCCACCATCAGCACCCCACCACCAGCATCCTTCCACTCTCAACAGATCCCACCATCAGCACCCCACCACCAGCATCCTCCCAACAGACCCCACCATCAGCACCCCCCCACCAGCATCCTTCCACCATCAGCATCCTCCCACCATCACCCCCCCACCACCAGCATCCTCCCAACAGACCCCACCATCAGGACCCCACCATCAGCACCCCACCACCAGCATCCTTCCACCATCAGCACCTCACCATCAGTATCCTCCCAGCAGACCTCACCATCAGCAGACCCCACCACCAGCATCCTCCCAGCGTACTCCCACCATCAGCACCCCACCAACAGCATCCTCCCAGCAGACCCCACTCACCACCAGCACCCCACCAGCCCAGTGCCCCTCACCTGGGTGTCCTCCACATCCTGCTCACCCACCCGGGAGAGCAGGGAGCTGATGCTGGCCTGGCCGAAGCCCAGGGAGCCGCGATAGTTCACTGGGGAGATGAGGACCATGGGTGCCACCTCTCCAGTGGGGCACAGGAGCCACATGTCCCCAGGCTCCCTGGCACTCACCCAAGAGCACGGCGAAGCCCAGCTGGCACAGTGCAGCCATGCTTGGACGCCAGCGGGCATCGAAGACGGCATGAGGGCCACCTGGGGCCAGTGGGAATGTCACCTGGGGTGCCACCAGCACTGCCAGGATGTCCCCACCAGCCCCTCACTCACCGTGGGGGCACACGACCAGGGGGTGTGGTGTGGTGCCATCCGGTGGGCTCAGCAGCAGCGCCTCGAAAGCCTGGGTCCCTGAACCAGGGAAGGGTGGGCTCAGCACCCACCACCCTGGGCACCCAGCCCACCCCTGAGGGTCCCCGGCACCCAGGTAGGGTGGGGGCCCCTGGCACTCACCATGCGTGGCTGGCGTCTGCCCGCTGCAGGGTGGCTGGATGGTCAGGGTCTTCCAGGTGACACCAGGCACTGTTGGGGTGTCCTCCACAGGCACCCAGCAGAGGGGTAGCTCCTGGCCCGCTGGTGGCAGCACTGCCACCACCTGGGGACAGGCAGTGTGTGCCAACCCTGCCCGAGGGCTGCTAGCCACTGCCAGGATGTCATTGCCACTAATGTGCCCGCAGTCTCAGTGCTCTGGTGCCGTCCTGTGCCATGCCAACCCTTGCCATACATGGCTGTGCCATGCTGTGCCTGGTCACACTGCCCGGTGCTGTGCTGTCCTTGGCCATACCATGCTGTGCCTGGTCCTACTGGCCTGGTGTCATGCTGTCCTTGGCCACGCCAAGCTCTGCCGTTGCCTTGCCATGCCATGCCATGCAATTCCATGCTGTCGCTGGCTGTGCCTCACCAAGCCATGCTTTACTACGCCATGCCAACCTTGTTCCATGCCATGCCAACCCTATACCACCCCATGCCCAAGCTGTGCCACCCAGTGCGAAGGCTGTGCCACCCCATGCCAAGGCTGTGCCACCCCACACTTTGCCGTGCCATATCAACGCTGTGCCACGTGGCACCAGGGCTCTGCTCACCAGGCTCGGGGGGCGATTTGGGGCCGAGCAGGTGGCCACCAGCAGGTCCCACTGGAGGGTGAGCAGCTCCCAGCACCCTTCGGGCGACCCTGGGGACAGAGAGCACGCCGGCGCTCGCGGATGCTCACCAGGGCACCGTGGGCAGCCCAGTGCCACGTACCTGCTGTCAGGTTGGTGACGGAGGCCGCCTCCGTGTCCACGAGCAGCAGGTCCTGCAAGGGGGTGATCACGGGCAGCCACATCACCATGGGGCACAGGGGCCGTGTTCCTGTCCCCCCCCCCGCCACCTTGTCCCCGGGGCTCACCGTGCGGCTCCGCTGCGGGGTGCCCACCACGGCTCGCCGGCTGTCGGCCGCCCAGCACCGCGGTGGCAGCACCTCTGCGTAGAGGCCGGCGAAGGCTGCGAGCGGGGCAGAGGGCTAGTGAGCCTGGGCTGTGGGCACCAAGCATGGATGGGGGGGGGGAAATATCCCAGCCCTCCCCCAGCAGTGCCCAGCCCTGCCCCACGGTGCCACCCCTCACCCTCTGTGGGCTCCTGCACCACATCGAGCACCGTCACCGTCTGCCTCGTCTGCCAGGTGAGCTGGGGAGAGATGGTGGCCGGGGGGTGGCACCCCCACGGGGGAAACTGAGGCAGGGGGGCTCGGGGACCCAGCTCCCCCCTACCCCAGCCAGGCGCTGGGACACTCCAGGCTGGGTACCGCACCAGCGGTGCAGGGGGTGGCACAGCCATACCCTCAGAGCCCCTCTCACCACGCAGAGGCGCAGGCACTGCCGGTGGGGCCCCCCCAGACCCCCCTCCAGGTAGAGCAGGCGCCGGCCGTCGGGGCTCAGCCGGGGGGAGCAGGCGGCGCGATGCTCCGCCGACAGCAGCTCTGAAGGTGACAAGGGGGTGTGTGGGGGGGGTCAGCACACCGGGGACCCCCAGGGCACTCCCCCCGCCGCCCCGGTGCTCACCGCAGCGCCCGCTGGCCACATCCAAGTGGAAAATCCCTGACCTAGGGAGGAGGCGTGGGTCAGGCTGGAGCCCCACGGCCAGGCTGACCCCCAAAGTGGCCAGCACGGGATGCTGGGGGGACCCACCTCCTGTTGGAGCAAGTTCTCAGCCCCAGGCGGAAGGGCTCGTGCCACCAGCCCACGAACACCACGCCACGGTCGTCCGGGGACCACAGGGCCTGTGTGACAGCCAGGTTCATCCCACAGCCCCAGGCTGACACCCCCCCCCCGCCTCCCCCGGGGCTCTCCCTGCACCCCATCCTGACCTGGCCAGGAGAGAGATGCTCCGGGATGCTCTCCAGCACCGAGAGGCTGCTGCCCTCCAGGTCCAGGACACAGAGGACGGGCACGCTGCGGGTGCTCAGAGCCTCCCCCCAGTCCTCCCGGTACACGAACCGCTCGCCCTGCGGCACAACTCTGTTAGCCCCACGGCCAGTAGCCCCAGGCAATGGTGTGCCATCCACCCCATGAGCCTGCCGTGCCCGGGGGCCCGGGGCACGGCAGGCTCATGGGGTGTATGGCACACTTAGGGGTTCCATGGGATGCTGGTGGGGTACAGGTGGCACGCTCACAGGGCACACAGAGGGCACATGGCACCCACCTCCTCATCCTCGTCCTCCTCCGCCAGCCTGCTGGCTCCTGGCACATCCCAGGGGCAGGGGGGCCGTGGTTTGGGCTGGCTCTTCTCAGCCACATACAGCAGTCGCGTCTCCGAGTGTGACCAAGCCAAGCAGGCGAAGGGCTCTGGCACAGGAAGAGGGTGCCAAAGCCCAGCCTGGCACAGGCAGGCACAGCCCAGGCACCGGGGCCACCGGCCGTGCCATCTTTACCCGTATTGCGGGCAGAGGGCACGGGGCAGGGACCCTACCCTCCGTGTAGACCTCCCCATGCTTCCCCAGCGCCGTGAGGTCCACGCTGTGGCTGCGCCCACCGCTGCCCCACACCTGAGGAGAGAGGGGTCACCACTGTGCCCACCACCCCATGCTGGCACTCGCGGCCACCCCGCCGTGCCCTGAGGCTGCCGTGACCCGGGGCAGCCCTTGTTACCTCCAGCAGCTCATGGCCCTGCCGGGAGCAGCGGCTGAGCACGGCACGGTGCTGCCCGGTGGGGGAGTCCTGGCTGAGGAGCCTGCGGGTGGCAGGGATGGAGACTGTGGTGGGCGGCCAGCTGCGGGCACCGGCCATACCACAGGCACTGGCCATACCACGGGCACTGGCCACACCATGGGCACTGGTGATGCAATGGGCACTGGCCACACCGCCCCATCCCGCAGCCCACGGGTGCCGTACTGGTGGTGGATCTCGGCGCTGAGGGCTGCCCGGTGGGCGGCGAGGTGCCCGCTGCCCGTGCGCTGCAGGCTGTAGTGGCGGCTGAAGCGCAGGAGCCGGCGTCGGGGGAGGTCGGGGCGGCTGCACTCTGCGGGAGGGGGGCCGTCACCCCCCTGCTCTCACCGCACTCCCGGGGAGGAGAGCACCGAGGGGGGGGTCGGGAGGAGGGGGGGGGGGCTTGGCTGAGCCCATCACTCACCGGTGTAGAGCAGGAAGGTCTGTGCCACGGCGGTGGCCCCGAGGGCGGCGCGGGTGACCGTGGGGAACCGGCTCAGCTCCTGGTAGCAAGCAGCGGGGCCACCGGCTGCCTGGGTGGGAGAGAGGGGTGCTGGTGGGGGTGGGGGGAGTTCACCCCCAGCCCATGCCCACCCCTGCAGACCTCCCCTGGCCCCCCCTTGCCCACCTCCATGCCCTTCTTGGTTCCGGAGGCCATGGCTGCCGTGCTGCCGCCGGCGCCTGCCGCTCGTCATCCAGGCTGGCTGCCAAGGCGTGCGGGAGCAAGGGGCCTGCCCGGTGCCAGCTCTCCGGTTGCCCTGTGCTGGTGGCCATGCCCGGGGTGGCTGGGCAGGGGCACCCTCTGCTGTGGCACACCGCAGCCTCGGCAGCACCGGCGCTGACCCGTGCGGGAGAAGGGTCCAGTGGTCACCAGTTCCTGGGCAGGTTGTCCTGGATGAATCCCCACAGGCACCCTGCTGGCCCCTCACCATGGTGGGAGATGGTACCGTGCTTGTCCAGCACCGTCGGGTCAATGCTCTTCACCTTCTGGTTCTTGTCCCAGACCTGGGGGCAGAGACACCGGAGCAGCCCCATAGCACAGCGTGGATTTGGCCCCCAGCCCCAGGGAGCATCCAGCCCCCACCCTTAACTCCTCCTCACCTCCAGAAACTGCTTCTCCTCCTTCTTCTCCTTGCTGGGGACCTTGCGCAGGACAGCCTTCAGCGCCCCGCTGGGGGACTCCTGGCTCAGCAGCCTGCGGGCAGGTGGGTGCCCATCAGTCCCCACCAGCGGCACCCCCAGGGAGCAGGATGGGACAGGACGGTGAGGGGGGACAGGATGGGACAGGACTCACTCGTCCTCCATCTCAGAGCAGGTGCCGCTGGGCACTGAATAGATGATGGAGGTCCCACCATGGAAGATCAGGTGCTGGCGGCAGCACTTGATGTGTTTGCCCCACTCCAGGTCCCTCTGCGACCACTCTGGGAGGAGCAGGGTTGAGGAACACCTGAGACATCCCCACTGGGCAGGCAAAGACACCCCCCCCCCCGCCTCCCCGAGGGGGTGACTCCAGCCCCACACCCGTATAGAGGCTGCAGCACTTGCCCTCGTACTGGGTGGTGACATCAGGGCTGAGGCAGGCGGCCCTGAGCCCCGGGTGCAGGCTCAGCTCCCGGTACACCTCCACCACCTCCTCCGTGTTCAGCAGCACCTGCGGGACCCACCGGGGTGGCCGGGGGCACGGGGAGGAGCGATAACCAGGGAGCGGTGGGGCACAGGGGGCAGTTTCTGGGGCACCAGGGTACGTGGGGGGGGGGAAATAGGAGGGTGGTGCGGCAGTTACTGGGGTATACTGGGGCAGTTATTGGGGTGCACTGGGGCCGAGGAGGGTGCTGGGAGCAGTTAATGGGACGGGGGGGGTGGGCAGTGCCTGGGGGGACAGAGGCCGGAGCCGGTACCGGAGCACACCGGTCGGTTCCAGGTCTCCCCGGGCGGGGCGGTGCCCAGGACGGGGCTGCCGGGGGTTGCAGGGACGTGGCCCGAGGCGGGTCCCGGGGTCGGTGCGGGGGGCTCCGCCCCCCCACCCCCGGGGCCGGCGGCGGCTTTACCGGGGCTAGGGGGCGGGGCCAGCGGCCGGTGGAGGTTCTCATTGGCTGAGGCGCTCGGGCGCCCCCTGGTGGTCATGGGCGGCGCCACCGCTGGAGGCATCGGGGTTGGGGGCCGTCGGGGGGGGATCGGGCCCTCGGGGACCCACGGGGGACCCCTGAGTTACTTTTAGGAGCTCTTCAACGGGTCCCCAGTTACGTCACCAGCCTCGGAGCGGGCGGGGCTGGGATTCGCTCCGTGAGTGACCGACACGTGATCACAACTGTGTCCGAGCGACGTTTAATGACAAAGTTACAGGTGGTCACCTGCCGCCTCGGGGACAGGGACAGAGAGGTGTCCGGGGGACCCTCCCCTTGAGTCGAGGGTCAGGGAGAATCATAGAATCACAGAATGGGGTTGGAAGGGAGCTCTGGAGATCATCTAGTCCAACCCCCCTGCCAGAGCAGGTTGCACAGGAACATGTCCAGGTGGGTTTGAATGTCTCCAGAGGAGACTCCAGCACCTCTCTGGGCAGCCTCTTCCAGGGCTCTGCCACCCTCACAGTAAAGAAGTTCCTTCTCACGTTCAGGTGGAACTTCTTATACACAAGTTTGTGCCCATTTCCTCTTGTCCTGTCCCTGGCCACCACAGAGAGAAGACCAGCCCCGTCCTCCTGACACCCACCCTTTAAGCATTGATCAGATCTCTCCCCTCCCCTCCCCTCTCCTCCAGACTAAAGAGACCCAAGTCCCCCAGCCTCTCCTCATGGGAGAGATGCTCCAGGCCCCTCATCATCTTTGTAGCCCTCTGCTGTACCCTCTCCAGCAGTTCCCTGTCCTTCCTGAAC
>JAOQGH010000003.1:19339749-19351985 GCA_025769975.1 Gallinago jamesoni | reverse complement strand
CTGCCCAGGGCAGGGGGGTTGGAACTGGATGATCTTTAACGTCCCTTCCAACCCAAACCATTCTATGATTCTATGATAAGTGGCCCAGCAGGACAGGGATGGGGCTGCCCTGTGTCCTTCTCACCCTGGAGGGGCTGGGAGCACGGGTGGGGGGGCTCAGCGGGTGCCAGGGGACACAGCAGTGCCACGGGAGCCCCCGGGATGGCACGGCAGAGGGGAAGGGTGGGCACCGGCGTGTGGCTGTGCCCCGGGCGCTCACCGTTATACTCAGAGTCCAGCGCCGCGTGCTGAATTCTCTGGCTGCTTCTTCATAGGTTTTTCCGCTGCAACGACTCAAATCTCCACTCTCTTCCCAAACTCCTGCAGCGGGAGGGAGCGGGAGGGTGTCGGGCGCTGCCGGGGCAGGGAGAGCCCCCCGGGGGCAACCTCCGGCGCCGGCTGCACTCACCTTGTGCCGTTCTCTCACCAGAACGAAGTGAACTTCTTGCCAAAAGCCGACACCGCTGCGGGGAAGCAGGAGAGGCGTCAGCATGGCACAGCCACCCCGGTCCCCCCCACCTCCGTGGCCCCCAAAAACCATTGCTTTTTCCCCAAACTGCGGTAGCGCCACATCCCATCGGTCACCCGCAGGGTGCCCCGATCCCGGCTGGGTGGGGAAGAGCCATCACTGCCCCCTCCCCGGGGAGCAGCCCTCACCTTCAGTCAGTTTGCCCGCTTGTTCCGCTGCTCCCCCCGGCAGGATTTTGGAGAAAACACTCTCTCCTTCCGCCCCCGGCTGCCCTGGTGCCGGGCCGGCGGGACCACGCGGCCCAGCCACCCTCGGACCGGCCTTGCTGTCTGCTGGGGGATGAAGGAAGGTCACTGTTAGCAGGGGACGGACCCCACCGGGCGGGGGGGCTTGGCTGAGCCCCCGGGGTGCCAGGCAGCCGGCACGGGGGACGATCGATGCCGCCCACTGACCTGCTGCTCCCAGGGGCTGTGCCGTGGGCGCTCGCCCCGGCTGCTGTGGCACTTTCGCTGCGGGTTTGGGCGCGTCCGTCTGCTCCGCTTTCGGCTGGAACGGGGGAGAAGAGCTCTGAGGGCTCGCTCTCCCAGCAGAGAATCTCAGCCAGGGGGTGGCCTGGGCTGAGAGGCAACACCGAAACCCCCAAGCACTGTGTGAAAATGGCCCCAGAAGCATCAGGGAGGGAGTGATGCAGGGCACAGGGGTGTCCCCTCCCAGGTCCCCTCCAGGGGACGGCTGCTCCCGCAGTGCTCAGAGGTGGCCGTGGTGGGCTCACGGGTGGGATACACCTTTTCCCACGGTTGCCATCCCAAACCCTTCCCCTGCTAGCCCCCAGCCAAGCCACTCCTCTGCAGAGCCGCGGGGGCAGGGAGGTGGCCGAGCCTGTACTTACCGCCGGCGCTGCGTGCCCACCCGGCTGTGCATGGAGCGTGGCTGGCACCTTCCCGCCCGCCTGGGCTGGCCCTGGCTGCTGCTGCTGCGGTGGCCGGGACGACGGGGGTCCCTGTGTCCTGCCCCTGGGCTCGGGCTGCGCCGAGGCGGCCGGTTGGGCAGCCTGCCGCCCCGCTGCCTGCTGCCGCGCCGCCTGCTGCCCTGCCTGCTGCTGCCTGCCCGCCGGCTGCTGCGGGTGTGCCAGGGGCTCCGGCTTCGGCGCTGAGGTGGCCGGCCCGTGCGGCTGGGGGGTCTTCTGCGCCTTGGGGGTCTCGGCACCGTGGTGGTGAGCAGCGGGGCGGGATGACGACGGGGGGTACTCGGAAGAGCTGGGGCCGTAGGATGCAGGCCCGCGGGACTCGGGCTGCTGCGCCTTCTTGGAGGCGGCTGGCGGCCCGTGGCCACGGGGCTCATGGCGGCTGGGCTCCCGCGGGTGCTGCTTGGTGGAGCGGCGCGGGGGCTCGTCGCTGGCGTGCCGGGAGGTGCCGGTGTGGCGCCCGTACTCCCCGTGGTGCCGGTGCTCGCGGTGCTGGGGGTAGTCGTCGTGCTGCCACGGGTCCTCGTCGGGGGGCTCGTCGTAGTCATGGTAGGTGTGCTTAACCGGGGGTCTCTTCTGCGAGGAAGAGTGGCCACCGTAGTGCCTGACCCTCTCCGCCCGCGCCTCCCTGGGCTTATCAAACCAGTCTGTCTCCTCCTGACCCAAATGATAGGCTTCGGAAACCAAAAACAAACCACAGTCAATCCCTCGCTCGAGGCCGCCCGGGCAGAAGCCATGCAATGAGGCGGGAGAGGCAAGCAGCGGGCACGCGCGTGGGGGACAGCCCGCGTCGGTGGGGACGGGACACGGCGCGGCACCACGCGGGAACCGGCTAACACCGAACACCCAAGGGGGGCAAGGGAGGGAGGAAGGCACGTGTCAAGCAAACTGAGGCGGTGAGAGTGTCTCTGCGTACGAGCGGACGGACGGGCATGCCCCGGGGAAGTGCCATGCTCTGGGGTGGTCACCACGGGGAGCCGTTACCTTCACTGTCCGAGACAACGCAATGGGCATCGTCCATGCCGTAGCCCTCCTCGTGCTTGTACGAGTGACTCCTTGGCACGTCTTTGATGTGCTCTTGCACATCAGGCAACGAGTGGCTGGAGCAGAACTGGGAGCAGGGGTCACCCGCCGACTGGGGGCCGGGCCCCCCCGCGGCACGCGACCCCCCCACCGACTTCCCCAGGGGGCTGACGGGGCTCTCCTCCTCCGAGGGCTGCGCACGGACGGGAGCTCGCCCGCGGCTCTCCCTCATGCTGAGGGATGAGGGCTTGGAGCCACCTTTCTGGGAGCGCTCCATGCCCTCCCGCTCGTAGGACTTGCTCCGGCCACCCGACTCCCGGACAGAGGACTTTTCCACCCCGTAGCCAGAGGAGCGGGTTCTGCTGCCTCCGGAGTAGACCCTGTCCTCCTCGTCCACCAGATCCCGGCTTGAGACACCGTAGTACTTCTGCTGCTCGTAGACGTTCTTCTTCAGGCCATAGGTGATCTCCTCCTGCAGCTTCTTGGCCCTGGAGGCCACGTTGCTGCCACCGACTGAGGTTGTCACCGTGTAGGAGGCTAGGTCTGACTCCACATCTTTGGCTTCTTCAATGGGGGAGAACTTGGAGATCTTCTGCTCCATGCCCTGCTTCCTGTGCTTGCTGCGCTTTGAGGAGACGACGGCAGGCGCCAGGTTCTTGGATGAATGCTTGGGCAGCGCCACACCAGAGCTGTGCTTGTCAGCCCGCGAGGAGTGCCGGTACTCACTGTCCCCATAGTAGTAGGACGAAGTGGCAGAGCTCCCCAACACCCTGCCATTGCTCTCCACACCCCGTTGGTAGCTGTTCTTCCCTCGATGGTCGGGGCCATGGTGGTCGTAGACGTCCTCTTCGGATTCCTCCTCAGCTTTGGCGTAGCAGCAGGGCCGGCCGGAGCCCTCCGTGTCCCCCAGCTCGCTCTTCTCTCTGCCGTGGCGGCTGTCGGCGCCTGTGGCTGCTGGCTCCCCTTTCTGCCCCTCCACCGCTGGGCTCTCCTTGGTGAGCTCGCTGATGTCCTCGATCATCACGTAGTTCCGGGGGATGTTCTGCTCCAGGCTGGTGTAGAGGGACTCGGAAGAGAAGCTGGCCGAGGGGCCCTGCGCCGCACCGGCTCTCTCGGCCGGCCGGGTTTCGGGTGCCTTGTACTGCTCGTAGCCACCACTCGCCGTCGTGGTGCTGAAGGTGACGTCAGGGCCGGCGGAGGAGCTGGTGGCTGCACCGATGACCTCGTAGTTGGTCGGGATCTTCTGCTCCAGGTCAGCCAGCGAGGTCTGCCGTGGCTTCTGGTGCCCACCGGCCACCTCCGCCAGGCTCTGGAAGAGGGCAGGCTGCGTCGCTGGCACGGCGGCCGCCCCAGCGAAGGCGCTGGGGGCTTGGTAGGGGTTTTGGGGACGGAAGCCCGGCTGGCCTGGGGCACCCAGCTCCGGGTATGCGGGGCCAGGGGCCGGGAAGGTGCCAGGCGAGGCAAAGGTGGGCAACGGGGCTGCCGGCAAGCCATCCTGCGAGGTGGTGGCCGTGGGGTACTGGGGGTGCTGCAGGTGCGCTGGTGGGAAGGCGGTGGGGGCCTGGGGGGCAGGGTATGGGTAGGCGCCATAGGAGGCGGCGGCAGCGGCGGCGGCGAAGTCGGGGTACTGCCCGGTGGGCGCGGGGCGCAGGCCGGCGCTGTCGTAGGCGGCGAGGCGCAGGCTGTGCAGCTCGCTGTCGGACAGGTAGTCGCGGCGGTCCCCGGGGCAGCGCAGGTAGGGGTGGTCTCGCCCCCCGCCCCGCTCCTTCAGCAGCGACTCCTTGCGCTGGGTGATGCCCAGCTCCAGGTACTTCAGCTTGGCGTCGATCTCCTTCTCCTCCTCGTCCAGCTCCGCCTGCTTCTTCCGCAGCTTGGTGGCTTCGTGCTCCACCAGCTTCAGGTCGCGGTCCAGCTCCTTCAGCAGGCTGGCCTTGGTGACCGGCGCGGTGGCCTTGGTGGCCAGGCTGCTCAGGTAGAGCTGGGAGGTGGCCGGGCTGGCTAAGGGGACGTGTGGCTCCTCGGGCGGTGGGCTGGGCAGTGTCCGCTTCACCTTGCGTGCCAGGGGGCTCGACTGCAGCCCCCCCACCTGCCAAGCCAAGGGACACCCGGTCAGAGGTGCGGGCTGGTTGGTGTCCCCCCACCACGTCCCTCCCCCGCCTCAAGCATCACCTCCTGCACCCTGGGGGCTGTGGTGAGGTGGCCCCCCCCGTGCACGTGTCCCCCCCACGCACCGAGGAAGCGGCGTTTATGTAAAAAGGCAATAAATAGGATGGAAGTAACAGGCAGGCGCTTTCCGTGAGTAATTACCGGGGGTGGCAGCCGGCCAAGCGCCCGGCTGGCCGCGTGCCTGACGCTGACTGCCCCAAAAAACCGCTTTCTGTCCCCAGGCGTTTGGCAACGGGGCTCGGGGGGAACGGCCAGGGGCTGCTGCCGCCCCGGGAATTGCCCCCGGGGTTCTTGGCAACCCAAGGCAACCTCGGGGTGCGGGGGCAAAGGAGGGAACGAGAGCTGCCCCAGCCCAGAATGGGGCCGTGCGTGGCAGGAGGGGGACCCGGCTGGGGAAGGGGACAGAGGACAGCCCTGATCCTGCCACCCAGCAGCACCTCTCGCCCCTTAGTGGGCTTGTGCAGCCGGTGGAGCTCCAGGGCCTCCCTCCGGCTGCCGTGCCCACGTCCGTGCCCGCCGGCTGCCATCAGCTGCCCCAGGAAGCCAGCCTTTTAAAATATTAATGGCCGCGGCACTCGTGAAAGTGAAACGTCCCAAGGTGCCTCCTGGGGCTGTTCCCTCGCACTGACCTACCTGGGTGCTGGGGAGCAGCGGGTGCTGGTAGAGGGAGAACCTGTCCTTGCCGGCCTCCTCGGCGGTGGGGCTGATGGGCTTGGGGTCGGAGAGGGACCGCTGCATGGTCTTGATGGGCCGCGGCAGCGTCTGCTGGCGCTGGGCCGACTCGGCGGTGAAGTGCTTCTGCGGGGGGACGTGAGCCTTGTTCAGCCGCTCGCTGGTGGCAAAGGAGGACTCCAGGAGGCGGTGGGGAGACAGGGGGGAGACGGGCGAGTAGAGGACCTGGGGAGAGCGGGGAGGCTGGCGGGTCACCAGCTGGGAGAGGGACTCGGCCGGCAGGTGGGACTGGTAGCCAATTTCCAGGGGATCCGGCTTCTTCTTCTCGAACTTGCCCAGGGTCTGCTGCCGGATGGCGTGGGGGTCCAGGGGGCCCGTGCTTACCATCTGGATGTTGGTGGAGTAGGGTGGGATGGTGGTGGGCACCGTCAGCTGGGGGACCACAACGCCGGGCTGGGGGGCCGGCTCCGGCTCTGTCTGGCAGGCCAGGCTTTCCCCCCGCTGCGTCTTCTCCGGGGCCGAGATGTACTTCACGATCTCCACCCGGGGGTCGTGGGTGGTGATGTGGATGGAGGGGGAGACGCGGAGGAGCTGGTCGGGCTCCGTCTGCACCGAGCAGTCGCTGATGGTCTGGATGCCCACGCTGGCCGTGCCGCGGGCTGACCCCTCCGGCTTGCCCTCGGCGCCGGCCTCGGTGTGCCGGGAGGGCCGGGAGCGCCGGCGGCGCACGGGCTGCTCCCACTCCCCGCTGTCCTCCTCGTCCGTCTGCACGCTGCAGTCGGCGCTGCGCCGCGTCCGCCGCCGCCGTGACAGCAGGTACCGCTCCTCGCCATCCTCCTCGTCCGTCTGCACGCTGCTGTCCGCCGTCTTCCTCGCCGCGAAGGCCTCCCGCGCCCCCTCCTTCTCGTAGGCGTCCCTCAGCCGCGGCATGGAGTTCCTCTTCTTGATGCCCCGTCCAGGCTCCCAGGACTCCTCGGCTTGCAGCGACATGTCCGAGGCCGAGCTGCTGAGCGGCCGCTGCAGCGTGGGGTAGCGGGGGCCGGCGGGACCCTCCGGTTGGGCCGGCCCCGGCGGTGGCCATGGCTGCCCGTTGTGCGGCGGGCCCCGCGGTACCTCGACGGGCCCCTCGGGCGGCGGGCGGGCGGGTGGCTCGGGGAAGGCGGTCTTCTGCCGCTTCTGCTCCTCCAGCTGCTGCTGCAGCTGGTGCTGGAGCTGGTGGATGTGCTCAAGCTGGAGGCGCTGCTGGGCGAGCTGCTCCCGCTGCAGGGCCAGCTGCGCGTGGCGCTCCTCCTGCTGCTGCTGCAGCACCTGCTGCTTGATGCACTGCAGCTCCTGGAGCTCCCGCTGCACCAGCAGCTGCTCTTTCTCCCGGTGCCGCTGCAGCTCCGCGCGCTCCCGCTCCAGCTCCTCCTGCAGCCGCAGCTGCCGCAGCTTCTCCAGCTCCACGCGCTCCCGCTCCAGCTGCAGCACGTGCTCCTGCTGCTTGCGCTGCCGCTCCTCCTCCCGCTCCCGCTCCTCCCGCTGAGACCCGTCCGGCGGTGGCTTGGGCGCCGCGGCCGCCTGCCCGCTCTCCTTGCCGGCTGCCGGCACCGCCAGACCCTCAGCACGGGGAGCGGCCACCGCCGGCTCCGCTCTTGGCAAGCCACCAGCAGGAGCGGTGAGGACTTTGGGAGCGGGGCCGGTGCCCGCTGCCGCTGCCACCGGTGCCGTGCTGACGGGCTTGCCCAGGTAGACGGGTGTCTCCATGATGGAGGCTGCCGGGGCTGGTCGGCTGGGGGCTGGGTAGCGGTAGAGGCCCTGCGTCGCCAGCGGGACGCGGGGGGTGACAACCGGCAGCCTGGCCAGGCTGGCCAGCGGGACCGCCGTCACGCTGCCCGGGCCGTAGGGTCTGTACATCCCGCGCAGCATGGGCCGCAGCACCGAGGCTGGCTGGGTGGTGATGGGCAGCGTGGAGGCGATGGGCGTGTTGATGGTGGAGTAGATCATGCCGTCGGCGGCGCGCACGGTGGCAGTGGAAGGGAACATCTGCCGGACGGCGCCCAGGCGGACGCCGGGGACGTTGTACTGCGCCAGGCTGCTGAGGCTCTGCCTCCCCTCGGGGAAGGTGGGGTTGTACATCCCGCTGGGTTTAGGGGGTGTGGGGCCCTGCTGCTGAGCCGCCAGCCCTCCCGTGCCCCCCGACCCAGCCCCGGGGCCGTAGGGCAGCAGGTCGGGGCCGTTGGCGTGCCGGCCCCCATACTGGTCCATGGAGTTGAGGGCGGCACACATGCGGCTGATCTCACGGGCCGTGGTGGCACTGTAGTGGGCCAGGCTGGACTCCTGGAAGCTGGCCAGGTCACCCCGGGGGGAGAAGCGGTAGTCGGAGTAGATGTTGGAGACTGAGCTGTACCTCCGCATGGGGAGCGGGTGGCCCAGCATCTCTGTTGGCTGGCGGAGGTCGGAGAAGGAGCCGTACTGCAGCCCCTGGCCCAGGTAGCCCCCCTCGGCGAAGCCCACGCTATAGGAGTGCTTCATGGTGCTGAGGTCCACAGCGGCGTCACCTGCCGGGGAGGGGAAGGGCTGATCCCCCTTCATGGGGTAGTAGCTCATCCCGATTTCGGAGAGGTTCGTGTCTGACATGGAGGAGTAGAGGCGGCCAAAGGTGCCGGTGGGGTAAAACTTGTGCTCCTCGTAGAGTGCGGGCGCTGGCGCTGGCTGCTCCTGGTAGGTGAAGGTGTCTGGCACCTCCGGCTCTCTGGTGCCGTAGAGAGGCCCGCTGGCTTTCCGACCAGGTGCTGCCACCGCCTCCCCAGCTTTCTTCTCCGGCATCTTGGAGGTGGGGTTGAAAGCGCCGGTGCAGCTGCCGCCAAAGGGGAATTTGTAGACCACGTCGCAGCAGGCCACCTGGCTCTCCGGCTTCACACCCGTGAGGTCCAACACCTTGGTTGGAGGCTCCTCTTTCATCACTTTGGTCACTGGGCCGGTGGCTGCCTCCTCCATCTGCACCATCATCACCTGGGACTTCTTGCCGCCCAGAGCGAGGAGAGGGCTCTGGCTCTTCAGCTCCACTGGGACTGCCCGGTACAGTTCCGAGCCTGGCTCTGGTGGGAAGGGCTGCTGGAGGCCACCGACGTTCTGCACCCCGCCGGTCTGTGTGATGAGCACGTCTTTCTTCACCATCTGTCCTGGCACACCATACCTCGCAAACTTGGTCTGGGAGGCGGCCGGGGGCTCGGGCTTGCCACCGGCTGCCCCGCTGGCTCTGACAGTGGCCGTCTGAATGCCTTGCTCCACCTGCTTCACCTGCGCCAAGCACACTGGGCTCCCAGTCCCCTGCCCAAAGTCCACCCGGCTCTGGAAAGGGTCTCCATAGACCACAGGCTGCTTGGGCTGCGAGAGGATCATGGGGGAGGCGATGGCCAGGCCGGCGGTGCTGGCTGCCGCGATGATGGCGTGGGGCTGCTCCTGGGCGTTGAGGTTGATGATCAAGGGCTGGATGGCCGTGGACTGCCGGCTCGGGATGTGGTCCAAGGTCAGGCAGTACTTCCTGGCCTCGGTGGCCAAGGAGGTGAGATCCATGCCTTGGTCTGTTATGATGATGGGGGCGGACTTCAGCGCGGTCCGTAAGTCCACGGCATTAGTGCCCGGTGCCTTGGGCCCCGGCTCCACCCGGGACGTGCCGGGGATGGAGGAAATGCGGCAGAGGGAGATGTTTTCCGCGGGGAGCGCCCCCCAGCCGTACAGCCCTGTGATGCCGTCGGCGGCCGAAGTCACAGCGGGTACCTTTGGGGCGTGCTCCTTCACCGGCTGTGCCCTGACATAGGTACCTGGGGGCTGCTCTGGCTCCTGGCCGTAGCCGTGTGCCGGCAGCTGCCGGCTTGTCCTGCTGGGTGACGAGGTGGGGGACGTCGAGGAGTCAGAGCCGGGTGGCTTGGTTTGGCTGGCTGCGTCAGTCGCCAGCGTGATCACCATGAAGGGGGAGTCCTGCGAGGAGGGCTGCCGGGTCAGGCGCGGCGAGCCCGCCCCGTGGGGTGTCTGCGTCCCCTGGGCCACCATGGGGGAAGAGGCGGCTGGGCCGGCAGCGGGAGCCTCGTAGGGGTGGAGGGGGCTCTGCGTCTGCGTGGAAAACTCAGCCGTGGCCTTTGCAGCGCGGGTGGGACTCTGCGTGGGGGAGGTGGGCGAGAGCGGAGGGCTGGAGCTCTTGAAGAAGGGGTAGGTCTTGGGCGGCGAGGGCTTGCTGTCGCTTGCGGCCGGGAGCTTCTCCCTGGCTGTCTGCACGCTGATCTCCACCACCGTCTTGCTTCTGCTGGTGTCCTCCGTCTGTGAGCCGTAGCTGACAGTGCTCTTCGCCGGACTGTAGCTTCTGCTGGCTATGGATGGGGCCTCTGGAGCTGGGGAGCTGTAGCTCCGGGAAGCAATCCCAGGGGTGCCTGAGGCTGTTGTCACTGTGCTGGCACCTTTGCCGTAGGTGTAAGGAGCCGGGGCGGCCTTGGACGCTGGGCTGGGAGCTGCCGGGGCACTCGGGAGCTTGGCTAGGTCTTGTCCCTCTTTTGCGAAATGCTGGGTGACCCGGACGTCGGGAATGGCTTTGCCTGAGCCGCCCTCAGAGGTGGCGAAGGAGACGGGAGCGGAGAGCTGCGTGGGGCTGGTGCCGGGGGTGAGCGGCCCGCCGTTCTGCTTCATCAGCTCGGCGTAGGCGCTCTCGGCGTTGAGGAAGTGCTTCTCCTGGTACGCCTCCTCCTGCCCCTTCGCCTTCTCCCCCTGCTCGAGGGCCAGGTCGAAGGAGGAGGACTGGTGCATCCTGGAGATGCTCTGGGAGGTCTGCAGGATCTCCTCATACACCCCTCCCGCCTTCGGCAGGGCGCCCGGATACCCAGGCTGAGACGGGCGCGTGGGGCCGCCGTCGTACCGGTACTCCTCGGTGTACTGGTACTCGAAGCCGTTCTGCCCCTCGGTGCCACGGTAACCAACCTGCTGGTAGGTGCTGCCGTAGGAAACGGCCGGCTGGGCTTGCTGGACCTGCTGCTTCTGCATCATCTCTGCCTTCCTCATCATCTCCTCGTAGGCTTCCTCGGCGCTCTTGAGGGGCTTGCTGGCGGGTTGGCTGGGGCCGGTCTCCCCCTTCTCCGTCGGGGAGTAGAGCGACATGAAGGTGGGCAGGTTGTACTCGCTGCCCGACTTGTACAGCTTAGAGGTCACGGCATCGAAGCTTTCGGCCTCGGAATCGATGGAAGGCGAGTACTCGGAGCAGGAGGAGCGGTGCAGCTCCTCCATCTCTGCCGCCTGCCGCAGCTCCTCGGTGGGGGAGGCGTCCTCGATGGGGGAGAGGTTGCTGGGGGGGGTTTTGGAGCGCTCCCTCCTCCGCTGGGCCCTCAGCTCCTCCTTGTCGCGCTTGGTCTTGCGCGCCGTGCTCCGGATGCGCTGCTGCTCCACCTCCCGCATCTTCTCCTGCTCCCGCAGCAGCTCCTCTTCCTCCCGCAGCTCCTCCTCCTCAGACGAGTCCTCGATGGTGGGCAGCAAGGGACCGTGCGAGCGGTGGCGAGCCTTCCTCTGCTGCTTTACCTCCTCCAGCCGCTGCCGGCGGCTGGGGCTGCTGTCACTGTCCTCCTCCAGGGAGGAGATGGAGGTGGGTGAGGTGCCCGAGGTGTAGCTGGGCGTCGTGGCCGGCAGGGTGGAGGAGTATTCACCCCGGGAGCGCTCCTCGGGGGAGCCCGTCAGGCTCTCCATCTCCAGCTCGGGCTCCCGGTCCAGGCTGGTGTCTGCCTCCTGCCCCATCTCCATCTCCCGCCCGTAGCCGGTCGTGCTGTTCAGCTCGATGGTTTTGAAGCGCCGCAGCCCCCCCTGGGCCGTGCTCAAGTCCTCGCCCTCCGCCGCCTCCAGCTCCTTCCTCTCCTCCTTGTACAGGCTGCTGGGACCCTGAGGCAAGCGCCGTTTGGCCGGCGCTGGCTCTTTGCCCTTCTCTGCCTCCACCTTCTGCCCGGCTTTGGGGATGCTGTACTTGGCGCACCCGTAGCCTTCCTCCTCCTCATCTTCGAGGTTGTCCTCCTCCGCGCTCATCTCCATGATCTGCCTCCGCATGAACTCCTCGTCGTTCACCTCCGCCTCCCGGCCCTTGGTCCGGGGGGGCACCGGGGAGAAGCCCCCCTCGCTGCTGTCCTCCACGTAGTCGTGCCGCAGCTTGCTGCCGAACTCGTCCGAGGACTCCGCGCTCTCCCGCCGCTCCCGCTGGTTCTCCCACTCCAGCGAGTCCTCATCCTCCTCCAGGATGTCCTCCAGCTCCTCGTCCGAGTCAAAGGCTTCGGGGGTGATGGAGAGGTACCGCGGTCTCTGCCGCTGCCGCTGCTCCTCCCGCGGCTCCAGGCCGCTCTTGCCACGCTCGGCGGGCTCTGGTGGGGTGCCCCGGCCTTCCAGGAGGGGCCTCATGCTGCTCTCCAGCTTGGTGAGCTCGGAGGGGCTGGGGGGGCTCTGGCCAGCCAGCCCAGTGCCGCTCAGCTTCTCCTCCTCCTGCTGCACCAGGCCGGTGATCTCGCTCTGGGAGCTGGAGATGCCGTCGGAGGAGTAGCCGGTGTCGCTCAGGCTCTGGGGGCTGCGGGACAGGTCCGGGGGGTAAGGCTTGCTCCTGTCCTGCGGGCAAGAGAGAGCACAGAGTCAGACCTGGGCAGCTCCAGAGCTGATCGTCAGCAGCTCCCCCCAAATCCTCCCCGCGGGAGCACGCAGAAGGTCTGGGCAGCGCTGAGAGCCAGTCCAGCACGGAGGCTGGGGAATGCCCCGTGTCCCCCCCCCTCAACGGAGGCAGGTGATAAGGCGTGCTGCAAGCAGGGGATCATGGAATCATAGAATGGTTAGAGTTGGAAGGGACCTTAAAGATCATCCAGTTCCAAGCCCCCTGCCCTGGGCAGGGACACCTCCCACCAGACCAGGTTG
>JAOQGH010000003.1:19326029-19339649 GCA_025769975.1 Gallinago jamesoni | reverse complement strand
CCTGTTCCAGTGTCTCACCACCCTCACAGCAAAGAATTTCTTCCTAATATCTAATCCAAATCTCCCCTCTTTCAGTTTAAAACCATTACCCCTCGTCTTACCACTCCTCTCCCTGATCAAGAGTCCCTCCCCATCTCTTCTGTAGGCCATTAAGGGACTGGAAGGGGCTCTAAGGTCTCCCTGGAGCCTTCTCTTCTTCAGGCTGAACACCCCCAACTCTCTCAGCCCCCCCCTCACAGCAGAGGTGGATGGCACAGCAAAGGTCCCTGGGGGCACAGGCATTGGGAGACTCATAAATATGTTTTTAAAAGCGTTATCTCCCCCAGTAACTAAAGGAGAAGGTTGTCTAATGGCAGCATTCACCTTGTAAGTAGCCACCAGTGAGGGCCAGTGTAGGCTACCAGTGGCCGTGTGCCCTTTCTTGAGGAAGGGGTGGGAGGGTAACTGGGGGGCCGATGTCTGGGGAGGGAGCAGCCCTCATACCCCAGCACCCAGCCAGGCTGGGTGGCACCTGGTGGCACCGAGAGGAGAGGAACTTCGCCAGCAGCAGCTGTGGTGAACAACCACCTTTTAATGAACTTTAATGTCCCTGACTGACAGCCCTGCAAAGCAGCCTTCAGAAGCAGGGCGGCGCCCATCATCCTCATTAGATGCCAGCAGAAATAAACAGGCCCTTTTGATTGGCGTTACAATTAGGCAGCCTAGGGGCAAGCCTCTGAGCCGTGGGGGAAGAGCCATCACACTTGGCCCTGGTGCTACTGGTGGGGCTTATTATCCCCATTATCCCCCCACCAAGGACTTTGATTTCAGGAGTGCCAGCAGACAGGGGTGTGAGGGCCTCAGCTGTCCCCCCTTAGTTGATGGGGACCTCTGGCTGTGTCCCCTCCCCACAGCGGAGCTGTGCTGGGATGATTGCTCAGGGAGGGGGGAACCATCCCAATGCAGTTTTCCCCCGAAACTGTATTGAATTTTAAAAAAGGTGGGACTGTGACGTCAAAAACCGCCCGCTGCTGCCGCACGCAACGATGTGAAACGAGCTTTCTGTTCAACGACAAATTCGACTGCTCTGATATTATTTCAAAACAGCTCCGATGGGCAAAGTGTTATGCCCAAACTGATGCAATCGTAATAAAGAGGAGAAAAATGCCAGCATGATGGCACTTCAGAACCTCCGAGGTTTCTGAGTGGTTCGAAAATGCTGAGACGGCCGTGATTTGAGCTCACCCTTTCCCAAAAGGCCACTTCTCCAAAATGGCCTCGATGACACCAGGAATAACCCCCTGTTCCTGAGCTGTCGGCACTGAGCCGTGCCGGCCCCGGGTGGGATGCGGTCCCCAGGGATGCACCCCGATAACTCACCTCCTGCTCCTTCGCCCGTGGCACCTCGGGGGGCGCCCTGCTCTCCTTGCTCTCCACCTCCACTTTGGGGGTCACGCTCTTCCCCTTCGGCGTGGTGCTCTCAGGAGCTCTGGAAGGTTCTGGGGTAGCTTTGGGCAACGGCTTTTCCTCTGCCGGCGGCGCCGGAGGCTTCTTCTCTGCCGGGGCAAGGCTCGGGGTCCTGCTCGGCTCGGCAGCCCGGAGGCTCTTGGCGGGTGAGGGCTGCTGCTCAGGGGGTGCCGCCGGCTCGGTGGGCGCCGGGGTGGGTGCTTTCTGCTGCTGCTGGCTGGTGGCTGGGGGCTGGTGGCGTGGGGAGCCGGTGGAGGGTTGCTTTGGGGTAGGCATCGGCATCGGGGCAGGGTCGCCCAGGCTGCCTTCCAGCAGCCGCTGAGTTTGGCAGTTCAAGCACAGCCATTCGTTCTTCTGCGAAACAGAAAAAAAAAAAAAACAAACACCAAAGGAAAAGCTCTGCTCAAACTCAGGGAGCTTCACCCCAGCAGGGACCTCACCGAGAAGGTCAGCTCATGGGACACACACGGCGATGGTGCGAAGGACTCAGCCCACCCAAACGAAATAACTGGCTTCGGAGCTGCCAAGGCCGGGGGGGAGCAGGACCTGGAGCCCACATCCTACAAACCATCTAGAAGAGCCCAACTGTCCAGCTTGAAACCTACCCCTCCCCTCATCCAAACCTCAGTGACGTTGGGCCAGAGGGACCACGGTTGTGACGGAGGGCCTTCACACCCTCCCCAGTATCGCCAGCTCTTTCCACCTCCCCTCTCACAGGTATTTCAGTTTTAAATGAAGTTAAACAACGATGGCAGATTACTGCCATAGCTTAACACTTCTCGGGCTCCATACAGTTTCCTTCTCAACTCTGATTTGCCATACAATAAAGGTTTAATAGCATAATCATCATACTTAGGGATCTTTTTTCTTTTTTTTTTTTTTTTCTAGGTTAACAGAAAACACTGGGTACACAAGTACGCAAAAAATTTCCCAGAGATATTACCCAAAGTACACGCTGTGAGGGAAAAGAACAAGGCAATCTCATCTAGTGAAATTCTCAGCAAGAGGCGTCGTTTCATGGCCTGGAAAAAGCCTCTTGCAAGCGGGGCTGCGAGTGGCAGAGAGCCCCCCGGGGCTATTAAGAGACCAGAAGCACTTTCCCCCCCTCCTCCCCAAGGTCATCCAAAGGCTATTTTTATCCACCCAGGAATGTCCAGGAATAGGGATCTGACATTTCCTTCCCTTTTGGTGTTTCAACCTCTTAAATCTTCTCATTTTTGCTGCTAACAGCCTGATGTGCTCCAAGTCCTTTTTCCCAGGCTCCTCTTTTGTTGAGCCATTGTTCCCAAAGCTCGAGATGGCCACAGAGGAGCCGTCACACTATTGGAAAGGTGGTCTTGGTCTCCAGCAGGACCAGGCTGGGATGAGAGCTGCAAGCCAGCCGTGTCTCCTGGGGCCACATAGGCCGTTGGTCTCCATGTAGAAGATGAGGTTCACCAAAACAGCCTCGAGGAAATGGCCTTGAGTTGCGTCAAGAGAGGTTTAGACTGGATATTAGGGAAATATTTTGCACTGAACGGGCTGTCAAACATTGGAACAGGCTGCCCAGGGAAGAGGTTGAGTCACCATCCCTGGAGGTATTTAAAAGACATGTAGATGTGGTGCTTAGGGATATGGTTTAGTGGTGGACTTGGCAGTGCTGGGTTAACGGTTGGACTCGATGATCTTAAGGGTCTTTTCCAACTTCGATGAGTCTATGATTCTACTCTACAGCTCTAAAACCCACACCTGTGAGATGGCAGCAGCAGAACGGCTTTGGCCCCTGCATCCAACACCCAGGAGCTCCCACGTTTTGACAAGGGGCTGGAGATGCTCTGCAGCTGGTGGTGGCTGGGAGCAGCGAGCTTCCCCATGGACACTTCTTCACTCAAGCCACAACCTGGCCATGGAGCAGCCATCCAGCCCACGTTCTCCGGGGAGCAGTGGGGCTTCTCCTGCAGGAGTGCAACGTCCTGCCTCCCACCTCCACCACCCTGCAGCTTCACACAAACATCTTAAGAATACATTAGGGCTTCAGAAGGCCATTAAAAAAAAAACAAAAAAAAAAACCCTTTCAGCACGGTTATATTTAATTACTGCTTAATCAAAGAGAAAGTCTAATTAAGGGGCAAGTGCAGCCTATTGTATCTTAATGATTGCATTTGTCTTCCTTTATTTCAGAACGCACTCTCATCCCTGTGCCTCTGAATCAGATCTCCTCGCCCCGCTCTGCTCTGTAATTATTTCGGGCTGCAGAAGGAAATGTGATTGCGTGACACAAATTGAATTCCTGCCTCATGGAAAAACGTGGCCTTTCATTTTTCTTTTAGGAATCCCATTTTTCTTCGCCAGAGCTCCCTCCCCGATGCCAGCAGTGAGGGGGAGGTGGGATGCAGGAGGGATGGGCTGGCTGTGCCAGGCCAGAGCTCAGCTCCTGCCCATCCCTCTCTGCCATGCCATCGTGCCAGCTCCCAGCTTGGTCCTGCAGGAACCAGAGAAGATCAGCCCACCTTAAACAATGCAGCCAACCCCGTCCAGGCCCTTAGCACACTGCCTGCAGGAGGCATTGCCTGCACTTTTGATGTCCCACCCTGCCAGACCATGGTGGGGGGGAAGCTCTGGATGAGAGGATGGCCACAGTTGCTTTTGCCCATCCAGGGCTAAATTCAAGCCATGGATGACTATGGAAAGCCAATGTTGGCCACCAGGTGCCAACTGTGGATGCTGAGTGTCAGTCAGGTCCCATTCGAGGAGGTGGCTCTTGTGCTCATGGAGAGGCAAGGGTCGCACATGCTCCAAGCCAGTGCCCTCCTGGGACAACCATGATGGTAGGGCACCCTCCAAAAGGTGCAGCCTCCCAGATAGGTCCACTCCTTTTGCCCAGGTTTGCCTGGGAACAGATGCTTTGCAAGAGCAGAGGTTGAGGGTGGACATTAGGAAAAGCCCCTCTGCTGAGGCAAAAGGAGAGTAGCCATGGGGTCCCCATCCTTGGAGGGGGTTCAAGACTTTGCTAGACAAAGCCCCCCATGTTGTTGGCTGCCCTGCTCTGCATGGGAGGGTGGGCTGGAGACCCCACACTCCCCCACCAGCACCTCCTTAAGGCCATGCAGGCAAGGGACACCACCACGGCACCCAGCAGACATCAGAAGAGAGGACCTGCTGGCGTCATCTTATCAGGATGAGGCTTAGGGGTCCCCCAAGACCGGGTCTGTGCCATGGGGACCTGATGGCTTCATAGCCTGGTCTGAGCATCCTCCCTCAGGTTGCTCCCAGCTGTGGCTCCGCAGCCATTCCTCTTGGCAGCTCGCCCCAGTTTGAGCAGCTCACCCCAGTTTGAGCAGCTCGCCCCACCATCCTCCTCTCGCAGATGTGACAGCTCCGCTCTTCACGGGACCGCTCCGGGAAGCAGATAAGGGAACCATCTCCAGTAAAAATAGCCCTGCCAAAAAGATTGCGGAGCTCCACCCTGAACTGCAGGCAGAAAGGCTGGGAAACTGTCCTGGTTTCAGCTGGGACAGAGTTAATTTTCTTTCTCGCATTTGCCGTGTTTCAGATGCGGTATGAAAGGAATGTCAATAACGCGTATTGTTTTCCTTGCTGCCAGGTGGTGTTTATGTTTTTCAAGGACTTTTCTCAGCTTCCCCCAGAAGCTGATAAGGAGCGTGGACAGAACGATGGAATATTCTGTACCCCAGACATCATGCTCAGTGTGTTAATGGGGTTAGTCGGGAGCGGGGGGAGGGGAAATGGTGAGCGCTATTTGGGAAGGTACCAATTCCCGGAGTGGTGAGAGTGACTTGTGTCGTTATTATTATTATTATCATTATTGCTGTTAATTTCCTTTTCCATTATTTTTCTATTAAACTGTCTTCACCTCAACCCAGGAGGATTTTCCCCCTTTCCTTTCCCCTCCTTTTCTCTCACTTCTCCCTGCCCTTCTGGGCAAAGGGGGGAGAACTGGGGGAACCAGGGAAGGGACAACTGAATTTTCCCGAGCTGCAGGAGAGCCCTCGGCCTCATCAGCCGCCGGCACCGTGCGGGGCCGTGTGTGTGTGCGCGTGTGTGTGTGTGTGTGTGTGCTGGGAGCACAGGCTGTGCCGCAGCAGCCGGCACGGCGTTTGCCACGGCATCCCGGCGTTTGCTGCAGTGAATGCCTCCAGCAGCAGGAGCTGCCAGGCTCCCGCACCGCACGCACTCGGGGAGGCATGAAATCCTGCCCCCGGCAGCTGCGGGGAGACGGAGGCGAGCAAAGCCGCCCGCACCCGAGTGGGAGCATCCCCGGAAAAACCTCTCCAAGCTCTCCATCCCCATCTAAGAGACCCCTGCAGCCCCATCCACACCCCATCACGATGCCCAAAAAACCCAGGGGCTGGGTGAAGATGCTGCATCTGAGGCATCTCGCAGCCCCACGCTCTACCACCCGTCCCTCTCCCGCCGTCCCGTGGCGTTATCAGCTCAGAGCTGGCTTTTCCCACAGGATCCCTGCTCCCTCACAAGAGGGATCAGTTCCCTCCCACCCCCCCCGAGGTATGACTTGGTGACGGGCACTGCCCAGCTAATGCGGCCGAAAGGGATTACACTGCCCCGGAGAAAAATGCAAACATCCGACGACCGTCTGGTTTGCTAACAGCTTGTAAACCCCCACCGAGATTAACCAGATCCCACGAAGATAATAATAATTAGGTGGTATTTAGTGCTTTGCACATCCAAACCGTCGGGTGCCCGGGAAGTCAGGGCGCCCCTCGGCAGGGGGGGGTAAGAAGGTAAGGAGCTTATGGCAAAGGCACGGCGGTGCCTGTCTGAGTCTCTGTGCTTAAAGTTGCTGGAAACCATGGCCACGACCAGGATGGGGCTGGGGGCTTGCTCCACACCGAGGTTTGCTTGCCCGAGGGTGCCCCGTGGGGACAGGCATGGAGGGGGGGGTGTTTAACCACATGGAGCGTAGGCGATGGGGAGCCAGGGCACAGGCAACGCCGCTGGGATGTAGAGCGGGCTTCAGGCAAAGGAAAGCATCAATAATTAAAGAGAGGGATGAAACCAAAGCGCGCCTGAGATACCATCTTAAATGAAGAAGGGCAGGGAGTGCTGGAAACTGGCCAGTGGGGCAGGCAGGGGGGGCGAGAGAGGGAGCCGGGGGGCTGCCCAGCCCAACCAGATTACCAGCTTACACCCCTGGGAGGTCAGTGCCCTGAGCCCTCGGGGCTCCCAGCCTTCCTTGCCTCCCTCGAAACCACTGGAATTTGCAGAAGAGTTATGGAAAAAGTAAGTTTCCAGAGAAAGAAAGGGAGCTCCTGCGGTCTTTAGGGGCAGGATGGTGCCCGGGGTTGGGGGGGGGAGAAAGCAAGAGCCTTCTCTCAAGGCACGGCATCCGAGCGGTAACGATTATCCCGGTTTTTAATTGTGCACCACGGGGAAGCGCGGGATGTGGCCGCAAATCCCACGGGCTGGGTTGCCGAGCCGATGGCTGCCCGCCCTCCCGCCGGGGGGGCGAGGGAGGGTTTGCGGCAGCCCTGGTGGCAGGGGAGCCCCCGGGGCTGCTGCTGCAGTACGGGGGGGACGGGGCATGAGGTCGGCGAGCACGGGGCGGGGGGAGAGGGATGGATGTCCATAGCGGGTGTGCCTGGCTCCCCCCGGGCTCTGGCACCCGCTGGCAGGTGGCCACAGCCGCCCGCGCCAACCTCCGCCGGGTCTTACCCTGCAATTGCTTTAATCCACTAATGGGCGACGACAAAACTGTAATTAAAGTAAAATAGAACTCTTCCCGCGTAATTTTGGTCAATGCTACCGCTTGGCAAGTTAATTAAGTGCTGAATCCCTCGGCGCTGCTGGGTTGGTTTTTTTGGGTTGCTTTTTTTTTTTTTAAAGGATGGAGCCAGCGAGCTTCAGCATCACGGCTGGGCATGAATCCCCCCCTGCTCGGCAGCTCGGGGGGTCTGAGAGCCTTGGTGGGAGCCGACGGTGCCAGAGGCTTCCCAGGCTTCTCAGGAGGCTTCCCGGCTTTCCCAGGTAGCTCCTGGCTGCCAGTGCCACCGTCCCCATCACCCCCGAGACCCTCACTGCGACCCCTCCTCTTTCTGGCAGACGCACGGCTGTGGCCTTCATCCCGGGGCAAAGCCCTCCCCGCAATATCATCTCCAGAACTCTCTCCAGTTATTTATTCTCTCCAGTATTATTTTACACGGCCAGACCGATATCTATTCAAATTCCAGGGACAAAAATCTGTACAAAATAAGATAAGCAGCGTGAGGTATAAGTATCTCGCGAGCCAGATCACATCTCCCAGCGCTAAACGCGGCGAATCTCACAAGAATATTTCATTTATTTGCTGACAAGTACTGTGCAGGGCTCATCACTGTGACAGATGGGTGCCTGGAAAATATGGAAAACACTTCTGGTATCTGAATCAAGATCCAAATTAACAAGGAGAAGCTCATAAAATCTCTTCTCAAGCATTCCTCTCAGCCCTGCTTGCAGGAGGGCTCCCGTTGAGGAGGGCTCCTGACATCCGGACCCTCCCGCGGTGGAAACGGGGGCATCTCACGGTGGGATCCCACCTCCCCGGTGCTCAGCATCCTCGTGCTGAGAACACCAGGGCTCCGGCCGCACTGTGGAACGGGTTTTAGCATGGTTTTAAAGGGAAGGGAGACTGAGTCGTGCTTGAGCTTTGGATGCCAGGGCTGTTTCAGACCCACCTCAGGCAGCGCCGGGGGTCTGCCCGGCAGGTTCTCCGTCCTCTAACTGCTCCCCTGCCTTCCCCTCGGCAAAGATGCTCTCTGCCAGCAGCATCCCTGGGCCAACCCCGGTGCTTATTCATTTTGGATGCTTGCCCCCTCCCACCCCCCGCCCCCCTCACCATCACTTTCAACCCATCCCACAGCTGAATTCTCTGGAACCCCCGCAAATCCCCTCCCCGTGGCTGGAGGCACTCTGCCAAACCCCTTTGATGGAGCCACTGTAGTTTTAGGAGGTGACGGGAAGCGTGCCGACCCCACGCCTCCCTGGGATGCTCGCCCCCACGGAGGGGAGGGATGGACATCACAGCCCCGACCGCAGCACGTTCCCAGAACACGTTTTGCACCTCCTGTGCCATCAGCAAATAACCACGGGCCTGGATTTACCTCCACCCCTGCCCTTATCTCTCCTGGGAGGCTGAAGCAGGGATGGGATTTGAGGAAACCAGCCTGGAAGCCCCAGGGATCAGGAGGAGAGATGGAGCAAACGTGGGAGACGCTGGTCAGAGGAGGTCACGGGGAAGAGAGCAGGGAGAGTTTGGCTGGACACGGAGACCAAGGGGGATGCAGAGATGGCAGCCCAGGGGAGCCTGGGGACAGGCAGGGCTGGCAGGGGGACATGGAGAGGGAGGGCACAGACAGGGCTGTGACCGGGCGATGGTGCACGCACAGGTGTTCACACGTGTCCGAGGGACAGCCACCTCCGAGACCCAGCAGAAGGCGTAGGGTGAGCTACTGCTAGTTGTGACAGGACCAGGGGTAATGGTTTTAGGATAAAAGAGGGTAAATTCAGACTAGGTAGAAGGAAGGAACATTTTTACAATGAGGGCAGCGAGGCACTGGCCCAGGTTGCCCAGTGAGGTGGTGGATGCCCCATCCCTGGAGACATTCTAGGTCAGGCTGGACAGGGCTCTGAGCAACGTGATCTCGTTGAAGATGTCCCTGCTCAGTGCAGGGGGGGGTGCTGGAGCAGATGATCCTTAAAAGCCCCTCCCAAACCAAACCATCAGATGATTCTACTGCTCCAATGGTGCCTTGGTCCCCCGGGGACCGTCGGCAGGGAGAGGCGGCGAGGGGGGGTGGCACACACCTCCTGCAGCCCACTCCCCTGGGTTGCCAACTGCTCCCCGCTAATTGACTTCGTTACCGTCGACGGGGCAAGCAGTCGTGCAGCCATGGCCCTCAGATTCACCCAGCTGAAAGCCACCACGGTTATTTCCATCCCTCGCTAAACACAGCACTTGACTGAGCGACCCAACTGGTGCTCCAATGTTTTCCAGCATCGGTCTATTCTTATCTGCTCCCGTGGCCTCTCCTGGGCTGACGGAGCCAACAGTCCCGCCCCGGCTCTATTTTAGATGGGTGCGATGTGTCGGTGGCCTTCACGCTGCAAGAATGTGATTAAAAACAGCGCAGGGTAACGAGCTCGCCGGGATGAGCTGGGCGTCGCGGGGCTTGTTTTCTGCCTCCCATCTGCTCCGCTCCATCCCCCTTCCTTCCCCGTGCTGGGACCTCTCCCAGTTGGAAAAAAAGACACCGAAAGGGAAGATGGGAGAAGCTGCACGTGATGGTGGAGCTGAAGGAAGGGAAGGACGTGGGCAGAGGCTGCTCCCAGCCCCGGCTCCACGGCAGCCGCAGGGGAGATGCTGTGTCTCTCACCAATTCTCCCTCCCCAAATCCCCCCGGAGCAGCAGGAGGGGTCTCTGCCCCACCACCCCATCCCCTTTCCCTGCTGCCCCGGAGAGGGGAAGGCAGAGTGGAGACGGGGAGATGGGCGCCATCCAGGCACTGGAGTGGCCATCACCGTCCTCTCCCTGAGCCACCCGGGAGCATCCTCCTCCCTCGTCTCTCCCTTCTCCTTCCCCCTACCCCACGCCAGGGGTATTTTTCCTGGCCGTGAAGGGGATGCACCAGCCCCCCCACAGCAGAGCTCGGGAGGAGGTGTGTGTGTGTCAGAGAAACAGCCCCCGAGAGGCTCACAGCCTCCCACCCTGCGGCTCGACTCGCGGCGGAGCCAGCGGAGGATTATTCCAGCTGAAAGTCTTTGACTGATGAGTAACAGCAACGCTCCCCTCCGCTCGCCTTCGAGGAATCCCTCTGCTCTTGCCAAGTCCAGCTTATTCCACCGCAGCAGCCGACGGCCGGGCCGGTGAACGTGGCCGTGGCGGGGAGAAAGGGACGCGACCCTCTGCAGCCACAGGAGAGGCACAAACTTGGTTTCCACCAGCATGGCCGGCCTGGACCACCTGCAGCTTCTTGCCCAGCTGCAAAACCCAGCGGCCGTGCCTTGGGGTCAGGGCATCACCACCCCAGGCAGCCCCTCCCATGGCAAAAGTAGAGATCTGCAGAAAACCCCTGGGCTTTTTTGGGGCACTGACCCATAGACAGGCCCATAAGCTGCTCCGCTGTCTCCTGAGCCGTCCCGGAGTCGCCAGGAAGGGTCCTTCCCAAATTTGGCTTGCTAGAGGCTACAGGAAAAGGTCACCAACTCTTCCACGTCATTAGGAATCGCAGTGTTAGAGTCGAGCTGAGACTTTCCCATATTGTTATTTCACTGTCAGGCCCAAATAGTTTCATGCCACGGAGCTGGGAAACAAGCTCACCTCGGCTGACTTGAACACCAAGGGCCAGTCGGGGAACTGGTTTGGATCATCGGGCTAGCACCCCAGAATAAACCGCACCTCTCCCACCCTCCCCAGCTCTGCCATCAGCTGAAGCACCCACGGGCGAGGGGCTCCTGGCCAAGCCCAGCTCCGGAGCATCCCAGCACCCGCATCCTTGTGTGGCCACAGCCACCAGCCAGGCTCCCCCGGCTCATCCCTGCCCGTCTCCCACCACCTCCAAAATTAGGGCAGCTGCTGCGGCAGGAAGCACCTTCTGTATTTTTGGAGCTTAAAAAAAAAATTAAAAAAAAAAAATCTTTTCGAACGGCAAAAGAATGTTTCTAAGTCAAGGGATTTAAACTATTTTGCAATCAAGGAAGCATATTTCCAAACCAGCTCGATGGCGAGAGCCTGGGTGCTGTGTGGGCTGTGTGAAGGGGCTGCTATAAAAGGGTACACAGCTGTCCAGAATTTGGAAACCGGTGCTTTTGCAGAATATATATAGACATCCCTCCCCACTCAACATATTTCCTTCCAGTTCATTAGATTTAAAAAAAAAAAAATAAAATAAAAAATGTAAAGAATCAGTAGGATATTGAGGAGAGTACTTTGATGCTTTGGGGTCGTCTAAAAGCCATGGGACCGAGTCCCCGGGCTGCGGGTGAGCACCCACTGCCCTGGGAATGGCCCCTTGGTCATGGGTGTCACTGCCATGTCCCCGCAGCAACACAGACACCCAGCCATAAACCAGCTGCCGCCTGGAATGGGAAGCAGAGACGCCGGCTCCCAGCATGGCAATGGGGATGAAGGCAAGCAGGTTTGCCTCGAGATGGCAAAGAGGTGAGACACAGAGGCCAACCACCCCCAGGCAGGACACGGGACATCTTCTGTGTTACTGTGTGAAGAGGAGAAGACTAGTTTTGGGGACAGATGTGACCACCAGAAATGCCCATCCTCACTCAGACCCAACAAGTTCACCCACCACCTCCTGCATCAGCTCATCCCTCAGCGCTTTGGCTCAGGTAAAATACCTGATTTCACGCGGTGGCCACCGCTGGGCAGCAGCTTTGATACTCATTTATCTCCAACCTGGATATGCTCCCTGTTTTTCCAGGCCATTGGCTACCACCAGGCATCTTCTGCTACTTTCACCATTATCTGATGTCCCCTTCTGCAGTGAGCAGGTGGAGACAAAGCTGCCTCCAGCCTGGGACATGGTCAAGACAGAGGGGCTTTTCAGAGATGTGGAAGAAACAACATGTCCAGGCCGAGCACCTGAAGGTGCCTTCAAGGAAGGAAACACATGAGCGCGGCGCCGCGTATTTAAGAAAAAGGAAAATCACAAAGAGTAAGAAAAATCGGAGGAACAAGAGAGCAGGTCTCAGATGCTGAAAGGGCTTTTCATTTTCCTTTTCACTGAACCTTACCATTTCTCTCTGTTTTATCTTGGAGAAAGAGGTAAATTAACTACCAGCTCAGTTCCGAGAGACTGGATCCAAATGGATGGGGAATTAAGAAGATTTTCTGTTCGCAATAAAATCCAACCAACGGTATTAAAGCAGCAGAGGGCTTGGTCTGGTTTTCAAAGATTAGCTACAGCTGTCCCAAGGAAGACAAGCTCCGATTTTCCCATTTTGCTCCAGCGTGACGTTTCTAAAGCTGCCTGGATCATTTACAGTCGTTAGAGGCCAGGCTGTGATGACCATCATTTAACCAGGTAGAAGAGAGAGATGTGGCTCTTGTTCTCCACCATATCCCAGCTCCCCGGCCCCTTTCACCCACAGACAGACCAGTTGCTCCCAGTACGCCCACCCTGAGGACCTCGCCAGGTTCCTGCTCCGGCGCTGCCGGGGACGCACCCGCTAAGGAACCTCATCTTCTCAGCCAGCCCCACCACTAGCATCACGCCGCAGCTCCGTACCCGGCACTAAAACCCACCAGCACGGAGGCAGGAGCCTATTTTTCCCTTGCCGATAAAGAAGTAATATATTGTTCATTTTTGTTTGAATCGATCCGGCCGCGCATTGTAATTTACTCCGTGATGTAGTACTCCTTAACGAGATTTATCAGCCTGCCAGCCAGCCTTATCTTTAACAGTCCCCATTATCGGGATGTATTTCTCAGCCAAGGTTAACAGCAGCGGGAGGATCTCCAGACGCCGGCTGCATGATAATAACCCTGCAGTAACGCCCGGGAGATGTACGTGGGGTCCGACAGAACCCATACCTTCGTTATCACTGATCCTAACTCCCTTTGGCGTGTCGGGACGGCGGAGATGCAAGATGTTTCTCATGGCCACCCTGCTATTTCACACATACCTTTGATGAAATAACCTGGGAACCCGTTGGAACCCGCATGGGGGAGATTTCAAGTTGACACACTGGAGGGAAGGGATGCCATCCAGAGGGTCCTGGACAGGCTGGAGAGGTGGGATCGTGCAAATTGCATGAAGTTCAACCAAGCCAAGTGCAGGGTCCTGCACCTGGGATGTGGTAATTCCAGGCATTCTATGCAGGTTGGGTGGAGAATGGCTGGAGAGCAGATCTGAGGAGAAGGACTTGGGGGTGTTGGTGGATGAGAAGCTCAACATGAGCCAGCAGTGTGTGCTGGCAGTCCAGAGAGCCAACCCCATCCTCGGCTGCATCAAGAGAAGTGTGGACAGCAGGTCTCGGGAGGTGATTCTACCCCTCTGCTCTGCACTCGTGAGACCCCACATGGAGCACTGTGTCCAGCTTTGTAGTCCTCAACACAAGAAGGACATGAATCTGTTGGAACGGGTCCAGAGGAGGGCCACGAGGATGATCAGAGGGATGGAGCACCTCTCCTATGAGGACAGGCTGAGAGAGCTGGGGTTGTTCAGC
>JAOQGH010000003.1:19285507-19308215 GCA_025769975.1 Gallinago jamesoni | reverse complement strand
AAGAGGCCCGTGTCCTTCCCGAGCTGAGGACTCCAGAATTGGCAAATGGAATATTCCGTACAGTAGGTGTCATGCTCGGTACACAAATGGGGTTAGCCAGGAGTGGAAGGTACTCACAATCGCTGCTTGGGACAGTGATAAACCACAAGGTGGTGAGAGTGACTTAGATATTCTTTTACTATTATTATTATTGGTATTTTTCCTTTTTCTCCTGGGTTGAGATAACTCTCTTTATCTCAACCCAGGAGGCTTTTTGTTTCCCCCTTTCCTTTCTCTTCCTCTTCTCCCTGCCCTTCCAGGAGAATGGGGAGAACCGCACGAGCAGCTGCGTGGTCCTACCTGTTGTCTGGGGTTAAACCACAACAAGGTGTGATTTCTTAAATCCTCACTGAAATGGCCCAGCACTCCATCTTCCTGCAATGGAAACCTCTTTCCTGCCTGCATGCCACCAGGCTGAGGCTGTAGGGAATTTGGGAGAGCCCCAAAGCGCCAGATCTGACTTGGTGAGAGCAGCTGATGGTGCTGTTCCCAGGAGCCGGCTCCTGGAGGAGGTGTGAGGAGGTGGGAGGAAGCTCCATGCACCTGTACTTCTGTTAATTCACACAAACAACTTATTTAAAGCTGGGTAACACATATCATGGCAAGCAAGCAAGAGAAGTGGAGGTCGGGGACAATTTTGGGCTTCCTCTCTCTGCTGGTCACCTACAGCCTCCAGAGCTGTGGGCCACCACAGCCCACACACTTCTCCGGGGACGTGCTGTCAAAATGCTTGTACCTGAACTCTTCAGGTGTCCTAGGCTCTCATTTCTCAGCATTATCTTCTAACCATGCCCAGAAGCTCCCCGAGACCCAGGGCCAAAAGAAAACCAGCTCTGCTGGTAGATCTGGGAGCAATGGGCTTGGAGGTGCTACCTGGCTGCTCACAGGTGGGATGCTCTTGGAGCTACCTTCACCTGGACCAGACTACACAAGCCCTCAGCCCACGGCAGCGCAAAGACGACGAGAGAAGCTCAAGTCACCCTTTTCCTTAGGTGGCTTCACACCTACGCAACTCAGCCGGTGACTCCACAGAAAAAAAAAAAAAAAAGGGCAATTTTAGTATTTTCTTGTCTTTTGCTAGGTTTGAGTGAGCTGAACGAAGTACTGGGGAGGAGGCAGCTCCTTGGATAGCTCCCCAGGAGGCTGTACAGGGTGGGAGGGGACGACAAGGACCCAGAGCCTCCGAATCCATCTTTAGATCAGGAGTGGGATGGGGATGAAAATACCTTGGGTAAATAATAACGCATCTTTCCAGGGAAATCAGAAGTTTTAGGGGGCTACGGATATGGGCAAAAGCCTTCCCTGCTTTCTGCATTTCACGCTCTATTTTCTCCTCCTCATTTCATAACAGTGACCGCCAGTCAGCAGCACCTCCCGCACCCCCCCTGCTGAGAGTGGCCCAGAGGTTTGACCAGTTGCCCCTCCTGACGTTGACCGTGTATCCAGCTAGTTGGGACCTGTCCCATCCCGCTGGTCACCCATCCACATGGCAGAAGCACACACAGATGTCCAGCAGGAGGTCCACTTCCAGTGCCATGAAACAGCCTAACACAGTCTCACCTCCATCAGCAGGTTTGGACAACTCGTGCAGCTCCTCCATACCTTCCCATCCCCTACCCAAACACCCACTCTGGCCTCATGCTCCTTCCAAGATCCACCTCAGCCACTTGCGGGGACTATTCCTCAACAGCCATGATGAATTTGGAAGTCAGCACATGCCAAAGCACTGGAGATAGTGGGTGTTGGGATGCTTTGCACCCTTAGCATTATGTGCGATGCCACCAAAGAGCCTAGGTTCCCAGCAAAGAGGTGCTGCCAGTGTCCCCTCCAGTGTCCTCTCCAGTTCCCACCTCACCCAGCCCCCCAACAAGTATGAATCCAGTTTGGGTGATGCTTCCCACTGAGCTACGAGAGCCCACACCAATACACAGAGAGCAGTCTCCCTCAGTGCCAGTTCATTAGAGCCTCCCTGGCAGCAGAGATGACCTAATTAGTGAAGATACCTGTCCTGTAGGAGGATGCAAACATCATTTAGGATTTTCTTTTTTTCCCTCCCAAGATGGTGCCACAGTTTTGCTATGAAACCATAATCATATGCAGCCCACCTCCAACACCATGACAAAGCCACAACGATACAACGCTATTTGCAGAAAATGCATTCTTCTATCACTGCTTTGCTGCAAAACTCTGTCCTTCCCATAAAAACCAGGCCACCGTGGCCTTTCCCTCCCTGTTACTGACACCGTTTGAAGCCAGGGTGAAGACTTTGCCCGAGCTCCAGTGGTACACACGGAGGGTGCTGCCCATCTTGCCCACAGCCCACGCTCCTCTGCATGTACCAGAACCCGGGCTCCAATCTCCTCCTCAGTTTCCACGCAACTTCCAAGGGCAACTTATAGTGAAGGTCCTAATTCATAAAGCAATTAATGGATAGAGCCTCACTACTTGAGGTGTACTACCCTCACTACAAAGGGGGAGTTGTGGAATTTGTGTGAATCTTGGGGCTCGGGACAAGCTCTCACGGGCTGCGAGGAAAAAAGAGGATGAGACCACAGAGCAATCTTCTCAGAAGACCAAGCAAACCTAAAATCCGACTGCATTAACACGTCTTGCAATGTTTTCCTTTTCTCAGAAAGTTTTTGTTATGAGCGTCCCCAGCTCGAGCATTGCATTTCTTCCTCAACTCTTAAAAACCACATAAATCCCAAAAAACCAGCCCATCTATTATAAGCCGGATAATGGTTCTACGTAAAAGGAAACAAAGTCCGAGACACCACAAAGCCCAGGTGGGACCTCACCGTGGGTCTGAGCTCTACGTGACGGCACATGGACACGGCAGTGACGAGCAGCAGCGAGAAACCTTATGACAGACAGAGCCGCAAGCACGAGTTTGCCAAGGGTGTCTCAAAGAGTTTAGTCAAAAGCTGAGAGTGCCAGGACAGACTCCAGCCTTCAAAATCTGAACATTTAATCCCGGGTGACAGCGAGTGACCCTGGAGACAAGCGCTGGGGAGAGGTGACCTCCCTTCAGCCACCTTTCTCTGGTACCTGCAGAGAGCACCACATTATCAGGTACAACCCGATCCCAAACTAATTCTCTAATTAATTAATCAGCGGGCGGCTGCCAAGGGGAATACATTAAAGCCATTTCACCAACTCATGAGCTTTCTGAAGCTGGGAAATGCATCGTTGGCCAAGGGCACACCAGCATGGGGCTTCAGGTCTACCCAAGGGATGACATTTGGACACCTCCTCTTCTCACCCAAGCCCTCAGGGTAGGAAGGAGGCAGTGGTAGGAGCAATGAGCAGAGCTTTTTCACTGAAAGTGGCATTAGCCACACGGAGGTGGCCAGCTGATGGGCACAGACACATAACTAGGCACTGGTTTACTCCTCCACGAACAGGCTGCAGGCAACGCCGGGAGAGCAGCTCTCCTCCGCCGTGAACGTGACCACAAACAGCAGCAGCTTTGGGAAGGGGAGAAAATTACTGGGTGTAATTGAAACTGCAAGGAGGAGTTAGGGACATAAAATGTAATTATCCGCTGTGGAACAAAGCCAAGATTAACAATCCTACTTCTGGTCATTTAAAGTCCCCATTAACTTTTCCGTGTGCTGATGATATCGATTTTGTGTCTCACTGGCTGCAAGATGCAGCATTTCTAGAAGAGAGCCCTGGGGCTCCTCTCATAAGGGTCTCAATTCACCTGTGGAGGAGGGAGTGAGGGTCTAGACTTTAACTGAAGGCCTTCTCCAAAGATCTGGAAGATTTCCCTCACTAGCTAGTGAGAGTGGAGGAAGAGGCAGGAGGATGCTCCAGTTGAGCCCCAGTGGCACTAACCACTCTGCTCTGCAGGTGTTAGTGGCCAGAGTTGCCTAAGGTACCTTTTTGGTGCTTGGGATGATGATCTGGGTGGGCATCACAGCAATTCAGAGACCTCACGGACTACATTTGGTGAGACTGAGTGGACCTCAGACCACCTCAACCTCCTCCTCCTCTCCTTGCACTCCACCCCAGCAGGCTGCATGACGCTCAGCCAGTTCACATCCAAATGGTGCCGTGGACATCTCCACATCCATCCTCTGCTCAGCCCGGGACCTAACAGCCCAGCCCCCTGCCCTGAAACCAGGCACATCTGGAGAGGGCAGCAAACTCCAATGAGCCATTGTGTGCCCTCAGCTGATTTGAAATCTTGCTGAGGTCTTGGCATTTTCCCCACCCATACCATTCTCCTTGCACCTTTACCATCTGAGAACACAGAACATCCTTCACCAGCCTCATCCCAAGCCTGGTGAAGGTGTCCATCCACAGCACCAGAAGGAAGATGTTTGTTGGTGCCTCAGGCACCTGCATGACCCGTTTTATTTCCTCACCCCTGGACACTTTTGGGGAGCGGTGGAAACTGTGGGGAGTGCCCCAAGAAATGACCACCCCTTGCTCTGCTTCCCATGTGAAACCAGCAGGAACTCAGCATACACATGGGAAATCCACATCTTTGTCAAGAGATGGAGGACCATTGGACCATTGGTGGAGCCTCCAGCAGTCCTGGGGGCTTCCCCTGGAAGAAATATGGCTCCAGAAGCTCTTTAAAAGGGTTTTGTAAACCTTTAGAGGAAAACACACCATCTTTTTTCCATTTTAAGGAAGGAGAGAGCCGCGACCCTCGGCTTGGAAGGTGCCCACCCGCCCGCCCCCCCAAGTCCCCTTACCTCCACCAGGTGAGGCGTGGGGTTGAAGCCGCACATGTTGCAGACCTGCTGCCGGCAGGTCGTGCAGGTGTTGTAGTTGGGGGGCTCGCTGGAGCCCACGTTGATCTCCGCCTTGCAGAGGGGGCACGAGACCCTCGCTTTCGGCACTTCCTTTGGCTTGATGCCCTGCTCCGGCTTGCCCGGCTTGGCGGCCGGGGCGGCACCAGCTCGGCCCTGCGCCCCCGGGGCTTTGGGACCAGCCTCTTTGCTGGCATCGCTGAAGACAATTTTGGGAGGCACTTTGCCGGGAGACGGCTGGCTCGGAGGGGGGGCCTCTGGCTGGACATTCATGAGGGTGCTGGCCTGGGTCAGGAGGGACGCCCCAAAACCGAAGAGCTTCCCCGTCAGACCCTCCTGGGCTTGTTCTTGTGCTCCAGCCCCAGGGGCCGGGGCGGCAGGTTTCGCCCCCGCATCTCCCGCCGTCTTTCTCTGCTCGGAGGAGGAAGGCTTGGCTTGCTGATGCTGCGGGGAGGACCTGGCCGCCTCCTGGGGTTTCGGCTGGCCGGGGCCGTGCGGTTCCCTCTGCGGCGTGGCGGCGGGGTGAGGTTTGGATGGCTCGGGCGGCAGGGTGCGGGCGGCCGGCGGGGACTTATCCGCAGCCGGGGGCGGTGGGTGCTTGGCCGGGGAGTGGGACGGGGAGGGCGAAGGAGAGTGCAGCTGCTGCTGGCTCTTGGAGCGAGGAGCAGTGGTCATGTCCATCCCCAGCGCCCGCTGCATCTGGCAGTTCAAGCACAACCATTCCTTCACCTGCGAGAGGAGGAGAGGACACGGGCAGTGAGGGATGGGCAGGCAGCCCCAGCGCACCCTTAGGTTCCCCGAAACAACCCCCACGCAGCTACAGGAATGAGGCACCAGCTCCCAGAAAGAACATGCTGGTACCACGTTCTTCACCAAAGCATCTCCCAGTCACAGCAAACAGACCCCCATCTGTCCCAGGTACCCACGACACAACACGCCGGGGCAAAAAAAAAAAAAAAAGCAAGATTTAATTAGCCTTGGGTTGCTTCCAAGGCTTCTGCGGCAAAGCTCCTGCTAGCCACCAGGCTCTGCCTGCAGGCAGCACCCTTCCCCGCTTCTCCCAGGGGAGAGGAGCCTTCCCGAGGGGCTCCTGGCCCCACCACCTCCCTAAAGCCCATTTCTGGACTCCCACTTGGTGACCAGAGCTGGCAGGAGGTCCAGAGCAGCTCAACAGAGGGATGCTGCCATCACGTACAGCTGCAACGCTGCCTGCTGCCGCCGGGTACCTCCTGGGGGGGTGGGAAAGGCATCGTCGTGACACGCCTGATGCTTCCCCGGGGCCAGCTGACATGGTTTTTCATGGAATCGGCGGGGTGGTCGTGATATCTCACCCAGGAATGTGGCACATAAGGGGCAGTGGGGAAGCCGTTTCTCCTCACGCGATACATCTGCGCCGCTGGGCAGGGAAAGCGCCCCGGGGGGAGTAAAGAGTTAATTCTCACTCTCCCCAGGATGAACTTTTGGATGCAAATGAAAAATACAATGCTCCCTGGCTAAGCGGTGATAAATGAAAGACTTCCCCCCTCCAGAGACCTTCCCCGTGACACGCTAATGTCTGAATTAAGTTAATTAAAAGAGGCCGTATGAAAGCTGTGAGCCTTCCCCTATGAGGAATCCCCAGGATGCTCAGGGGCTGTGCAAATATTAACATATAGCACAGTCAGCGGGACCACCAGGGTCTGCCTGCAAAACCTTTCTCCAAGACAAGCGACTAAAGTGGCAAAAAGGACCGGAGCATTCCCAAAAAGCAGAGCAGCACCCGGGAAAGGCGGGTGCAGAGCCCGGCACGGGTGGCTGCTGGCACATCCCCTGGGCTCTCCCAGGGCTGCACATCCCAGGAGCCTGCGCGCATCCCATGGGATGCAGATTTCCCTGCCTTTTCAGCAGGTCCCACGGTGGGACAGGATGGTGAGCCCCTAAGAGGGGAGGCAGATGTGCCCTAAACGCCTCTTCACAGGTCTCCTCCCAGGAGGACTCCGAAAAGGCCCAGCCTTCGAATAATAAAACTTTTTGAAAGGGAGGCAATTCAGATCAATTAGGGAGGCTGGATTAAAATTAAAGGGGGAGGGTGCATAAACAAACCTCCCCCTGCCCACTGTGCCCCTTCTGCCCCCTGCCCAGCCCCTGGTGGGGTCTCCAGCTTGCAGAGCTCTTCCCATCGCCTCCTGGTCTCCTGCGGAGCTCTTCCCATCGCCTCCCCAGCCTGGTTGCCCCTCAGCTCTGTGCCCTTCTCGGCTCTCACCGTGCTCACCGAGCTCCCGTGCCGCCACCGCGTCCCCCCACCAGCCTCTGCTCCGGTATTTCACTCGGAGCTGAAAAGCAGCCCCAATTTGTCCCCTGCAATTTTAGGTTACGTCGCTGTTTCTCCCAGCCCTTCCGAACCAGCACCGTTATATTTAATGCCTGAGAACATGGCTTTAGTTTTTGTCATTTCTTATGGTCTTGCTGTCTCTCTCTCTCTCTCCTCCTGAGAAACAGAATTCCTTGCGTTATTTTGGCTTTCGCAGCCCCTGGAATTTCTTCCTGCTCTTCTATTTCAGGAGAGCGTCTCCCCAAATCCTGTCGGCTCTGCCCGCTGTCCCCGTCGGCTCCGATTAAGGGGGAACCAATCCTTCCTATTCAGGGTCTCTCTTCCCCGCAAAGTTCCCAGTATCTCAGAAAGGCAAATCTTCCCTCTCTGCACAGTCTCCTCACCCGCCCTTTCAGACCCCTCCGGTGGGGTGGGAACTGGGAGAAGAGGAGACCATCCCCAGACCCGCACCGGGGCTGTTTCGCAACTCGATTTTAAGGGACCAGGACTGCAAGGTCTGCCCTCCTGCTTCTGCATTTATTGTAGCCTGGCACAAGATTTAACTTATTTTCCAGAAATGGGAAAAACATTCTGCTGCTCTCCTGCATAAACTTCAACCAAACAAAACGTTGAGGGAATTCAATTGATTGAATCTCAACCGTCTGCCGGCTTCAATGAGCGCTGTCGCTGAACACCCAACAGCTCTCAGCTCTGGTTTTGCTGGTTCCCCCTCTCCCCACGCCACGCACGGTGCCCGCTTTGTCCCTGGCCAAGGGGACAACCATTCCCTGGGCACCCAAGATGTTCCAGCCCCAGGTGCCATGACCACATAAAGTGCATATGGCCCATGGACAAGCCCACCAGGATCTTCCTGAGCTCAGGGGCTGGGGAACAGCAGCATCATTGGAGCTTTCACGCTTTCTACAATAAACCTGGCTTATGCAACCAACACAGAAAAAAAAAAAAGCCAGAGTGCTTTCCGATGGGATAGGAACCATCAAATTGCTCTGGGTGACTTGGTAAACAATTGCTGAGGAACATCTGTCCTGAGGAGCAGGAGAAAGCTGCAGGGAATACATTGAGGGAATACGTTCCCAGAGGAAGCACTCGAAATGTAAATTTTGTTGGGATTATGACAAACTGCCTGACCGGCCTCTACTAATGCAACCACCGATGACACAATGTGTGGATTACACAGATCAAAGATGACTTAAGGGATCCTGGAGGGAAGATAGTAAAGAGGAAGGACCAAGTCATCTTGCTAAAGATCCTTCCCCGAAGAAAGAAAGAGGAGGATGGAAAAGCCTGGGCATAAATCTTTACCAATCCAACCCCTGAAAATTTTGATTTGGTGGAGAACTGGGCAAGTAAGACACAAAAATGCACGAAATGGTGAACTACGCAGTTGGCTTATATCATCCTCTAAATGATCCTCTTCTTACAGCAGAGAGATGCTAAGAAAACAGTAGAGAAATAGGGGGTAAGAATATGAAAAGAATAATTCATCTTACTACTTCTTCACCACTGCTAACAGTCCAGGCAATGAGCAGAATGAAACGTCTGTCGGTGAGAAGAGGAAAACCCAACATTACTGAAAACTCCAGTTCCAGCTCCCCTTGTGGGAATGCTGAGATCACTGTTATACACTAAAATAAGGGGAGGTAAAGCTGTGCCCTCTTGAATAGTCTGAGATCGGGTGCTCAGCACATGCCAACCTCCTTCACCGAAAAATATAAAGAAAATGGAGATGTAGATGATAGCTCTGACACCAAGCTGGTGCCTCAATGAAGAGAGAACAAGGCCAGCTAAAAGTGAAGGTGGCTGCTGTGCAAAATGAAGGGCACAATTAGAAATATAGAATCATCAGCTGTGAGAGCTCAGCACACCAACATCAACTGAAACGAGAAGCCGTGAAGTGCTTAAACCGTACAAAAGCAAAGGAGCTTCAGGAAAACATCCCCTGGGGAGCAGCAGGAAGGACTGATGGAGGGCTTTAGGGACCGAGGCCACCCTAGAAGGACAGGGGTCCGTCGCTGGATGGAGATGGTAAAGCTGTTAATGAGACAGATATGGCAGACGTGCTATAATTACTGTCATTGAACATTTTGGAAGAAGCAGGATAACACTCATTACGAGGATGAAGCGTTTCCAACTTATTAGCAATCAAGAAGAACACTCAACAACATCTACCAGCACCAGAAGACATTTAAATTTGGCAGATCTGAATAATTTTGCATCCAAGAGATCTAAGAGGGCTAAGAAAACTGCCACGTGCTGATGTTCATTTTTAAGAGGAAATTTTAGAAGACCGGAAGAGTCTTCTGCTTGAATATCCAAGAAGGTGAAGGTATGGCCTGGAGGGGACAGCTAGCCAGACATCTGTCCAAGAGGGAAAGACAAGGCTTGGGCTCACGCAGCAGAGAACTGAAAGGCAAGCAGATCCGCCAGTCAACATGGTTTTAGGGAAAATGGGTCACGGCAAGCAAACCTGATTTCATTCTCTGCACGTTTGATATTAGTAATGCACAGAAGCAATACCCTTGATGTCCAAAAGGTGTTCTGACCTAGTAACGCATGACACACTGGCAAAAAAAGAAAGCCCTGTAAAATATGACTAGTGAATAGGTTAAATGGATTTCAGACTAGTTACCTGGCTGACCTGGGAGACAACAAGGATTCACCGTCTCTCTACGGCTAACACCGCTCACACACGGCAGATTTTGGTAAAATGATAAATATTGATGAAGACGGGTCTCTGCCGCCTGCCAAACCCGCTCTGGCTCCGTGCGGGAAGCCTGGAGCTGGAGGTGGGAATGAGGAGGTGGCTCAACCTCCTCTTCCAGCACCGAGGGACTCCTTTCCAGAGCCCTCAACGGTTCCACACCGACATTTTAAGGAGATTAGCAAAACACTGCAGGAGATACAGACCGGATCTGTAAGAGTGATTCCAGGGCTGCAGAAAATGTCTGAAATGAGAGAATTAAAGAGGTTGATCTTTTTCGTTTATCAGAGAGAAGATTAAGAAGTGACTTGATTACGACATAGCAGCACATTCAGGGGAAACAATATCAGGTACTAAAAGGTTCTTAATTAGGCAGAAAAAGGCATAAAAAGAACTAATGACTGGAAATGGAAGCCAAATATATTAAGCATCACTTTTAACAGCAGATGTTTCTAACCATTAAAGCAAATTATACACACGCTGTTGGGCTCAGCAGAAGACTCAGGGAGGTAAAGCTTGCAGGCCTTCAGTCTATAGGGTATTTTATACCCACACTGATCTTAAAAGCTTCAGAAGTTTGAATGTATTTGCTGACATTTGGTTTGTCTGCATCCGACACCTGACCTGCCCCAGAACCCAGGACCCCCACCCCAGACCCCTGCAACACCCCAGGCTGTTCCCTCTAACCCCGCTCCCAAATCCCGCTAGTCCCTAATGCTATTCCCTAATTCCTAAAGGGTCTGTGACTTGCAGCCCTTGCGGGGTCACCGCTGCCAGATGTGCCTCCCCCTCTCCACGCCATCCTCCAGCTGCCAGCACCGACCGTTTCCAAATCCCATTAGGAACGGAAACTTCACAATCAGCATTTCCTTAATACATATACATACATATATATATATATATATATATATAAATTGTAGGCAGGAATACAACACACAGCACGTGCTGGCTGTGCTCTGGGCAGATTTAAACCCCGAAAATTATGATAGGTGGGCACGTGCCTGGTGGGCCAGACCCTGGCCCCTGCAGAAGGCAGTGGATTGCACAGGTACGTAACTGGGGGTGGGTTAAAAGCATCCGTGTGCGCTGCAGCTCACCCATCCCTCCAGAAAAACACCGAGAAAAGGACCCAGATAAAAATGAACTGAAACGATAGAGACAGCTTGAGCTTGCAAGGCTTCTAAAGTTATTCTGAGACCACCTATTTTAGGAAGCTGTGGAAACAGCCCATCCCCTGGATTTGTTACCAGGAGATACGAAGGAATGCTGGTAATGGGCGGGTTGTTTTGTTCTCCTGAGGTAAGACAATACAGCTCTAAAAGTATCCTAAGTATAGAGTTCAGCCTTTGCAGTAGACAGGAGAAGCCTTAAAATGAGCTGTAAGCAGAAAGAATTCTTAATTGAACGGCTGAGATCTCTTGAAGCCAAAATGTAGGATTATAATGAAGAATAATTCTGGCTTTGCTGAAGGTTGGTTATTTTGGACCGCTTGGAGGTCGCTCAGGACACTATTCCACGACATAAAGGTAATAAAACCAAGAACAGGACAACGTTAGATGTTATTTGAGACTTCGGGAGTCTTGAGGTTGAATGGTTCCTCACCAGCTCTACCCATTTACAACACCTCACTGCAGCCTTGCTAGACACCACGCTGCACCAGAGGAGGCCACGGGGCACTGCAGGAGCACAGACCACCTGACTCACTTTAAATGATTATTTTAGGCTGGGAAGAACGGCTCCCAGGTCATCTCAAGTCAAGCATGGCCAATCCCATCCAAGGCGGACCACTTTGAGCAGGGGGGAAGCAAAACAAGGTTTGCTCAGCAGAAGATAGAATCCATCCTCCTCCTCTGGTGTGAGACAGCAGGGCGCACAGCTGGCTGGAGAAACAAGAAGCCAAGCTCATGGGAAATCAGAGAAGAGGACCGTGGGTTTCCTCCCAGTTGCCTAAACCATGTGTATTAAATATTCTACAAAACTGGAAATCGTGAAAAAGAACACATTTGGGAAAAGCAAGGCAGCGAACCTTCGGCAGGAGCTCCTTGACTGCGAGGAGTGCCTCCCAGAGGCACCTCTCATGAAGCCAAGCCCCAGCAGATGCACCCCAGGGCCAGGGCCACCCTCCCTCCTCTGCCTTTACGGAAGCAGCAGTAGAGCCAGAGCGTAAAACATAACCAAAGCTGGAACTGGGTAACGAAGGTACTATGTTAATCACACTAATAGGGAGGCCCAGCGCCAAGATTGTTGACTGGATGAAGAAGGGTTTCATTAATGGGGGCTACTGTGACCAGCGGTGTCCCTCAGGGGTCAATACTCGGCCTACTCCTGTTCAACGTATTCATAAATGACCTGGATGAGTGGACAGAGTGTATCCTCTGTCCATGGAGTGTATCCATTTGCTGATGATACCAAATTAGGAGGGCTGGTTGACACTCCAGAGGGCTGCACCGCCATCCAGTGCGACCTGAACAGGCTGGAGAGCTGGACAGAGAAGAACCTTATGAGGTTCAACAAGGTCAAATGTAGGGTCCTGCACCTGGGGAGGAAGAACCCCAGGCACCAATACAAGTTAGGGATGGATTTTCTGGGAGGCACTACTGACAAGAAGGATCTGGGAGTCCTGGTAGATAGCACACTTTCCATGTGCCAGCAATGTGCCCTTGTGGCCAAGAGGGCCAATGGGATCCTGGGCTGCATAGGGAAGAGTGTGGCCAGTAGGTTGAGGCAGGTCATTCTCCCCCTCTGCTCTGCACTGGTGAGGCCACAACTGGAATATACTGTGTCCAGTTCTGGGCTCCCCAATTCAAGAGGGACAGGGAACTGCTGGAGAGAGTCCAGCGAAGGGCAACGAAGAAAATTAAGGGATTAGAGCATCTCCCTGATGAGGAAAGGCTGAGAGAGCTGGGACTCTTTAGCCTCAAGAAGAGAAGGCTGAGGGGAGACCTCATCTATGTTTACAAGTATCTAAAGGGTGGGTTGAAGGAGGAGGAAGCCAGACTCTTTTCAGTGGTTGCCAGCGATAGGACGAGGGGCAACAAGCTCAAGCTGGAACATGGGAAGTTCCATTCAAATATGAGGAAAAACTTCTTCATGGTGAGGGTGGCAGAGCCCTGGAACAGGCTGCCCAGGGAGGTCATGGAGTTCCCTTCTCTGGGGAGTTGGACTGGATGATCTCTAGAATGTCCCTTCCGACTCTGACAATTCCATGATTCCATGATTACTGGCTTATCCCAGAGGAGCCCTGCAAGAGCCTGGTCTCTCCCGAGAGGCTGCCAGTGACCTGCCTGAGAGTGTCCTTAAGTGCCTCCCATTCATCAGAGCTCTGCCTGCAGATGAAGAACCCTCATCTCACCAAATCAGCCAGTCAGCGAAACGTCCCTTTCCCTCCATGCCTCCCGGATCTGCTCTGGAGGAGCTCTGCAGAGGAGGAAAGAAGGAGGGGGGGAAAGGGAGGGGGTGGGGGGAGAGCGGGGGGGCAGGTCTTGCATTTTACATCGTCAGGCTGAAATCTGCCAAAAGCCACGTAACCCCGCAATGAAAGCCACATCCTGATCCAGGAGAAGAGGCAGTGCTAAAGGCAGCCCTCGGCTCTGGAAGCTGCAGCAGGGAGCTGGGATGCCGCCGGGAAGGCGGGAGGTGGGAATGGCTGGAGGAGAGCAGGGAGAGCTCAGCAAATGCTGGAAGGAGCTGCTGAGGCGTGTAAAAAAAAAAAGCTAAACGTGCCGCACGGAGAAGGCTTCCCACACCTTCCCAGAGGGGCTGGTGGAGCAGTACGGCCGAGAATGTGCCTTGTTCTGAAGTTTGGGGTTTGTGTTTGGTTTTTTTTTTGAAAGCAGAGCTATTGCCGACTTCTCCTCCGGCAACAGGGGGACAGCTTGCCCCGAAGCTCACAGGCTGAGGGCAGGAAAAGATGTTGTTGATCCTTCTTGTTTGGCTCAAGCGCACCAGCCTGCGTGCAAGGGGAAGGAGGAGCCTGCAGAGCATCCCGTGGGAGGCTGCAACGTCGGGGCACCAGCCAGGGGCTGATCTGGGGGGCAGGGGGACAGATAACATCAGGAGGATGAAGCCTCCCGAGGCACCTCTGGAGGACCAGGAGAGGTCCAGGGTGAGGGAGCTGTCGCGTGTGCCTGGCCGGGCTGCATGTCAAGACATCACCGAGAGGCATGTGTGCATCCAGGTGGAGAGGAGGCGGATGCAAACACGCACAGGCAGCGTGGGCTGAAGCTTCCTGGTCCAAACCTACAGCACAGTTTGAGGAGAATCCAGGGCTCCAGAGCGAACGCGCCATTAGGCGTGCCTCGGCACTTAATTGACAGGGGAATCGGTCAGCGAGGCACTTCTGGAAAAGGCCACCTTATGCTCATCTTTATCTTCAAACATGTCAATACAAATAAAAATCTAGTCCTTAGCGCTCCTGCCCAGAAGGGGAAGCCACCGAAGCCACCAGTACTCATCCTGCCAACCCTTGCCAGAAAATAATCAACTTGCTCGCTTGCTGGCGAGCGAGAGGAACCAACCCCCAAACTCATCTCCTTCACTGCAAACAACAGATGGGAGACCGCGTTGGTCCAGGGGACCGAGCTGCGGAATAAGACAGCGCCGTTTCATCCTATTAGTCACTTCTCAACCAGTTTCCTTTCCCTCCTGGTTAGCACTCCCCCGACTCACCAAAGGCTGGTAGAGCAACTCTTCTCCCCCTCTCCCCAAAGGGTGCCGGGGGGAGGCACTGACCCACACGGGGCTCTGCAGACCCTCTGGCTCCTCGCCATGGGGGTTTTTTTGGCCCATCTTTACCCACACCGCGCAGCCACCGACGCCGGGACGAAGGGAACCTTAAGAGGACATCACACGACCGAGCTCTGCGACCCACCTTGCTCCGCCGTCAGTCACCCCTAGGACGGGGCTCCCCCCGCCAGCATCCCCCGTGGCTGAGGCACCCACCGAGCTGCCGGCTCCTCGGGGAGCGCCGGCATCCTCTTCTTCACCCGCTCGCCCTCGCTGGCGGAGAGGAACGGGTGGGCAGGAGGAAACCTTTCCAGCCTCCCGCTCCCCCCCTGCCGAAGCCAGACACTGCTTAGCTAAGCACGCCGGCAATGCTGCCACCCCGGGCGAAGGGACAAGTCCTTCCAGTTCATTAGGGAAGGTTTCTCGTGCGATTTGCTGCCTCGCTAGCTCCTGTTTAGACAGCCCTTTGTGTGTGTTGCGTGTCCCCCATCCCCCCCCCCCGCCCCCACCTCCTCCATCCGCGGGGGCGCACGGAAGGTTCGGATGCCGCTGGGGGGATGCTGTCCCCTGGGCTTGGCAAAGACCTCACCCCGGGGTTTAACCTCTTGAGCTTCGTGGGTGGGTGTGCTCTAAGCGCAGCCCCAGGGACTTCCACGGGAGCCCGCGCCGTCAAGGAAAAAAGCCTAATGGCTTGCGCTCTGCCTTTTTCCTGCTGCTGCTCCCGAGCCCTGCCGCCGGCCGGCCGAAGGACGGAGTAACGGGAGCCTCGGGCCCTGCTCACTCATCGTCTCCCCCAGAACCAAAATAGCAGCCTGGGAAGGAGCTCAAAACTTTCCGTTCCGCCGTACCTCCTGCCCGAAGCGGAGAGAGACAGGAGGCCACGGGGTTCCCGCGGGTGCGAAGCTGCCCTGTACGGCAGGGGTGCCCTTCACAGCCCTAACCCTGCTACGAGCAGAGGCTGCTCAATAAACAGACTGGTAACGGGCTAATTTAAAAAGCAGCCCCGTTTCCTACCGGTAACGCAGAATAAAGTCATCATTCAGTTACCACATGGCTCCATATTTACTCATTTATGGCTCCACATTTCTGCTACGAGCAGGCAGCCTCGCCGGTGAGTTTCTGGCTCCTTTGGGAATTCTGGACAATTACAGCAATCGGACATAATGGCTGTAGCTCAGGGAATCAACTAAACAGCCTTGAAGATTTGAAGGTCCTTTTACGGCCCCAACTTTGCATTTCCTTGGCAGCGTCGGCACCTGGAGGCAGCAGAGCAGCAGCCATGGGGGGAGAGGATCCTGATCCTGCAACCCAGTGGAAAAGCGCCTGGGACAGAGATTTTTAAACAATAAAAGACAATCCTGGTGCTAACGTAAATAACCCAAAGTATTTTCAGAGACGGAGTCACGGGCCAGGTGTTACGGCCTCATGTTTTCTCCCGACTGAAGGCACCAATTTGGTCTCCTTTATGCCGGTCCCATAGGTGCATGAGTGAAGCTGCTGGAGTGAACGACTTCTGCAAACGAACACACTGGAGAGGATCAATCCATCCGAGCAGGACAGATTTTCTGTCTGTTTCTTTTTTTTTTTTTTTAATTATTATTATTCTGGATTAAATATGTAATAAATGCCCTTGTAGAATTTAAGGCCCGAAGACAGACAAGCCATTGCACAATCTTTTTACATACCTAACCAGATTTAATTGCTCAATTATTCCAGATAAACACGATAAGTTCCCTGCCATGAATAATTTATAATCCAGCTAGCCACACAATCTCTGAAACACAAATCTATGGCTGCAGCAGGGGAAAAGCAACCAGATGTCACCATCCTGAGACACCCCGACTTGGTACCAAAGGAGCCATAGCGTGGGATGCCCAGGGCAGGTCTGGCCTTGCCCAAAATCAGTGGGACAGCCCCTACCTTCATCTGGGGTCAGAGGATGCAAATACTAAGGAATTAAATAGGCACAAAGTTAGGCTGTGCACACAGGAGACAAGCGTGGTGCATCCCCTCCTGCCCGTGGTCCAGACACGGCCGGGTGTCCCACACGGCCCCTCTCAGGAGCTGGCTGCACTGTTTTTCTCCAGGAATTTCATTAGATGATCGTGACGGAGCTTAAGGGCTTCAGTGAAGCCCAGCGGGACACAATGCCCCAGAGGACAAACATCCTGCAGGGGCTATCACGAGGGACCCCATGGGGGAGGACTGCTGGGGGGACGAGAGGTCCTTGTCCAGCCAGGGTTTACCGCGCTCGGATGGGAAAGATCTAAGAGAGAGAGACCTGGAAAGTGTCCAGAAGGAGGGTTAATCCTATAACTGTGACGAAGCCATCCCGAGCAGCCCCTTTTCCCATGCGGAGGGGTGAGGAACCGCAGCGCTGAGCACTGCCCTGGGAGAAACCTTTGTGTTAACCACACACCCATAGGTAAGAGGGGCAGGTACCACCTCTGGGCTTCCAACCACCTCGAACAAACGCAGAAGGCTTTCCCATGGGGTGCAGAGCCCTATCATCAGCCTCCAGCATCTTTATGACTCTCTGAGAAGCAGATGAGAGGCGCCTGGGGTGGGTTTCCTCCAGCCTGGAGACCCAGCACCGCCTTCCCCCTGCCCTGCTCCCCACTCTTTCCAACGGATGCTCCGGCACACGAATTTTATTTACGCTGCTGCTCCGTTCCAACAAGCCCACATTAAACGGATTTTGCCCTGATGTTCCTGCAGCAGCAGGAAGAGAGGGCTGTAAGGGCCTCTGGAAGGTTTTGGCTCTATCCTCTGCCCCCAGGCACAATCAAACATGCCTGCAGAGCTGCCCGCAGATGTTTGTCTAATTTGGTCTTTAAAACTTCCCATCAGTTGTGGATTTACTGCGAATGGGGGAATAAAGGGGCTTTGGCTTAACCACCCTAACTGCTAGAAAACATTCCCAAAATATTAACCTACATCTTCCTTACAGTCTCAGTCCACTAATTGTTGTCCTACAGACCACAAACAGTGAACACCAGCTATTTCATCCAGTAACAACAGCCTGTGACCAGCCTCCCTGCTGAAGGTGGTCCACGCAGGGGAACAAGTCCCAGCACCAAGACCACAACTTGCAAAATACCTCCTGGAGCTGACTGGCCACCAACTTCATGCTGCAGAACTCTTGGTTTTGCTCTCCTCTGGGGCTCCATGGCACCTCCATGGCCTTCAGACCCAATTAATGGTTTTCTGAGTTTCCAGGTACAGTTTCTGTGTGGTTTTAGGAGCTGCTCAGGCAGCTTTGGAGGATCATGAGCTATGAAAGCTCACCCTTGCATGGGCCTATCAAAGCAGCCTAGAGATCACCTGCTCCCAGACCCACCTCCCATCTCACCTTCTTCTGAAGAGACCCATTTGGGTGGTCCTGGTGCCTGAAGTAGGCTTACAAGTGTGGGCCATGAACACCAGAAACAATTTGTCCAGTCAGAAGCTACCTACTTTAATAGATGAGAATAGGTTTTCTGTGTTGGAATTGCTATCCCCATCCAAACGCACCTCAGCCCAGCATTTACTAAGCAAAATATACCAATTACAACACAAAAATCTGCAAACAATTAGAATTTCAACAAATATACCTGTAATTTGGAGTTTTATAGCCATTATATAACTTCTAAGAAGGGGATACTTAATTGCAAGCTATTCTACAACAGCAATCACCCTGTCGTCAAAAAAAAATTTACTAACGCGGACAAACGCGAAGCAAGATTAAAATTGGTCATTCCAATCAGGATTTTTTTTTCCTTGCTAATCTAAAGTCATTATTGCCATGGAGACCTAAACTGAGGCACCCCAGGAAGGTATAATGAGAAAGGGTCCTGCTATCTGCAAGGCTGGCTCTTCCATCATCACCCAAGCCAAAATAGGAAGCTACCCAACTGGGGGAGGTCTCTGCTGCCCTCCTGGTGGGGGGCTCAAGGGACCACTATAGACCAACCATTTCAAACCCTGGACAAGCTTCCAATGAAAGGTAGTTTCATTCTGCTCAAATGAGGGGCCGAGTCCTTGATTACAAAACTAGAAACCGTTAGAGAAAAAAAGACTTCAAACAGAAAGCACTCAATTCAGAAAAAAAAAAACAACCTATCCCAGCAGCAAATCTTTCCTCCACCTTTTGGGGCTTCTTAGCTTTTCTTTGGAAGATCTCTAAACAGCAGCAGCTTGGGGTCAACACAAAAAAAACCCAACCAACCAACAAAAAAACCCACCCTAAACCCATCCTTTTTTTGTGCAAACACGCCACCAGTCAACTGCTATTTTTTAAGGCTGCCTTTAGCTCCTTATTGCCTGCGGAGCCGGCTATCGCACCCGAGCTACAGCAATGTTTCTGGCACCGGTGGCTGCAAAAGAGAAGATGGAAGGAGAGGTGGAGATGTCCTGGACACAGTGGGGTACGCAATCCAAGTGATAAATACCAGCGGAATAAATCAGGTTGGCTCATTGGAACGAAGTATTTAAGAGCTGCTTGGTAAGGGCACCCGTCCACACCATCACAACCGACAACTCGGTCTGCAGGAGTGGGTTGGGGTTGAATGAAATCTCAAATTAACCTGACAGGCAAAGGGACAAAAAAAAGAAAAAAAAAGAAAAAAAAAAAAAGAAAAAAAAACTTCTCTTACTTGTAAATAGTGTATTTTTGATTAAAGCATCACAGATGCGACAGACAGCTATCTCCAGGCAGCCACCTTACGCCTCCGGCAGGACATTTTGGAAAAGGTGCAGGGTTTCTATAAAAGCATTTCTTTCTCAGGCCCTACAGCTCAAGGCATGGTCTGTGGGTGCCAAATGCACCCAGCACCTCCGTGCCGGGTCCCCTCCACCACCGATGCCACCGCAGCCGAGGAGCAGGTTGAAGCAGGAGATGGGCAATGCGAGCTGCAGGGCTCTGGGAACAGCACAGTGTCCATCCGGATGGAAAAGAAACTTTGATTTGCTCCCACGCCAATCAGAGACCACTTTGGGAGAGAAATAATAGATCTTGTCACTGTGCCCCGGCCTCAAACCCAGGTGGCTCCGGTGTAATGGGACCAGGCATGGGACGGGCCTCGATCCATGGCACGTTTCTCGTGGGTCAGGCAGCAGGAGCAATCGCCGCTCCCCCCCTTTTCGGGTGTTCAGCCAGAGAGGTCTCATTCCTGATTTTCAAGTGTTGTGCATCAGAATCTCCAGCTGAACCGCAGACTGCAAGCAATCAGACCCAAAGTGCCTTAAATTGCACAGATAAAGGATGAGTTGGCCGGCAACAAAGAAGCAGCCAGGACCGGGGTGCACTGGGGTGGGGGGGGGAGGGTGAAAAAACATTGTACATCCAAATAAATACCACTTTCCCGTGTGCTTTTATCCACCCACAGCCTTGTCTGCAGGCATTAACCCCCTGCCTGGCTGGGCTGGCTGCCTGGCAGAAAAGGACCTGGGGGTGTTGGTCAACTGTCAGCTCAACATGAGCCAGCAGTGTGCCCAGGTGGCCAAGAAGGCCACCAGCATCCTGGCCTGTATCAGGAACAGTGTGGGGAGTAGGACCTGAGAGGTGATCGTCCCCCTGTACTCAGCACTGGTGAGGCCCCACCTTGAGGGCTATGTCCAGTTTTGGGCCCCCTACCACAAAAAAGACATTGAGGTGCTGGAGCGGGTCCAGAGAAGGGCAACAAAGTGGTGAGGGGTCTGGAGAGTAAGACTTATGAGGAAAGGCTGAGGGAGCTGGGGTTGTTTAGTCTGAGGAAGAGGAGGCTGAGGGGAGACCTTATCATGCTTTATAACTACCTGAAGGGGGGGTGTAGAGAGGTGGGGGTCAGTCTCATCTCCCAAGTCACAGGAGATAGGACAAGGGGCAATGGCCTCAAGTTGCGCCAGGGGAGGTTTAGATTGGATATTAGGAAACATTTCTTCACGGAGAGGGTTATCGGGCATTGGAATGGGCTGCCCAGGGAAGGGGTTGAGGCACCATCCCTGGAGGTGTTGACGTAGTCCTTAGGAATATGGTTTAGTGATTTTTGTCAGGGTTAGGTTGATGGTTGGACTACATGATCTTTAAGGTCCCTTCCAACCTAGACAATTCTATGATTCTATTCTATGACCAATGTCACCTTTGGGGGGGGTTGCTGCTCATCAGTGCAAAGCAACCCGCTCGCCCCACCGAGACCTTTGCTTCCTGGTGGGATGCAGGCTGGGTGGCGTGGGGCAACTGCTTGCAGCTGGAAGACATGGGAATAGAGGGTAGCTGGAGAAGAAGCAGGACTCAGGGAGACAGCTTGAGCTGGCCAAAACCATCAGGAGGGGCAATGAAGCTTCCACTTTCTACAAGAAATAACGTAACGCCCAGTGTTGGCTCTTGGTTGGGTGGCAGGGCTTTGAGATCACTCAAGGCAGGGGTGCTGGAACTGTTCTGAGCCCTCCACATAGCATGTCCTCCAAAACTCTCCGATCACGGGGCTTTTCTGGGCAAACCTGTAAAAACTTTATGCCCGGGATCTGCGTAAAGCATTATTTCAACACGTCCCCCAGGTCTCAATGAGAATTTAGCACCTGGAATTAGTTATGGAAAACAGTATTTCAGAAGTCACTGGATTATTTTATTTTTTTCCTTCCTAATTCAATAAAGCGATAACGACTGTCTGCTGAGAGCAAGTAATGGGATCCCAGAAGCAGCTCAAAGACAGATGGCAGCAGCAGCATGCCTGTTTGGTGATATTTCTCAAAGCGCTCTCCAATTTGAAAGCCACAATCATATCATCTGGAAAATTAATATGGCAGGTCAGAACATAATGTGGAGTTTGAAAAAAAAAAAAAAAAAAAGAAAAAAATAAGAAAAAAAAAAAACCAACACAAATTTCAGGGCATTATGTGGCCTGACCCAGCATCTCAGAACTGACTTGGGACTCTGGAAAAAAGTCAGGATTCGTGCGCCAGGGTTTCCAGGGGCAGGTTGCTCAGGATCAGAGGAAAGCAGGACTCCTGGGGACGAGGGCTTCACCTTTTTTGGCAGGGGGGGGGAAGGGGGGAAAGGAAGGGCCTCCTCTGCTCCAGCACCGTTGGTCTTGCATTAGCAGGTCATGCTCCACCAAACATCAAGGGTATTTGCTTTTCTCAGAGCTTGAGAGGTTTCGCAATAGGTAGAGTTCCTCCTGCCAGTTGTGGGCAAAACAGAAGCAGGTACGCTGAAGGACAGGCCTCTCCCCACAATAAGTATGCTCGTTATTTCTGAGGAATCCAGAAAACCAGGTAATTCAACTCTTCCTCAGGTCTCCGGGGTAATTTTCTTGCCAACCACTAGCTTTTAGCAAGACTCTTCCACTAGACCTGGTATTTTATCTACTGGGCATTATTTTCCGTTCACGGAGGGGAGGAGCGGCTGTGCCTCACGGGAGAGCAGGAGAAACACGGGATGTCTCCCGGGGAGGAAAGAAGATGCACAGGAGGGGCTGAGCAGAACCAAAGCGTGGTCCAGAGCCACGATGAAGTTGGTTTTGGAGGAACCCCACACTTTCCAGCTCTACTCCCTGCCTGTGCGTCGAGGCATCTGGGTATTCCGCAATTAAGAGAGAGGCGGGGGGGGACAAAACTTAAAACTAAAATCCCTCCTAGAGCCGAGCCTGGCAGTGCCCCCCACTCCATCACACCGGCTATACGTGCACCCCCCCTATACATTGGCATCCTTAAGGGGCTTTTAACGGGGAAGGCTTGCTGAGGCCGCCTCTCCTGCAGAGCCGAGCTACGTGCGGTGACGAGCTCCTTTGCTCTTTGGGGACAGGGCTTCAAATAGCTGCTGGCTCGTGGCAATTAAAAGCAGGCGGAGAGCGCTGCCACCGACCCCGCGAGCCGGTGCTGCGACTGATGCCAGCGCCGTCTGCGGCGCCCTGATAAGGCCATTGGATGATTCAGAAGAACCCAGGTTCTGCCCAACACACGAGCCCAAGCGGTTGTGCTCCTGCTTCCCTCTAAAGGAATGCTGCGTCGTGCTCGTTCAGAAGGGGGAGAGGGTGGCTGGAAGTAGGTGGGCACCAAAACCTCCTCTCTGCAGGAGCAACGGGCACCTCTGTCCTGCCCACCGCTCCATGGAGGTCTCCAGCTCAAGGGAGCCTGCTGCATAGTTTACTCCCATCCCATTAAGACCACATGGGTTTCCCTCCTGAGCCATTCCAACCACTTGGCTTT
>JAOQGH010000003.1:19271205-19285407 GCA_025769975.1 Gallinago jamesoni | reverse complement strand
AACCCCGCGGCTGGGACAGAGCGAGGTGGTGGCAGAGCAGATGGGGAAAGGAACAGAAAGTCAATGTTAGGTCTTCTTCCCATCTTGGTGTGTGGGGGGGGTGGGGGTTGTGAGCCATGACTGGTCAGCAGGGCTGAGATGGAGCTCAACTAAGATGCATGAGATGGGCTTCCAAGTGGGCAGAGCAGGGAGCAAGGGAGGAAGGGGAGGGACACACTGGCCTTTGGGCCTCAAAACTGACTTCCAGGTGGTTTAGAGCCATGTTCTGTCCATGCTTTAACTCATTTTGACAAACATTTAAATTGCACAGGCCTGCTGCATAGTTTACTCCCATCCCATTAAGACCACATGGGTTTCCCTCCTGAGCCATTCCAACCACTTGGCTTTGATTTCACCCGAAGCAGAAAGCCAAGGCAACGGCACAGCCTATTTCCAACATTGAACTGAATCCAGAACTGAAACACCCCACCTTTGGGCTGTCCTTGACCAAAGGGCTTACAGGCAAGTTAAAATGGCATTTCAGAGTTAAAATAACCAGCTTTCATAGTGCAATTAGCATCGTACCCTCTCAGATACACAACCATGCTCCTGGGCAGCCCTTATTCCATCTCTGAGATGAAGAGCTGGGTAGGACAGGAGCATGAGGTCCGGGAGCAAGGCTGTATGAGCCTGAATTGAAGTGGTGAGGAACGCCTCAGCAGATGTGAGCTCCTGCCCCCCCAAACACCTCACTTTTCAGAAGTTTCTGATGCTTTCTGGTCTGCTACACTACACAAATCTCATTTGAGCGCCTAAACAAGACCATAGCCAAGAGACAGACAAAAGATGGGGTTAGGCAGATGCAAGTTGGGTCTCTGGTGATAGGAGCCCACACAGCTCTACAAGTAGCAACAGCAATCGGCTAAAATTCCGGTCAGAAGAGATGCTGCTGAGATGCCACCACCTCTGCCAAGGACTCCTGTCTTCAAAGACCAGATGGATCTCGTATGTTGTTACCAGCTGGGGTAGAAAGAGCCGCACCATGGCATCTCCTCTCACTCTGAGGCTCTCCCACCAGCTATCCCTCTGCAGCACTGGGAGGTGTAGCCCCCGAGACAGCACGGTAGGGGAGGCAGGGTGTCTGACACCCCCCACGATAACCACCCTGCTTCACTGCTGCTGGTAGGAGGATGGTAAATGGGAATTAATTCAGCTGGGATTAACTCAATCCCCGCCGAGGCGCTGGAAGCACCCGAAGATGTCTCCTAAGGGCTCCCCCAGGGCAGCACAGCGCGTTGCCACCAAGCACGGCCAGCAGACGACAGCGTAGAAGTGGGGGCCATAAAGTCCTGTGCAACTGCTGCTCTCTGGGACGCTTTGCGTGTGCTGAGCGGGATCCAGAGGGACCCCTCAACCCCATTTGGAGATTTCACGTGCTCGACCGGCAGGAAAATCTTGAGCAGCATCCCCCACCGCAGGCTCCATCCACCTCCACACCAGGTTGTAAATGGTTTCATTCCTCTGCCCGAGGATGTCCATGGGAGGGAACTGAAAGCCGATAACGGACACAGAGAAGCTTTCAAAAACATGGGGAGCCTCTGACTTGCTCCCCACTCTGCTTTGGAGAGCTTGACAGCCGTTTCTGCTCCTCAGCTTGCTTTTCTTTTTAATGATAGAGCAATACGTAGGGTTGGAAGCTGGAGGAAAACCACATTTCACCCAAGCAAACAGCTTGGCATAACTCAACACAGGAGGGAAGGAGGATGGAGGGCGGCGGTGGCTCGGGACCAGCAGAAGATGCCAAGAAGAACACAGGCCACTTCCCACCTCGCAGGAGCCTTTATCTCTACTGGCAGTTGTTTTCATTACCCCCTTCTCCACCCCAGCATCGCTCCGGCGGGCGGGAAGCCACAGTCTCCCATCCCATCCCCCCCAAACAGTTTAACACGTCACTGCAGACCCTCACATGTCCCCACTGCCACAGCTCATCGGAGCCAGCCATCAGCGCTGGGGACCCACCTCGAGCAGCTCCAGCCCTGTTAGTCACCAGGAACTGTTTAGCCAAGAGGTTTTTTGACATTTTCTGTAAATGAATTTTGCATTATTGGAATCATCTACGCAGAGCGCTGGCGAAAGGCGGCGTACTGGGGGGGGAACAGCCAGAATTACTCATGAGTTTTTTCTTTTTTTTTTTTTTTCTCCTGTTGGCTCTAACTTAAATTGCCATCTATCGAACAGACAAGTCGCACGTCGCTGCAGGGAAAAGCCCCTGCTTGGGCTGCAGGAGGGGTTGGAAAGGCAAAATGGAGTCATTTCTACATAGAGAGCCTCAGCACGTTCTCCAGCTTCATACTTAATTCAGCGCTAATCACCCCATTTACAAAAAAAAAAAAGACACAGCAGAACTAAAATAATAATAAATAAAAAACTCCAACCAAGAGATAACAGAAGCATTCCTCACTGCGGGTACAGGATGAAATGAGGGCTGGGAGACTTGGTGTAGGGATAACGGGATTAAGAGGTGAAGGGCAATGGTGTGGAAGGGCTAAAATACAGGAAATATACCCATACACACCTCAAGCTGCGGGCAGATAAATTCAAGGTTCCTATTGATACTTTCTCATTATGAAAATACATAGAATATTCACCGCAATCACAAAAAGTATTTTTTTTTTTTTAGCACCTAGCTTTCTCACCATGCTCACAGCACAAGGTGCTGGTGAAGAGAGCTGTCAGGCTTCTTCAGGTGGGCACAGCACCATCCCCCCCAGACTGGGATGAGCATCCCTGCTCCGGCGGGTGCTTCTGGGGGCAGATGGAGCCCAAATTGCTCCATCCTTATGGGAAAGCAGCCTCAGTGACGAGCCCTGGCTCCCAAAAAGAGCATCCCTCGCTGGGCACACAGGTCACTGCTGGCTGAAGCTCCGCTAAAAAAAAAACCAAACAGCAAATTGGAATAAAACTCGCCTTCCTCTCCTGTTGCCCAGCCTGATCCAATGGAAAATTTCTCCCAGATCTGCAACGTAATGCTAACGACAGATTTATTTTTACAGCTACACCGTGAAGAAGGACGATCTCAAAAGAGAAATCACGTTGAAACAGGCAACTTGACTCAGCAGCACGGGGGCCTGGCTGGGGACAGGGTGCGAGCTCACCCTGCAGGCACCGCAGGGAGCTGGCTAACACCAGGGCACAGAACAAACCTGCCCGCCCGAGGGCGTCCTGCCTTCCGACCTCATCACAGGATGGGGAAAAAATAAAATAAAATAAAATATCATACTCCTGAACTTGCTGGAAGGTGGACAGAAGGGAGGAGAGCTGCTTGCAGAGCCAGCCTTACCTCCCCAGCTACCTGCTCCTCTGTCACGGCCACCACGACTGTCATGCCCAGGGGGTGAAACCCCTTGGGGAATGCCAGACCCAATAAACACTTACTGTTAAATATTATCCTGCTATAGGATCTGCCTTTTTTTTTTTTTTTTTGAGATCCAGCATTTTTCAGCCCCAACCCTCATTCTTTGAGGGGAGAGGGAACTATGATCTCTAGAATAAGCTCTCTAATAAAACTATAATAGAGCCTGGGGTTTCTGAAGGAGCCCAGTAACACACCCTGGGGATGGGGTGCTGCACAGATGAGAAGAGACGGCATGGATGTAGTCTCCTGGCTCCTCCTCTGCCCTCATTCCCCCAGCAAAGAGCTAAATCAACCTCGCACCCAGAGAAAACTTGGAAGTTTAGGAGATGCCCCACCAGCATTGCCCCACACCTTCTCGGTGGAGAGCCAGGAAGGAGCAGGACCTCTTTGATTGTTTGAAAAAGCAGAGAGAGACCGCAGACATTAAACGGCTCATAAAAATCATGTTTAATTATCTATTGGCAAGCATATTTAATTACCTATTTTCATCCAGCGCTCACCCCTTGGTGCCCCCTGAGCTCGCTGGACGCTGCCCAGGGCAGTGTGTCAGAGCACAACGTACTGTGAAACGTGGCTTCGAGCCACATAAATTCTAGAACCGTAAATTCCAGCTGTGCTCTGGTGACCTCAGGGCTACCCAGACCACAGGGGACCTGCTACTCCCCCACACCAAACCATCTTGGCGTCTATTAGACCCCGGGGTAAAACCACTGATGCCAACTGGGATTTAGCCCATGCTAAGAGCCCTGTAGATGTTTGGCTGCTCAGGGAACGACAGGCAGGAGGAGAGAAGAAGAGATCAGGGATTTACTGCTATTCTCAATGGCCCCCCGTCTTAACGCGGAACTAATAACCCCCCCGGCACCCCTGAGCACAGCCCTTTGCTTGAGGGGCCACTAAACCAGTGGTCACTAGTCAAGCCAAAGCCTCCTGAAGGGTAAAGATCTCAAGTGGGCCCTTAATTCACTAAAAAGGTGGGGTTTGCCAGAAATTGGACACCAAAACAATGCAAGCTTTAAAATTAAGACAATAACCCAAATGAGAGATTGTTTTTTAGAAGGGCAGCCTATGAACACCCTCACAATTTCCCTGACATTTGGCCTTTATTTCTTTGAAGTCCTTTGCAAAATGCCTAAGATGACGCTGGGGGCAAGCACTGCTCTGCTGGTGGAGCTGGGCTGGAGAAGGCTTTGGACCAAGGCCACCCCTCCAGCGGTGACAAGCCCTGCTCCTGCCACCAGCGATGCTCTGCTGAGCACTGTGCCATCCCTCTGCTTCCCATAACCCCTTCTTTGCTCCACTTCACCCAAATTTTCTCGTAGGATTGAGCAGAAAACCACCTACGTGTTACGTTCTGATAGGATATAGACAGACCTATACTATACATCCATACCAAGTATTTCATTCTCATCTCTTCAGCTGATGGCCTGCTTTCCATTCATACCATCTCAACATTTACCTAAAACCTCCAGATGATTTTGGTGAGTGTCTCCTCCCGCTACAGATCACTCAGGAGCTGCTGAGAGCTTTTCCTCTCCTGAAAACACAACCTTGACCGCTGTCAGGAAACCAACCAGCAAGGTTTTCATCCTCCATGAGAGTTTTTTTTTTTACGTTTCGCTTGCCAAAGGTCCATGATCAAAGCTTGGTGATGATCTTACATGGCACAGAGCACACAGGGAACAGATTTATTTTCAAATATTTTCAATGTTTCATATTATATTCATAATGTAAAAGGTAGAAAGAAACTCTTCAGCCTCCCTAAGAAGAGCTAAAAATGTGGACGTGAAGTTTAACAAGTAGAACCACTTCATACAGTCACAAATACAGCCAATATATTCAGAATGGCTTGGGGACAAAAGCAGGGACTTCAAAGACAAGGTAATTTGGTGAAGAACATACATGTATAAATATGCTCCTTTTATTCAGGGTGGGGATGTGTAAAAAAAAATAATATCTATTTCATGGATCTGAATACTAATGAAATTGCTTCTGATGAATGCAAATGAAAAAAAAAAAAAAGCAGCACAATGGAAACACAAGGAAGAATGCAAAGATTTTCTATAATTTCAAAGCAGTTCCAACAAACCTATTAGGCAGCCAGACATTTTGAGTTTCATTTCAGCTCTAACTAAAGCACGTATTTTAGTGCTGCGCCACCGCTCTTGATTAAAATCAACACCAAGGTCTAAATTTTTTTTTTTTTTAGTTTAGCACTTGGGATAGGGAGGAAACGAATTAAAAGAAACCGAAAAAATGTTAAGAGAACACTGAAGAAGAAATTAATTTCTCAAATTAGTGATGTGCAGCAGCACTTCAAAACCCCAGAGAAACAGAAAGGATGCCTGCAGGTTACTCCTTGTGATACCAAACAGAGCAAATCCAATCAGATGAACATGCTGCAGGATCAGTCAGGCGAAAGCCACAGGAGCAGCATTACAAAGTGAAAGATGTATAAAAAGAGGATTTTCTAAACCTATTGTACTGGCTTGAAACCGAGCTATTTTCCCCCCCGGAGGAGATGACAGCTTTGACGCTACGGTCCTGCAGAACAAGCTGTCCAAAAAAAAAAAAAATCCCAACCCCCTCAAAGACAATACCAAGAAAAACTAGGAATAAAAAAAAAAGTTTTAATGAGAAATTAAAAATCCTATTAGAACGTTAAGGCTGCGATATTGTGTTTAAAATAGCACGTCTCCATTCAAAAGCCTATTTCCCACACGGGTGGGTAAGCAGACTCTTAAATTCTACCATGTTATTTCATAACTTCTTGTCTTTAACGGTGCCAGCAGAGCTCCCTGCTTCACATCTCCCCTCGCTTAAAATAACTGTCCATGGCACGAGCGCTGACCTTCAGGAATTAGTGAATGAACGGGAAAAGGGGGACGCCAGCACGCGACCAAACTGGAAACGACGACAGCAGTCACACTGGAGCACGGAGACGAACGGAGGGAAGAATATGATTATCTACATGTAAAATATGGAGTGGCACCGACAGCAGACAGGAACTTCTGCTTGCCCAGTCTTGTGAAACAAGAACGGGCTGGTGCTCAAAGGACTTAAAAAAAAAAACAAACAAAAAACAAGAAAGTGGATAAAAAAAAAATTGTTTTCCTTTTTTTTTTTCTCTCAGCAAGCAATCAACTCAAGATGCCACAGAGGCCAACTGCTTCGTCATGATAGAAATTCATTACTTGCCTCTAAGAAAAACTAACCACCGAGCCACGTGAAAAAAAAAAAAAAGACAAAGAAAAATAATATTTCCAAGGAATGTACATGCTTCTGAGCAGGAGGTATCACCTAATTATCAAGCGAAGGTGTTTTGCTGGGGTACAGTTAACCCTCCTCAGAAAAACCTGCTCTTGGCACTTGTAAGCAGCAGGATGGAACGTGATGGACTACAGCTCATACAAGAAGTCTGTTGTTATTTATATATACAGATATATTTAAAAGCTATTTTATAGCATATGTATATATAAAAGACACATCAAGCTTATATAAATGCCTTTTTTTTTTCAAAACCAGGTTTGCAAAAGGGGTTTCAGAAGTCAACCTGCATGGCTGTCGTGCCTGACAACCACCAGAATTCCCACCCCGCCACACCGGGGGTTTCTGTCAGTCCCACGGGCTCTGCAGGAGAGGATGGGACAAGAGAAACACAACTTTGGTTTTCTGGAGTTTGGTTTTCTTAGAAAACGAGATATTTTTTGATGATTTAATCCTTCTAGAAAGCCTTGAAAGCAGAAAGAGAAGTTACAAATCCACATCTGCTGCAGCACAAAGTTGATGTTTCATCAACTATCGTCATGAAAATATATCCACAAGGAAATGCAAATGGGAAATACAACACCACAAATCACCTCGTTAGCAACTCAGTGCAGCCACCCTGCAGTACTTGATGGGTTTGAGGGACTGGGCTGGGTGGATGTTTTTCCCTGTTGAAGATGGTCAAGCAGTGGAGCAGGTAGGACCAGCAGGTCCCACCTTGGGAGCTTCTGAGCCCCAACTAGATAAAGCCCAGAGCTCCCTTTCCTGATCTCCGTTCAGGGCGAAGGTTGGACTGGATGACCTCTGGAGGTCCTTTCCAACCTGGCTCCTACCTTCAAAGCAAGGGAGCAACCTCTGAGCTGCCCCTCGTTAACCCTTTCTAAGGCCACCAGGGTGCTTCAGGCACCGTTCTATGTGACTTCAGGACAAGGGATGATGCCAAGGAAAGCGAGTCACACTTCAGCGAGGCAGCAGCCACCGCGGCTCCCCAGCCAGCCCACCACACGGGCTGCAAACACTTCTCTTGGACAACAGCTTCTGTCCCCCAGCTCCCTCAGCAACGTACTTGCAAGTCATTGTGTTGCTTCCTGCTAAAGTGCATATTAAACACAGGAAAACAAAAACCACCATGGTGTTTTTTTTCATCCCAGGTCCAGTTTAAAACTGCTCCGCAGTCGGTCACATTTCAGAGGGAAGGGAGACCTAGAGATGCCAAGAGATGGCCTGGGGATGCTAACCAGAAATTCCATGCACGCAACACATTTTAAGAGATCCTTGGGGCTGGGGCCACTGCGGGAAAGCCCTTGGGCAAGGCAGAGGAGACAGGTCCAAAATGGGAGCAACTGGTGCACTCCTGTGTGTTTATTCGCTGTTGAACCGCTACTATTCCCTGCAGTTGGTCAACTTTCAATGCGATGTTTGGACAACAAAATAAATATTTAGCAAATCAATTTAGAAGTGAAACAGCAGCATGACCCACGGCGTTTCCTTGGAGGAGCCTGAATTTCCACCTCAGAGCCCTCTGTTGAGATCTGAGACTTTATATTTCTCTTTGAAGTGGTAAGTATCTCTTTACAAGGGGGCAAAAGCAGCACCCAGCTAATTATATCTTGCTGAAACAGGGGTATCAACTACCCCAACTCTGCTTCCACCAGGAAAAGGGTCTGGAAGGCAGGAGTCTCTCTCAAACCACGGTGCTTAGAAACTGCTGTGTCTGGCATCAGGAGGAAGGAGGAAGCACTCGCCAGAAACAGCAATAAAACGTGGGGACCCAGGGGACCCCAGTGCCCAAATCCTGTTCTCTCACACACTGGAGCTTTCCAAAGCCTGGCTGAAATTCTCCATTATTAAGCCCAAGAGTAGGAATCCCCACTTGTTTGGCTCTCAACAGCTCTAAAAAGCCTCCATGCCCCTTCCCACCTTGTGCGGAGGTCTCTGACCTGGTGGATCAACACGAGGAGCCCCACGTCCCAGCCAGCCCCAGCAATCCCCCCACTGCTGGGTCCTCCCCCGGGAGCCCAGCACATCCATGTCACACATCCCACGCGGCGCGAAACGCTTCCCCAGCGAGGCATCATCTCCCGCACGACTTCGCACTCCTCTCCTGCCACCCCACCTGACGCTGCCCAAAACTCACCCGCCACCAAAACATCGTCACCTGGGATGAGTCAGGGTCTCTCGACACCTCAGAGTTGCCAACAACCTCTCTGCTCCCCTCCTGCTGCTGAGCCCTTGCACTTCAGGGCAGTTTTGTGTACATGGACCTCATCACAGCCAAGCATTTTGGGGTCCCGGTGACATAGAATCATAGAATGGTTTGGGTTGGAAGGGACCTTAAAGATTATCCAGTTCCAACCCCCCTGCCCTGGGCAGGGACACCTCCCACCAGACCAGGTTGCTTAAAGCCCCATCCAGCCTGGTCTTGAACCCCTCCAGGGATGGGGCAGCCACAACTTCTCTAGGCAACCTGGGCCCTCACCACCCTCACAGCAAAGAATATTTTCCTGACATCTAATCTAAATCTCCCCTCTTTCAGTTTAAAACCATTCCTCTTCATTCTATCACTCCACTCTCTGATCAAGAGTCCCTCCCCATCTCTCCTGTCGCCCCTTTAGGTACTGGAAAGTGCTCTAAGGTCTCCCTGAAACCTTCTCTTCTCTAGGCTGAACAATCCCAATTCTCTCAGCCCACCTTCACATAAGAGGTGCTCTGGCCCTCTGATCTTCACAGCCCTGAGAGAGACCGAACCACTCTGCTGGTCTACCATTTCCCTTTAACAAATTTACCTCCCCAACTTCATTATCACTCACATTATCACAATTATCCCCCGATTAACCAGCAGAGCCCTTCCTCTTGGGCCATGCCAGAAGCCAAGGTGCAACTTCTTGTGGCTTGGAGACCAGAAGAACCTCTCCCTGCAAGCCTCGGTGGTGGCCACCCAACCGCCCAAGGAAGAAGAAGCCTTACCTGGGTGAGGTGCGGGTTGGGGTTGAAGCCACACTGGTTGCAGACTTTGCTGTGACACTGGGTGCAGGCGTTGAAGTTGGGCTGGCCGGGGGAGGAGGTGAGCTCCGTCGTCTTGCATATGGGGCAGAGGGTGCTGCTGGGGAGGGGGGCAATCTGCGGGACTGAGTAAGGAGAGGTAGGGGTGCTGCCCCGGTCCGGCGACACCGAGGGGGACCTCCCCGAGCCCTGGCTCCTGGCATCCACCTGGAGCATCTTCCGCGGTGCCTCTGCCGATGGTGGGGGCTGACCCCGGCCCCTCATCTCCCGGGGGCTGTGGGAGGTGGGCGCAGGCTGTGCCGGGGAGGGGGATGCTGACCGCTGGCCCGAGGGCTGGTCCAGCTGCTCCGGTCTCCTCAGGGTGCTGAAACATCATGAGAAAACACAGCACAAGCCCAGATTTAGTACATTTAAATGACTCCGGTCAACACATAAAACCTCCAAAACAACACCTCCACCCCAAAAGCACCGAGGAGGCCCAGGAAAAGAGGCTGCAAACTGGGAGAACTGATGGCATCAGCCAGATGCCTACAAATACTCAAAGGGAGGGTGTCAGGAGGACGGGGCTGGTCTTTTCTCAGTGGTGCCCAGGGACAAGACAAGAGGAAATGGGCACAAACTTGAGTATAAGAGGTTCTACCTAAACACAAGGAGGAGCTTCTTTACTGTGAGAGTGGCAGAGCCCTGGAACAGGCTGCCAAGGGAGGTGGGGGAGCCTCCTTCTCTGGAGACATTCAGACCCACCTGGACAAGTTCCTGTGCAACCTGCTCTAGGTAGACCTGCTCCAGCCAGGGGGTTGGACTAGATGATCTCCAGAGGTCAACCTCAGTCAGAAATTTGCCCAGAAAACACAAATGAGGAGTTTGGGGCCATTCTTGCCTCTCACCAACCAGGGGCTGCCCAGTACTTCTCCAGCATGAACCGGCGCTCAAAGAGGCAGCAGCAGCTCTGGTTTGCAGACTGCAGTGCCCTTTCTGCCAACCTGCCCTAAACCATCCTCTCACAACCCACTTCTATCAGCTGCTGTAGAAGAAGAAGAAAAAAAAAAAAAAGACTGCAAAGAGGGACTATTTATTGAAGGAAAACCCCCTCTAGGAGCCCAAAGGAGGCAGGAGAACTACTTAAACCCTCTTGTCAAGCCACCCCTGTGTGAGTCACAGGTGAAAGCAACTGAGGGCTTGTTTCCCAAGGGCCACAGCGGTGGGAAATTAAGAGAGAGGGCATCAGCTCTGCTTTAGCAATCATTACTAAAGCCAGAAAAGTGGGGAACGCAGGCTAGAGTGCTCCTCAGCTGAGCCCTGTTCTGGGTGATATGAGTCTCAGCTGGGCAGAAAACCAGCTGGGATGCACCAGGGCAGGAGGCTGGTTTTGGGGAGAAAGTCCAGGTGGTCCCAGGGAGCTCTGGAGCATCTTCTGCTTTGAGTTCTGGGGCTGGGGAGCGCAGTGTGAGGTCCCCCCTCCCCAGTTCCCACAGTTATTTCAGTGCAGGTACCCTGCAAAGTGCTGCTGGAGGACCACGAGTGCGTGAGAACGAATCTGGGAGATATTTATGTAATTAGAGAGGTTTTAGGTGAGAGAATCACCTGCTGCACGTGCTCATTGAGTATTTCTCAAAAAGGCAGAAGCCCCTGTGCCCTCGCTACCTGTGATCTACAGCTGTTTAAGGAAAAATATTACTCAGACTCTCAAATTTAATAAATTGTTGATTTACCCAAGCAGGGTCTGACCTTATAAAGGTTTAAAAAGGGAACTTAAATGCATAAAACTAATGAAATTCAAAGTGCACGTTGCCACAGTAATAGGAAGCCGGATGAAAATAAATATTAAAATAGCACTTTGGGAATATTTTTCGGCTGCGGATTGAAACCCACTTCTCTGGAGGAGGAATCACACGATGATAATGATAAAGGGAAGCGAGAAGGGAGTAACTGATCTGCTGCAGGGTAAAGAGCAAACGGCAGCCAGACCCCTGCAATGAGGGTGGTTCAGAGGTGCTGCTCCTCCAGCGTCAACAGGGGCAGCCCTGGGTTCAAGACGGGGATTCAACTCCCGATGCTGGGGGCTGTGGAGCTGCTGCCCCATAAAACACGTTGGGTCTGAAGCGGGTGGAGATGGGAGAGCTCAGTCCCAGCCACTGGCACCAGAAAGTGCCATCAGAAAGCAAAATGCATTTCCTCTCCTTCAATTTAATTCCTATAAAACCAAGCGTTTGTGTATCAGAACACACGCTGTCCTCGTGGAGTATTGAAACACCGTCGGAATAACAGTATTTGAAAAAACTAAGGTCCGCACGGTTGTTTGGAAGAAGAGAATGGTTATTCCACTGCAAATTTCAAAATGCAAAATGTTTGCCACCGAGTGGGAATTCTGACTCCCAGCCAGCTCTGAGCGTGGAGCCACCGAGCTGCCGTCCCACTTCCCAGCCCAGCAAAAAATGGAAAAAAAACTTAGGGCAGTTACTCACAGTGGAAGTGTTTAGCAGAGTATTAGTAGCTACCACCTGGTTTTGCGGCTGGTATTAGTAGTCCTAGCAGTCTGGCTTGCTGAGTTCAAGTGCCTTTCTTTAAATAAACAGTGAATTTTTCGCTTTGGGAATTTTTTGCAGCCAATCCCCGTGAGGACCGCCGCGCCTCTGAAGCTGAGCTCCTCCGCCAGGAGCCGTCATACAAGGAGCAGACAAGTTTACTACGTTTCCTACCCAAAACAGGCTGTGCCTCTCTTGAAAAAAGCAAAAACCCACAAGAAAAAAAAAAGACACAAAATGCTGTTATTTTGTCTCGAGTACCATTCCTGACGCAAAGGGGGACAGTGCTGCTCCAGAGATGTTCTCCAGCCTGGGACAGAGCTCTCTCCTGGCTCCTCTTACCTCTTTCAGATGCAAAGAAAAGCCGTGCACCATCCCCATCCCCATCCCACTACCAGCAGCTCTGTCACTCTGTGCATTTATATCATCACCGCATTTATTTATCTTTTAATTACCCAAGAAGCCTCAGCCATGCGGTGACACGGGCTGGGCTGTCTCTCACTTGCATGAGTTGAACGTGCCCACGGAACGTAAAGACCAGAGGGAATCATCTGGTCTGTCAAACACAGTAACTAAATACAGGAGAGATGCCCCGGGGAAGAACATGAGAATAGTTATATTGAGTCAGAGGCAGGCCCACGCTCATGGCATCTTTCACTAGGATGCTCCAATATTTGTATGTCTTGTACCCACCACTGAACCCTTCCGCTGTTGTTGCACGAGTCCAAACTGTGACTCGTCCACCTTTTCCCATAATTTTATCCCCTCTTTATCACTGATGAAATCCAGTGAAATTGGACCGCTCGCCAATCCCAAAGGAATTCCCCTCAGTGCCATTAGGTCGCTCGATAACAGGTAGATTGAGACGTCTTGATATCTTGTCTCTCACCCATTTGATGGGGGCTGTATTGATTTTGGACCCCCCCCTAATTGTTGAATTAGTAATATTGGGTGGTACACAGGCAAACATACCCACAGGGTCCAAATCCAGCAGCGCTCCCGCCGTGTCCAACAGAGTTATAATTTTGTCCATGTAAAAAACATCGAGTGCGTTTGAGTAAGCTTATTAACAATTATACCATCGAGGTTTCCATTTATTACATTCTGTCCATCGATGCTTTATCCAGAGAAGGTCAGGCAGGCAGCCCTATTAATGTGCCTGCAGCCACTGGCAGGTTGGGCAGCCAGGAAGACGCCGTTCTCTTCCCATTTTTTTTTTTTAAATTTTTTAAATTTTTAATTTTTAAATTGAAAAACAGCGGCTCTACATCCTGCTTTCTAAAGCTCCTGGCGTTTTCCAGCATCAAGCTGCCACAGCATCCTGCCAAGCTGCAGCCAGCCTCCTGCAATGCCCACCGCGATGCCCACTCATCCTCCGCCTCTTCCCCCACCTCCTCCAGGGCTGTCGGAGCCAAACTCCCACCCTCCTTTGGACACTGGGCATCAGATAGCACCAGCCTCTGCTCTCTGCGGAGAGGAATATTGCATTTCACACCCCAAGAAGTACGGGGGGGTGGTGGGAAGGGTGGGCCTGGGTCCACCACAGCAGAAGCCTGGGTTTCGCTCCCAGCTCTGCGGCGTGTCCCTGCCACCTCCCTTGCCTTCCCTACGCTGGGAAAGAAGCATCTGCCCATCTCCCAACATGAAGGACCACAGAAAGATTTGCACCTGGGACATGGCAATCCCAGGCACAAATACAGGTTGGGTGGAGAACGGCTGGAAAGCAGACCTGAGGAGAAGGACTTGGGGGTGCTGGTGGATGAGAAGCTCAATATGAGCCACCAGTGTGCACTGGCAGCCCAGAGAACCAACTCCATCCTCGGCTGCATCAAGAGAAGTGTGGCCAGCAGGTCTCGGGAGGTGATTCTACCCCTCTGCTCTGCACTCATGAGACCTCACCTGGAGCTCTGTGTCCAGCTCTGGAGTTCTCAACACCGGAAGGACATGGATCTGTTGGAACAGGTCCAGCGGAGGGCCATGAGGATGATCAGAGGGATGGAGCACCTCTCCTAT
>JAOQGH010000003.1:19254607-19271105 GCA_025769975.1 Gallinago jamesoni | reverse complement strand
GGCAGGGGGGTTGGAACTCCATGATCTTTAAGGTCCCTTCCAACCCAAACCATTCTGTGATTGTATGAAAAAAAAAACACCAAAAAACCCCACAGAAATTAACCCTTGGCTCCATGCAACAGGGGAGGCTAAAGTGCAAGTCGCTCGCCACACAGCCCCAGAGCTAAAAATCACCCTGACAGATTGATCCGTACCCAGGCTCTGCCCCTCTGTCAGACACTCCTCCTGATTAAAAAGGCGCAGAACTTGCCTTGTTCCAGTCGGGAACAGGCACAGATATGAAAGCAGCCTTTCTATTTAGGGCTGGTGGCCGTGTCCTGGCAGGCTGGGAGGAGAGGGAGAGGGACTAGGAGGGAGCAGGTGACTGAGATGATCAGAAGCACGAACGGCGTAATGAAAACCAAGGGTCAAAGCCATCCTTCACAACATCGAGCGCAGCGGGGCAGGATGTCACAAGCACCTCAGAGATTTTTTTTTTCTGTCTGATTTTTTTTCCCCCCTTCCGTAAAAACGTCAGCTTTTCACTGAAATAGCAAGAATCGGGTAGGCTTTAAAAACAAAATCCAATTTACAGGCAAAACAAATGTTAGGTTGTTTGCTGGTTAACGTTTACTTTCAGAACTTTTTTTTTTGTGTGTGTGTGTGTGTCCTAAGCCTAACTTTTGATGGCATAGCAGCGTCAGCGAGAAGATGTCAGCAGCTTTAGGAAAGATGAAAGCAATATAGTGACAGGGCACTGGTTTACAGTCCCGCTCTGGTAAATTGGTACAGCCTTGTTATTTGGAAATGCCAAGGTAAAGTCAAGGCCTGTGGAAAGGAACTGCTCTGATTTAAATCAAGGAGGTTCACTGGCACCACTAGGTTTTACAGACAAGACTCAAGCTGGGAGCCAGCATCCCAAGAGGTGTCAACAGGTCCTCTTCCATGCAAGATGCTCCCCTGGGAGCAATAACCATTGCAAGGCAAATGGTGACACCGGTGACACCTTTTGCTATAAGATCGATAATGACATTAACCCAAATCTACACACATGGCTGGTAATTCAATCTTTTTTTCTCTTGTATTTTGGGCACCTCAATAGAAGAGAGACATCGAGGTGCTGGAGCGGGTGCAGAGGAGGGCAACGAAGCTGGTGAAGAGCCGGGAGAACAAATCGTACGAAGAACGATTGAAGGAGCTGGGACTGTTTAGTTTGAGGAAGAGGAGGCTGAGGGGAGACCTCATCACTCTCTACAACTACTTGAAAGGGCACTGTAGAGAGGTTGGTGCTGGTCTTTTCTCACAAACAATTAGGGATAGAATAAGAGAGAATGTCTTCAAGCTGCTACAGGGTAGGTTTAGACTGGACACTAGGAAGAAATTCTTCACAGAAAGAGTGTTCAGACACTGGAATAGGCTGCCCAGGGAGGTGGTTGAGTCACCGTCCTTGGATGAGTTTAAGAGCATTTAGATGTGGTGTTGGGGGACATGGTGTAGAGGAGAACTTTGTACAGTAGGGTAGATGGTTGGATTCGATGATCCCAAGGGTCTTTTCCAACCGAAATGATTCTATGATTTGTTCAGGCGTGGTGTGTGGAAGAGCTCAAGAGAAAGGATGTGCAGGGGTTTCCCCCCTAATTTCACGTCCTCCCCCCTTGAACACACGGGTCACATCCATCTGCTCAGCTGCCACCAAACCCTGGCAGCGCTCACATCCACGGGGGCTTGCCATTTGGGGTCCAAGTAAAATCCATCAGCAGGTGGAACTGGGAAACACGGATTGCATCCCTTTCTCTGCCTGGTGGATATTTAAACAGGTCTCCCGCTCGCTGGGCAACCGATCTAATTACTGCGTTATAGTATATATAAAGAACATGGAAACAAACGGCACCATCATTTTACAAAGAGCATGCCCTGCTCAGGCTTTCCAAAGGAGAGCTGGATTTCTCCAAGGAAGGGAGCTCCAAGCTTCACATCCATATCAAAAATAAGCAAAACGGGGACAAGCAAGTCTTCGCTAAGGGTAGAAAAAGAGGAAAAAGGAATGGCTGCTCCCCTGAAGTAAAACCAAGGGTATGAGGCGCAGGCACATGAAGAGAAAGCACGAAAAGAGAGAAGAGATGCGTAGACACTCCCACCCGAAAAGAGGGAGGCTGGGTTAATGAACAAGAATTAGAGCTGCTCAGCTACGAGCAGAGATTTGACCTACTTGGTTCAACGGAAACCTGATGTGAACATCCAGATGACTGATGTTAAGAATCACTGAATATAACCTATATAGAGAAAAAAAAAAAAGAAAAAAAAAAAAGAGCTAGCTACGCAAAAGGGGAGTGCACTCTAGGTCAAAATCACACTGGGTTTGACTCAGAAAAACCTAATTCCTAATTCTTATGGGTTGGCATAGGAGCCGCATGGGATAACATCAAATATTAGGTGGCATATACTGCCTATCAGCAAGTCAGACGAGAAAATAGGACAGGCAACCTTTTAATAAATAAACAGAAAAAGAAGTGGCTGATGTGGAGGGCCTCCGGTTTCAGCTACGTGCACTGAAAATCTCACACCAGCGACGCTAAAGCATCTGCCGAGCTTGGGAGAGGTATCGACGGCGGCTCCCCAGCTCCAGCAGCGCTGCATCCGACACGGGGAATTATCCGTCAGCCTCTGCCTTGATTAAAAGAAAAGCAGCAGCTACAGAATTAAAACTCAGCACCTGCTTAAATACAAGTGCCCCCAAGACTTAATTACATTTATGTCCGTGCAGGAAGAAGCTTATACTAGGAACGTGTGTGCTGGATGGTTTAGAAACAGCGAGTGCCACACAGCTGAAAACAGAATGGGAAACGTGAAATGGTGACTAGAAACTGCCGGGCAGTGTTTTAAGAGATGCCACCATGAGCACTCTTGTGAAAGGCCACGGTGCTTAACGAATTGCTGTTGTGAGCGGCAGAAAAACCCTATTCTCCTGCAGCTTTGTGCTCCGGGGTTGCTCTATCCCCGTCAAGTAAGATGCAATCTCCGTCGGGGGTTTTTCCCCATGACCCAAGGCACGTCCCCTGATGCTCGACAGGGAATTTGAGCTCCTGCTCAAGGCTTTCACCTTGATGTGGGCAATCCCTTGGGTCCCCCGCCTCCACCCACAAACCTGTCTCATAAATACAGAGGAACCATGATAGCCTTGAACCCTCTGCCTCCCTGTTGAACCCCACCGGGGTTCCAGGAGGGGCTGCCCAGCAGGCGGTGGCATAAGCCACTCGCACTTAACGCACCAGACTAACGACCTTCCCCAGAGGAACGGTGTCCCGGCACGATGCTGCCGTGGGGCAAGCAGCACTGCGATGGACAGCCTGCCACCCCCCCTCTCTGGTCCAGCAGAAGATACCACGCCTAACGCTGTTGCCAGCTTCTCCCCTAGTTTAAATTGCAGGGGTCTTTGCGATCCACGGAAAGGCAACAAGAACCGTAAGTTTTCCAGTTTCCATCCACGTTATAGATGCACGACTCTCCATACTGCAAAGTCAAGATGAGGAAAAGCCTCAGTCCACCAGGAACCGGTTATTCTCCATCTCACTAGCATCATCATGGCTAGTTCAACCGAGAATCAGCAACAAGCTAACTCATCAATGTCACTCACGCTGCCATATGGAGCATGCCTGTCAAGAAGCATCTGCCATCTTATTAGCTGAATCCTTCGTACCGAAAGAGGGTTTACGACTGATTTAAGCCCTAAATAAACATTTATTTGCTTTTTTTCATTGCTGCACATTGCGTTTTTGTAAGTGTTTGTGGATCATTATCAATTGCAGTTGGACTAGATGATCGTTGAAAGTCCCTTCCAACTCAACACTCCCTTCCCTTCCCTTCCCTTCCCTTCCCTTCCCTTCCCTTCCCTTCCCTTCCCTTCCCTTCCCTTCCCTTCCCTTCCCCTCCATTCCAAATTTTCTATATGGCAAATAAATATTTAATTTGCACCTAATGTGGCCTTGGTTGGGCTAAGAGCAATTTCAGAGGACCTGACCTCCCCTGCGGCACTTTGCAACCCAAACCTGGGGCAACAGCTTCTTGCATCGACCAGCCCATCATTCCCAAACTTCTCCCCAGAGAATCCCATAGTCTGATGTCCCCTTGTTACCCTGTGAAGACCATGGTGATGCCCACAGAGTCCACAGCAGCCCAAGACCTGAACTGGAGTCAGGGGAGATTTTTGTATATCTCCCACGATCCCTCACAGGCCAGAAAGACACTGAGTGACCTGCAGACCACCACGTGATGCTCTGAGGAGCTGCTTTTTCAGCTGCTGATGCCCAAAATGTGCAGCCACCACTGTCAGGATCTTGGCCAAGCCACTCGGAGCCACCAGCAACTGGAATGACAGAACAGCCTCCAGGTAGTGGTCTCAGTCCAACATATATCAAAGAGATTTCTTCTGAGATAACTTTACAGGAGCAGGCATGCTGGAGGTTGAAAGATTTAAATGGGTCTCCTTTTCAAGTGATATAACTGTTATTGAGAACATTTATGATCTTGAACTTCAAAGCATTAAAATTTCTCAGGGATAAGTGGAGTGTCCAAAATCCATTCAGCCTCAGCGACAGGGAAAATCTGCTTCCTCTGTGATAGCAGAAAACTACATGTAAATCTTCCAGAGATGGAGTAGAAGACACCTCTCAATGGTGATGCAATTTGCTGCACGGCCTAAGGGGAGTGGTTCAGCCAGGGGCTGAGAGCCAGGAGGGCGCAGAAGCACAGCAGGAGACCTGGCTCCACCATGCCTGCAGACACACCATCCCTGGGGTGAATGTGGAGCTATCAGCAAGGTCCACTAGATTTCTGGTCTAGCATCTGCATCTCTCCAGGTACTTAGGAAGTACCTGGGAGACATAAAAAACCGAGGAGGAACGGTAGCTCTTCCAGTGTATGGGTGCAGCTGGTAGGTCAGCTTTGGACCATTGGTGCTGGTGAAGACCAGCCTTGAAGCCCTTGGGGAGGGCTGGAAGGAGAAGAGGCAGTGGGCATCCCAGCCGCTAGCCCCAAGGATACTGCCAAAGGGGAGGATGCTCAGGACATCTGCCTGACTGCAGGACTCATTAAGTCCCCCCTATTGAGCACATTGAACTCCAGATCAATTCGGGTGAGGGCTGGGGGTGGCCTTGCTCGGTGGATGCTGGATGGCAAAGCAGGCTGCTGCTTGCAGAGCTCATCTCCTCATCATAGCAGGACTTGGAAGGTCTGGAAGAAAGGCTGAAGAGCCTTGCCACAGGGATACAGCCCTGCCACCAACACCAGGGAGCACGGAGAGAAAGGGCGGCTGAGATGGGGATGAGTGTCTCCAGAAGTCACAGTGAGGTGCAGGCTGGAGCCGTCTCTTGGATCTGATTTCCACCCACCTATTGGATGTTTGGCCTCCGAATCCTTCACGGGTCCAACTGACTGCTGTAAGCAAGTCATTTACGCATGTTAAAAATCATCCGATTTGTAAAGGGTCATCACAAGCCTGAAAATACCACGGGCAGCAGAAAGGACAAGTACGATGGACAAAGCACCCCAGCCAAGGAGCAACCCCCCTCCTCGGCCTCCCTCCACTTACATCTTATAACGGAGCTCTAGCAATTAAACGGCAAAAGAGCTGATTGCCAGAGTCACATTTAACTCGAGCCCTTTGCCCCAGTAAAGCTAACAGCATGAATCACTGTGCCGTATTTATTAAATGCCAGCAGAGCCAAAAGATAAACCACGGCGTGAAGCTAAGGAATTTTTATGGCACACGGCTCATGAAAGCTTATCCTGTAAATCTGTGCTTATAAACCTCCCCCCACACACCCCACACCCCCCTCCCTCAAGAGCCTCTCTGATTTTAATTGGCAGCAAGGCGATATATTTTCTTAGGTTGTTAATTATTCCCTGAAGCAACGCGGAATAAAGCTACCTGCTCTTCACTTACGCCTGCTTCGGGGAGCCAAAATTGGGGACAGAAACGTTCAGTTAGGGTGACCATAACAGACTTAACTTCAGTCTACTGCAGGACTGGCAAAACCACACAAATACACTCGACTGCTATAATATTTAGATTTAAAGTTTGTTAAAACGAAATGAAAAGCAGCAGGAAGGGAAGTTTCCACGGCACCTGTTTGCACGCTTGAGCCTCAGGCAAAACATGCACTATCAAGAAAGGGTAGAAGGCAATATAATTAAATATAATTAAAGAGTGGAGCAAATAAGGCTATAGGAATAAAAGGAAATCCTTCAAAAAGTAAAGATTGGGGAAAAAAAGAAAGAAAAAGTAAAAAATGAGAAAACAAACAAGCAAACAAAATTTTGGCAAATTAAATTTCAAAACCTAATAAAGCATGCAAAAAAAAAAAAAAATGATCCCTTAAGGAACAACTCATCAATTGGGCCAGAAAAAAGAATTTATAAAACTTTAGCAATAGGAAATCTGCCAAAGAATCTGGGAAACTGAAAGAAGACTGAAAGGCAACAGAAATATTTAAGGAATGCAAGACTGTTAAAGGCAAGCTAAATGCAACATTTGCCACGCTGTTTGCTAAGTAGGAATTGATGAAGGTTCCCACACCAGAACCCTTCCACACACAGGATTAGTCTGAAAAATTGTCTCGCTAGGAGAAATGGTGGGATAAGAATCTAGAAAGAAAGAAGGGAAAAAAAAAAGAAGTAAAAGATGGTGACGCAAGGGGAAGCCTTCTTGCGGGTTAATAACTCATCCTGATTTAGGATGCCAAGGACAGAGGGGGGTGGTCAGGTTTTCCCAAGAAGAGCTGCAGGACCCTGCTATGGAATAAAAGGGATGTGTTCATAAATGGCCTGGGAAGGAGGGGAATAATGAAGGGACAAGTTTGCTGAGCCATACAAATCTATTCAGAGTATTCAAAGCTAAAACTGACTGCAAAGAGCTTTAGAAGGCTCTCCTGAAATGGATGTCTCGAAACGCCATGGCAGGTGAAATCCAAGGTCAAGGGAATGCAGAGTAATGCACAGAAGATAAGACAACCATAGCCATGCGTAGCAATGGCCTCTAAATGAGATACTGCTGCTCTGCGAAGAGTTCGTCAAGCCATTTTGGACAGTTCTCAGAAAATGTCAATTCAATGCTCATCAACAAATATAGAACGATCTACAAAAAAATAGACAATTAAGTTATTTTGGGAAAAATGCATTCTGGAAAGCAATTCAAAGAGCAGAGCAGAGGCAGCCCATTCCCTTGACTTGCTTCTGGCTTTTTTCCCCTCCTGGGAGAGTGGCATGAAGGTCTGGTTTTTTGAGTTTTAGGTTTGGTTCAGTTGGGGAGCTGGAGGGACTTTTGCAGCTCTTGGGCTATTGTGGGTAAATGCTTCAACATCAGGTGCAGTTTGGTGCTGGCAGCTAAAAATGGGTAAATCCTTGGGGTCTGGTTCCACCAGGAAAGTACTCACGGTCCTGTCCACACCACCCATGGGTCCCCCTGCTTCTACAGAACCCCCTGGCAGGAAGAAGTTTGCCTTTGACCATTAAGAAGCTGGGAAGACCGCAGGGCTCATTTTTTGGATGAGTTCCACCCGTGCTCCAAAATTAAAAGCTGATGCAAAAAAAAGTATCATTATCCATCTCCGTGACAGCTTGAGTCAACCGAACTCAGCCCGGAACGAGGAAAAACACTCATTCCAGGCATAAAAAATAGGAAGATCCATCAGAAAGAGAAGTGCTGTTAAAAAAGAGGTGGTAATGACATACCAGAAAGAAACTGGCTCGTATTTTTAGAAAAAGGAAAGAAAAACCCAGTTAGAACAGCAATTTCCAGGAGAGGAAATCAGACTACCATACTGCAGAGAGACACACAGCTCCTGGCAACCGCAGTGAGAGGCAACAGAAAAATCCTGACTTTGCACCCCTGTTTGTTGGAGCTGGGCAAATGAAACATGAGACCTTGGAAATTAAATGAAACCTATATTTTGGTTTGCATCTGTGAAAAAATGTAGCATTTTTGTCCATCCCGCAATTGTGTCTTTGCACCTCACAGCGTTTTGGCCATCTCATAATTGTCCCTGTCACTCCTCCCCAGGCCATTTAGGTCCTTAATTATCTTTTTTGTTGCCTCAGGTTACCGGGAGAGCTGACATCTAAAGTGTGGAAGAGTAATCAAGAGAAGATCTTTGGGCAGGGGCTGAGGAAACATGGATCAACTCATGCCCTCACAGATTCATAGAATTTTCTAGGTTGGAAGAGACCTTTAAGATCATCTAGTCCAACCACCAACCTAACTCTGATATAAAAAAAAACAACAACACATCAACCCATCACTAAACCATGTTACTGAGCACTATGTCAACTCGTCCTTTAAATACCTCCAGGGATGGCGCCCCAACCACTTCCCTGGGCAGCCCATTCCGAGGCTTAATAACCCTTTCAGTGAAGAAATTTTTCCTAATATCCAATCTGAACCTCCCCTGGCACAACTTGAGGCCATTTCCTCTTGTCCTATCGTCTATGACTTGGGAGAAGAGGTTGATTGCCCACCTCTCTACAACTTCCTTCCAGGTAGCTGTAGAGAGCGATAAGGTCTCCCCTCAGCCTCCTTTTCTCCAGGCTGAACAACCCCAATTCCCTCAGCCTCTCCTCATAAGACTTACTCTCCAGACCTCCAGACCCCTCACCAGCTTCATTGCCCTTCTCTGGACCCCTCCACAAAGAGCTCCAAGAGAGAGCACAAAGAGGGGTACACAGTAAAAGTGATGCACCCACACGTCCCTGCAAGGAGGAGACATTGGTGTCCATTATGCCCAAATATCCTTGGGTGAAAACTTCACACCAAGTTGTGGTTATCAGGAATGCTTCTCAGCTGCAGAAGTTTCTCCATCCTGGATGTTCTCCACACCAGCACACGTGGTCCAACAATGTCTATGATTGGAGACAAGACTGTGGTTGCAAGTGCCTGCTGTGGGCACAGCCCCGGGGCTGCCAGCCAACTGTGGGTGAACAGAGCTGTCTGTGTGTCTTTCTGGTTTTCAGGGATTTGAATTTGAAGCTCAAACACCAACAAGAAAACCAAACTCACAGTTAATAAACATTTTTGTGTGTAAAACTTGTCATCCACAGCAGGAAAGCAAAAGCAAACCTAAAGTGTAACGCATTACCAACACCGTCAGAGACACCATCAACTTCAGTATTTCAAGCTGTTCAGTTTAAATGTACTTTTGAAATAGGAGAGTCTGAAATTCCCCTGCCAAATTCTTTATAGGATCAAAGGAAAACACTTCTCCAGCGTCGGCAATTCTTTGAGGCGCTTTGTCCCCGCACGCATTTCCCTGCCGCACATACCTCAGACCAGAATATTTGTCCCCAAAGAGACTGACGCATCTGCATATTTGATGTATCTGTCCTCGCGGTCCCATCAAAAAGCTGAACTGAGCAGAAATGGAAGCAGGTAAAATTTAAGGCTGACAAGTTTACATGATAAGTGAACCGGATTTTAAGGTATGGTGATAAGTAGAAAGCATTTTATGACTACCCAAAGCAGCTAGTGGATTTTGTTTGTACATCTCAAAGAAAAAGAAAGACACGATAACTTGTTCATTCAGAGCGTTTGGGGCTGTATTTTTAGTTAATAATAGATGAAAATTAAGTTGGTAATTATTGACGTGGATTGGATGCAACTCAGTTGTAGGGCCAACAGGAATCATATCCTAAGCCATTAACCAGAGCAGCTGGGAGATACTTCAAGATGAGAAAGGCAGATAAAATAAAGTACAAAAGGGACACCTAAGGAGATGCTTCTCAAGCGTTTTCTCCCAGAGTCATGTTTCTGGATGCCTCATTTTTGCCAGGTTAAGGTAATCCATGGCATATAATGTAGTCACATGGACCATCTTTTCTACTGAAACAAGAACCGAAGTTCTGTCGTAATTTTCATGTAACCAGTCCAAATCCAGTCTAATAAAGTGGTAAATGGGCTCTACCTGCTCTGAGAAACACTAGCACAAAAGGTTCAAAGGACATAAAAGGACCACATGCCCCCTCTGATGGTCCGCTGAGCCCTGGGTGGTGGGAGCCCACCCACCCAGAGGGAGGACAGGCTGGGGCTGCCCTTGCAGGACCAGCAGACCCAGAGATCTCTACTCTACATAAAAATGGAAACAACTTGTCTTTCCTTTCGTGCTCCCCAGCTACAGGATCCCCAAGCAAAACATCCACAACAACCTGCAGACGGTGGGGAAAAGGAGAAGGCGTGGAAATTTCCACTCCTTGGGACTGGAAAGGGAGAGTCAAGGCAGATGCTGAGCAGCACGGACCGATTTACAGCGCCGTGAGCAGTCTCCAGCATCACCTCCTCACGTACGCCGGCGTCAGGAGTATTTATGGAAAGCTGCCGATGCCGCCTGGCCCCGACACAATGTGCTCTGGCACTATCTGCTGCAGACATCTCGCAAATTCATATCGGAGCAGCCGCAGGCAAAGGATGTGTTTTGGGAGCAGCCTGGCAGCAGTTTCTCCACCCTGCTACGAGTCATTCCCAGCAGGACTGGAGAGGAGAGAGGAGAAGGTCTGCAAGGGCAGCAGCCCAAAGGACAGCTATCAAAACCTGCCGGCTCCTTGCCCAGATGACCGGGTTATTTTCATACCAATAGCCCTCCTGCTCCATCAAGAAACCTTGCTGGAATGGGAAAAAAGAAACCCAGAATGTTGTTGCTTGCCATCAGTGGGCAGAAGATGCAATTCAGAGGCAAAAGTGGGAAAGATGTACGCGCTTCAAGGACAACATAATGAATGGTTCACCATGTCCTATTGCTGGTCCTACAAGGTCTACATAAATAGGTTCCAAACTTGGAGCTCCGCAATGAGTCCCAAACCGGGGGTCAATAACACAACAGAAGTTCCTGTAGACAAGCATATTGCAAAATTAAAATGGAAAAAAAGGCATTTAGTCCAACCTGTAGACTTGGAGCTCATTGCCAAGCATGACGAGAAAGGTTTAAGCTCTGTGACCACCTCGGGTGCTTCAACTAACTCGACTAAACCCAGCCTGGCCAGGACCACGCATGCCCAGCTACAGCAAAGGCACACCTCAAAAGGCTGCAACCATCAGCGTCAATTCTGGCAGTTAACTGGGAGTTCAGTGTTTTTAAAAATAAAAAAAAAAAAAAAAAGAAAGAAAGAGAGAAAGAAAGAAAAAAACAAACCAAACAACAATTTGTCTCCCTAAGAAGATTAATAGGTGCATTTAAAGAAATCAGTCTGTAGGCTTAATGAGAAAGAGGCAGCAAAATCCTAAATGTGAGACCTCCTACAGTTTTTCAGTCCAGCTGTACAATCAAATAATAGTTTATGTAACTAGGATTGGAACAAAATAAATTAAAAGTAATTTCATGTTTCATCAAAGGAGAAAGTACAGTTCAGAGTCAACGTGGAGAAAGATCTAGTTCAGCACTGCATTTTCCCCAAGCTTTTCATAAGCTTCGTATTATCAGCTGGTTTGGTTTTTTTTCAAAAGACGAAGGCAAATTAGCAACTCCCTTAAGAACTTATTATACATTTCCAAATTTCAACTATTCCTATTTTATAACTCATAACTTCACATATCTGTAACCGAAATGTTTTCTTTAGCAGATGAAAGAAAAAAAACCACACTGTTTTTCCCAGGCTGCAATCTGTTTTTTCTGGTTTAAAAAAGAAAGGGAAAAAAAAAAAAAAGGTGGTTAACCACTACAACATGTCAATCTTGGAAAGTAATTCCCACACACAATTTCATCCTTTCGCAGACATTAAATATGGCAAAATCTCTTCATGCTCCTCACGTCTAGACAGATGAAGGAGGGACGCAAGCTACCAACAGACTCTTTATGATACTGGAGAACCCGTGGCAGATCCAGCTGGGTCTCTCACGTGGGCTTGCAAGAGAGGCTGGACCCCTTTGAATCCATTTAATAGCAGAAAAAGACACATCCAACATTGACTTAGTGCCCACGTACAACTTCCAAGGACAGAGCACCCTAAGAAGGAGCACCCTGAGACCATGTCAGAAGAGCTCATGTACTCCAAGCATCTCCTAACAGAGCTCAAAATCCAGAAATGAAACCAAATTCCAAAATAAATACCCACATTCACAACACCACAATCCTCAGGGGAGCACTGGTCCTGCAAATGGATGTCCACCGGAGCCAGGCTCTGAGCTCAGCATCAGTCTCATGTCCCTCTTGGGACCTGGAGAAGCCAGGAAAGACTCAAAACAGGCTACAAGGCAATATTCTACTGGCAAGGAAGGGAAAAAAAAAAAGCAAAAAAGGTTCAAAGGTTCAAAGGCTGCTCTCAGTTATTGATATCTGGCCTCTGAAAGTCTCCCTACCCTGTAATATCTACATGGACGTCTGTCCCTGCGGCACCCTGGGCCAGGTGGAGGAGGCCTTGCCAACTGCAAACGGACCAGCTGGAACACTGAATTTTGTCACATCTGCACCAAGACACATTTTGGTCCAAGGTGAGGTTTTTTGGGTTCCCCCCCCCCACCGCAGCCTTCAGAGAAGCTGTCAAACCCTCATCCAAAAGCTACTCAGCGTGCAAAACTGCTTTGTCACGTCTGGGAAACCGTGGTCCCTGGCAGGTCCTGGAGCCAAGTGAAGCAGGGTTAGTCATACCTGCTCAAAGAAACTCAAATTTCAGCAACATTTTTCAAGCAGCACGGATGCATTTTCCCTTTCAGCCATGCAGCAGCTGCTTGCCCTAGGTTGTGTTATAGCTGTCAAAAAAGAGGGGAACCCTCTGAGAAGAGGGCAGGAGATGTTCTTCTCGTGGGGAACAGCCAGGCATGCTCAGGCAGCAGAGGTTCAGGTGACCGCAGGTGTGACAGGCAGCAAGTCACAGGCAGGAGATGGCACCTGGCACCTCACATGGGGTTCAGAAGCTGAAGGACATCCTGGACATAAGTCACAGCACAGCACTGAAGCCTGCTCGCAGAGAACGAGAAACCACTGAGATACACAGGGAGGGCCTTGATGGTCTTCAGGGAATATAGAAAGCTTCTCCTGGTCAGAGGAGCCTGTGCAGAGCTTGCTGCAACTCGGGAAGTCACTGCGTAACCACAATGCAGTGACAAGGCTTGGTGTCCATACCCTTCCTTACCTCCTGCCTCACCTGCTGCCTGGCTGTGAACATGAAGGAGAGGGGCATGGTGGACAAGGGTAAGATCATTACATCATCTCCAAAGGCTCAGCTTGGTGTCCTGAACCACGTGCCAAGGGCTGCCCCTGCTGCATCCTGACCATGCAACATGCCCCATCATCTGGCTGCAGAACCAGGAATGAGAGACCATCCCTATGAAACTGGCTGGCCAGGATGCCACAGGTCCAAGTCTTTGAGCATTCCTGGGCTCGAATGTGTCGCTATCCCTCAGGAAGACATATGGAAGTTAAACCACATCTGCATGTCTCAAGCACATGGACTATCACTCACAATTCAAAGCTTCATTTCGGCTTTGCAACGTAGAGTGTCTAATTTAAGATCTTAGTCATTAACTTGTTAGTGGGACTATACGATGGGGTGTCCAATGGTGTCTACTAGTGGGTAATGGCCTGAAGGTCTCCTCTGGTCCTGTGCTCCTACCTTTGCCCACTGGTACCTTACATCCCCTGTCAGTGTCACTTGGCTCTTTGGACAACTGAGCCCCTCATCAGCAGGTACTAATGGTCTCTGAGTGGAGACGTTCGTCCTGGTTGCTCTGGGATAAAGGCTCTTCCAATCATCAAGAAGCGAGAGGAGGACAAGGACAGGCTGCTGAGGCGACCTGTGAGCAATGGGTTTTCCAGAAGAACTGCTGCTTCAGGGGACACTAAGGACAGGGACAGGAGAAAGGTCTGGGGACAGACTGGGCAAAAGAGGTTTTTTTGTTGTAGCTCTTCTTAGAAGATGCCTAATACACTTTACCGCATTAAAAATACACACATTTTTCTTCTATAGACGATGACCCAGAAACACAACTAAATCATTTTTGACAAAAGAGAATGCACCGAACTATTTAATCACATCTTCAGGGGGAATAAAGCCAGTATGAACAGCTAATCTGCTGCACATCGCAGAAGCCATCGTTTTGGGCTGAGGGAGACTATATTTTAGGAGGTGAATCTCCTATTTAAGCCTTGTGTGATCACATCTCCCATCGCACTCTCCAGTAAACAGCGTCTAGACTTCCTTACACTCACTGTTTACATACATCTCATTGCCATTTGGACCTCTAAACTTCAGATTTTGTTTTGCCTTTGTTAGCCATCCTAACGATCTCTGCCACCCAGTGCCAGAAGTCTGGTTGGATGTCATACCATCACGTCCCAAACCATGAGACAGGCAGCTTTTGGCGGATCTTGGTGGATGATGTTCCTCTGCCTCTGAGGGGCTCAGCACAGGCAGGGAGTTGCTGTCTCCTGCCCCATCAACCCTCTGCCCCCAGCCTGTTAATGAGGCTGGGGTCTACCATTGATATCAAACACATGCTAATAAGCTATAAAGAGGCCAAGAGTCAGCAAGACACCATCACCAGCGTGGTTAAGTCATGTTGGATATCAAGTATCAGCAGAGAACGGGTGAGGAGCCCCCGAGGAACATGCCTTCCACCCTCCCTGTAGAGCACAGGCCAGCCATTAATAGGATGCAACGATCCCACTCCCTCTTGTAGGCTCCTAAATAGCTCATGGGAGGTGCTGGGTGTTCTCAGCGAGGAGCCAGCTCCCTGGATTTACAAAAACTTTGCAGCATGGGTGGCACGAGAAGCAGTACGGCGTGCCCAGCGATGACTGACAGGCTGCACAGCAGCGCTTCGGGGTCACGCCGAAGCTCAGCACCTCCAGGCTCTAAAAAAGACAAAAAACCCTGTTGATAAGAACAGTCGTGCCCATGGATTGATGCAAAAATAACAAATCTGTCATTCTGTCATTTCAGACAGACGTCTGAAAACGCGGCGATAGCTCAACAGCGACAATCTCAATCTCAAGAAAATACGTGCCACACTCCTAACAGTTTGCCATGTGTGGGACCGGGATGACCATCGGCGCTTGCTGTCACTCACCAGCCCAAAAATACCCCACGTAGCACCCAGGAGCAGCCAACTGCAGAAACGTGCCACGGCACTGAGTACCATGATGGGAAGCATCCAAACGTGCTCATTTGAAGAGGCAGAGGAAAGAAACGGGGTTATTCAGGCACGTTGGAGAAGCAGGAGACAGCCCATCGCGTCCCTGGGCAGGACCCACCGGTCCCAAGGGAGGTGGACACTCCAGCTGTGGCACCACTGAACATCAGCAGAAGAGGTTGACCACCAGCACTGGGAACTTTGGGGCACAGAAAGCATCCCTGCCACCTGCTCAAAAAGAAGCCACAGAGTCCTCCAACTCCTCAACAGACCACAGGAAATATCAACCCTTCCAAATTCTTCTACTTTTTTGTTCCGGAGCGGAAGGGGATGGCGCAGGCACATCCTGGAGCTCCTCACACTGCAGAAGGCAAAGGATGGTGGCGTCAGTACAACGCCCAGGCTGGTTTCGGCAGCGAGAAACCCCAACCCGTGAAGTGGCTTGCAAATCTGTGTATTTGTTTTGGAAATAAAGGCATTAATATTTGATGCCAAACATTTTGAATATTGATGAGTATGTTCAGAGAAGAGGTTTTGGAGTTACTGAAGCACCCAGAATCGTGCCATTGGAACTCAGTGGCCTAATGGCTGCTGTCAGAGCCATCAAAAGTATGTAAAACAGGGCTTGCTGAAGGGAAGACGCGCGGCAGCCGGCACCGCCTGCCCATCACGGGAGGGGAAGACGCATTGAAGCCCAGTGGGATATTTAACACAGCAAATATTTTGACTTGATCCGTCAAGTAAGCCATTTCGTACTCCTCCTTTTACCTTTTATTTTGCTCACACGATGTTTATGAGCTTGAAACGACGCGTATCCGTTCTTCCCCTCCTCGCTTAAAGCCAGCCTCAGCTTCCTCCTGACCCCATAAAATGTCTTAGAGCAAATAAACTAATATTTACTAAGTGCGGGTGCGTGCGTGGCAGGCTTTGCCAGAGTGCAAAAAGCCCAGAAAAAGCCGTTTTAATATTTGAGGAAAAGGTTTTCCAGCGCTGCCTCTGACGGTACTGTCTCTGCAGGGTCCTGCTCGGGGCTCAGCCTCTTTGGGAACGTCGGCGCAGGGAAACGGAGAGGGAGCTGGCTTTGTACACAACCACATATGTTGGTTGTGTCCACAACCTGATCTTCCGTCACAGTCTCATCTTACGGTTTTATTTCTAGCGCAGTCACATGAAAACAGACGTGGACCGCTTCCTTTTTTAAATTACTTTTATGTATATCCTCATTACCTGTTATATATACCTGAGGTATATATACCTCATTTACCCCTCTGCTCTGCACTTACCCCTCTGCTCTGCACTCGTGAGACCCCACATGGAGCACTGTGTCCAGCTTTGTAGTCCTCAACACCGGAAGGACATGGACCTGTTGGAACGGGTCCAGCGGAGGGCCACGAGGATGATCAGAGGGATGGA
>JAOQGH010000003.1:19221674-19253391 GCA_025769975.1 Gallinago jamesoni | reverse complement strand
AATAATAATAATAATAATAGATGTTCTTCAAGGTCCCTTCCAACTCCCACCGTTCCACAACTCTAAGTTGCAACCCAGAGGGCAGACATTACCCCCATAAGATGTCTTCTGCTGCCGAAGCCCCTCCACGGCGCAGGCACAGTTTCTAGAAACCAACTGTTATGAATTTAAATGCAATTTTTTAATTTCAATCCGGCGTGCCACGCGTAAGGCATTCGGACCGTTTCCCTTGTATGACACCGAGCAAGTTGTGAAAAATGACACAGAAAAGTAGCTCTGCTGTGGTTTTTCACTGGCTGGCATGCAGATTTAGGCTACTTAATTCAGAGGGGAGGCAGGGAAAAATATAATAATTTCCCAGATATGGAGAGAAGCTCACTTTCCTTTCCCCTGCTGCTTGGGGTTTCTGGAGAGGCACTTTTGCACTGCACACCCGCTGCTCGGTCAGCACCAGCCCTGCTTTGCTCAGCCTCTCCCAACATCTGCTCCACCTTACGTGCCCACTCCTGCACCGCACCTCGATGACTTTCTTCTCCTCCGGGCCTATTTTTTCCCTTCATTCCCCGCTTCTTACCTTGAATTAAAACCCCTAAACGTTATCTCGGCTCCCCACACCCCTCTCCCACGCTCAGGTTTTAAACGCTGGCACAGATCGGCATCTTCCCCGTCCCACCGCCGCGCCGCAGCGGAGCCCCGCGAGGCCCACCTCTTTAATTGTGTTAATTAATTGCAAGGGAGGGCAGCTCCCCGGGAGGGGCAGGAGGGGCTTGGGCACAGCCAGCAACATCAACCCGGGGTTTCTGGCAGGAGGGGAGCGAGGACAGCAGGACTGTGCTCCTCCATCCCACCGGCTCCGTGTGCTCCGGGACCCCCAGATGCCCCGGGACCCCCAGCCCCGGTACCCAAATGGAGAAAGAGCCTGGGAGCCCCGTGGCAGCGCCAAAAACGGACAGAGATAGCAAATCTGCCCGGCTCCCTCGGCTGATCTCGTTACGCCGGCCTAAATAGCCATGTGGGTATTTCATTTTAAATCACGACGAGCAGCCTACGAACAAGTTGTCACCGGCGGAGTCAGAAGCAGAGGGGTGGGTGACTCTTTGGCAAGGGGAACCGGGGAAAAAAAAAAATACAGGAAAACGGGGCACAATTTCGCTCGGGGTAGGTCTTGTTTTCACGCTCCCTGGGTAAAAGCCAACAGAGGTTTGATAAAGAAAAGCCCCAGCCCCGCAGCTCGGCCGCCCAGTGGGGTCCCTGAATCCTGCCTGGATGTTAAGGTGCAGCCCCCGAGCAGGGACGGGCTGGGAGCCAGAGGGAAGCTCGGCCAGAGAGACCGCATTTTCCCCCGGGATGGAAGCAGCACCACCGACAACCAGAAGCCGAGCTGGTGGCGGCACCGGCGAGACGGAGAGCCCAAAGAGTTCCCTCCCCTCCCCGCATCCCTCCCCCCAACTTTCTGCCACCTCCCGTTTATTTTTCCAGATGATATGATATTTTCGGATGGGCTGTGGGGTGGGGGTTTGGGGGTTTTTTTGGTTTGGATTTTTGGGGGGTTTTTTGGTTTTTTTTTAAAGGAATAGCTCCAATCCCACGCCCGTGCCCACTCCCGAAGCATCTCCCTCCTTCCCTTCCTCCCTCCCTTCCCAGCTGGCTCTTCCTCGTGGAAGGAGAGTGGCTCGGCGCGGTTCCCGGTGAGGTTTTGCACCGACGAGGGTGACTCCTGGCAGGGCTGCACGTCCCTCCTCTTACATAACGGCCATTCCCGGTTCGGAGCCGGCTCCGGTTGGGATGGCCGCATTTGGGGACGGCCACCTTCAGGGGTGGCTGAGTTTGGGGTGCTCACATACCACCAGGCATTTTCCCCCCCCGACCCTGACCAGCTTCCCCCCCAAGCCACCCGCCATTTGTCACAGCCCTGCAAACCCAGAGCGCTGGTGTCCCCCTCTTCCTTGCCTCCCCTTTTTCCTTCAGGATGTACCCCAAAATCTCCTCCAACCCCTGGGTGCTGCTCAGCGCCCCATATTCATCCAGGACCCCGCTCCTCCTGCGTGGCACGGGCTCCCCAACCCCAAATCACATCATCCCCCCACCCAACCCCTACAGCCGCCACAGCCCTCGCTGCCGGACCCCTGCCCACTGGGCAGCACCCACCTTCCTCCCACCCCCCCCAAATCACCACACTCCCACCCAGGGCACACCGTCCCTGTGTCCCCACTCTCCCATCTGTGGGCACCCCTCTCTCACACATCTGCCCCCACTCCCCCCGCACCCCAACCTACTCCCTGCGCCCCACTGACCCGCGACCACCACACACACACCCCACGCCCCCCCACACCAGCACCTGGCTCTGCCCCACACACCCACACCCCACACACTCGCATCTGCCCACACCCCACGGACCCGCACCCCACGGACCCACATCTGCCTGGACCTCACCCGCCCGGATCTGCTCACACCCCACGCACCCGCGTCTGTCTGGGCCCCACACGCCCACACCCCACACACTCGAATCTGCCCACACCCCACACCTCATATACCCGCACCCAACGTACCCGCACCCCACATACCCACACCCCACGTCCTTGCCTCCCCCCCCATCTGCCTGGACCCCACGCACCTACACCCCACGTACTTGCCCCCCACACACTCGTGTCTGTCCACACCCCACGCACCCGCACCCGACGTACCCGCATCCGACTGGACCCCCACACACCCTCATCTGCCCACACCCCACGCACCCTCACCCCACACACCTGTATCTGCCTGGACCCCACGTACCTGCACCCCATATACCCGCACCCCACCTACCTGCACCCCATGCACCCGCATCTCCCTGGACCCTATGCACCCGCACCCTACGTCCCCACAGCCCACAGACCTGCACCCCATGTACCCGCACCCCACATCCCCACAGCCCACGTACCCGCACCCCACATCCCCACAGCCCACGGACCCGTACCCCACGTACGCGCACCCCACATCCCCACAGCCCACGGACCCGCACTCCACGTCCCCGCACCTCATGTACCTGCACCCCACGCACCCGCATCTCCCTGTCCCCCACGTCCCCGCACCCCGCATCTCTCGTACCTTCACCCCACGCACCCCCATCTCCCTGTCCCCCACGCAGCCGCGCCCCACGTCCCCGCACCTCAGGTACCTGCACCCGGGCACCCGCATCTGCCCGCACCCCGGGCACCCCGACCCCCCCCCCGCGCCCCCGCGCTCTGACCTGGGCCCGGCCGCGCTGCCCGGGAGCTGTCCGCCGCCGCCCGGTGCTGAAGGCGGCTTGGCGGCGGCGGCGGCGGCGGTGGGCGGCGGCGGGGCCCCGGCGGCGGCGGGCGGCAGCTGCCCCTCCTCGCCGCCGCCCTCCAGGCTGGCCTCGTTGCCCATGGCGGGCCGGGCGGGACCGCTCCCCTCAGCGCAGCGCCGCCTCCACCGCCATCAGCCCCGCGCCGCCATCGCCGCCGGCCCCCGCCGCCCCTGCGCATGCGCCGCCCGCGCGCCCGCCCGCGCCGCGGGCACGCGCGCCGCCCGGCCAATCGCCGCGCGCCTCCTCCTCCACCCCACCTTCCCCCTCTCCTCCCCGCCCCGCCCGCTGGCACGTGCCCCCCGCCCCGCGGGCGGGCACCGCGGCGGCCAATGGCGGCGCGAGGCGGTGCGAGGGGCCCCCGCCCCGCCCGGCCAATGGGCGCGCGGCAGCTCGCGTGCCCGCCAGGCGGCGCCCCGCCAGCTCCTCGCCCGGCAGCCAATCAGCAACCCCGCCCCCGTGAGGTCACACCGCGGCGCCCAATCACCGCTCAAGCTAGCATGAGGTTACACCCTGACAGCCAATGAGCAACCCACTCGCCCATGAGGTCACGGGCTGCTGCGGAATGTCACGCACCACCAGCCAATGAGCGTCCCCCTCCCCTATGAAGTCACGTGCTGCTCTGGGGTGTCACACCCTGGCAGCCAATCGGCCCTCCTCTCCCTTAGACGTCACAGTCAGCCAGCAAATCAGCACCCTCCTCCCCCATGAGGTCACGGGCTGCCCTAGGCTGTCACACCCTGCCAGCCAAGTAGTGACCCATGCCCTTGTGAGGTCACAGACCTCCTCGGGGCGTCACACCCTGACAGCCAATGATTGTCCTGCTCCCTATGACGTCACAGGCAGCCCTGGGATGTCACAGGCTACTGGCCAATGAGCACCCTGCTGCCTAATGAGGTCACGGGTTGTGCCACGAGGTCAATCAGAGCCAGGCAATGAGCACGCAGCTCCCTCTGAGGTCACAGGCTCCCCTGTGACGTCACACAGTTGCTGGGATGTGACGTCACATGCTCTCTGATGAGGTCACAGAGCCTGTGACCAACAAGACCCCAGTCCCCCATGAGGTCACAGGGCGCTCAGCCGGTCGTCATCGTTGCTCTTCCATGACGTCACCGGGCCCAACCAATGGGCTCGGGCGCTCTCCCTGCTGCCCGAGGCTCAGCCAGTGAGGTCAGGGGGAGCCCAACCAACCAGCGCCCCCCTTCCCCGTGAGGCCACGGGCGCGACGTTCCAGCCTGCCCGATGAGGTCAGAGCGCCCAGCCCGGCCGGCAGCGCCCCCCCAATTACCCTTCGGTAATTAACGCTTATCATTAGCGCGGCTCCCGCGGGGACCGTTCCCGTCCCGGGGCTGAGCCGCTGCCGCCCCGACGGGCTCAGCCCCCCCCCCCCCGCCGCACACCGCGCGGGCACCGGCTACCACCCCGCGGCCGCCCGCTCCCCCTGCAGCCCCGCCGGGAGCGGGACACCCCCACCCACCCACGGGGTGTCCCCTCGGTCCCCGCCGGGGTGCGGGAGCTGCCTCCTACCGCGTACCCCCATCCCCGCGCCGGGGGAGCGGGCGAGGAAGGAGGGAGGTTTGAGGAGCTGAAGGAGGCTCCGAGGAGAGAGAAAAGGAGAAAGTGCAATAAAACTGGACAAAACCGCAACTTCCAAAAAGATGGGTAGAGCAGGAAAATAAAAAACAAACTGTTTTGTTTTTTTTTTTCTTTTTTCCTTGGTTTGGTTTCTTCTTCTTCTTTTTCCTCCCAAACACCTAAGACTCAGAACAGCCCCCCTCCAGCCCGGGGGAGGTTTGAGGAGCAGCGATGCCCAGCACCCCCCTGTCCCAGCTGGAAGGTGCTTTGGTGGCAAACACCAGGAAAGCAGCTCAGGAGATGGTGGGAGACGCTGCCCAGGGACACCGAGATGAAGGTCATTTGCTCTCCAGAGAGCTTTTCGGCCCAGGATAAGTTTATTTTCAAATAGAAATCAGATTTCAGTAAGGTGGTGGCTCCATCGGGTGCAAACACTCTCTCCCCAAAGCAGGGCTAGAGCAGGAGACACCCCCCCCAAAGCCCTTGTCCACCCCCCGACTGCAGGCTGGGACTGGTTCTCTTCCTTCCAGCACCCCAAGACAGAAGCCCACCTCCCTCCTCAGCCACAGAGAGGTCCTGCCACCACTTTAGAAGGGTCTCCCCAAATTTGCTCTGTGCCAGAGGGTCAGGAAAAAGCTCCCTGCAGGGCCTCCCCAAAATTAACTCTGCTTAAGTCCTTCCTTTCCCCCTAAGGTTGATTCCTCCCACTTTGAACCCTCTCTCTTCATGTTCCTCCAGACCTTCCACTCGTTCCAGCCCCAAGAGATGCAGATGAGACACAGCTCATGGTCTGCAGGCACCCTGGGGATTGGGACTGCTATCATCACAGCTTCACCCCACCAGGGACACATCTCCTGGGAGGGGGCACCAAAGGTCAGGCTCACCCACCACCCCCCTGAGCTGCAAGAGGGAGGAGACCACGTGATTTTATTCCCTAAGGAGGTGTTTTGAGCCAGCCCAGGTTTCAGCCTGAAGCAGCTGGAAATAGGAAAAAAATCACAGATTTGTTGAGTGCTGTAGTGAGATGCTTCACCCATCTCCTCTGAGGAACTTCAACAGGTCTCCGTCAGCCGTGGGACAAGAGAGGACCCAGGGGGAGCTCCTGCCCTACATCTCTAGCTGAGGAACCCCAAACAGGTTCAGTCTCCCACCCTCTCCTGAAGGAAGCTGTTCTCCAGCACTTCTTTAGCCCCAAACCCTCCCATGGCCAGGCAAACCAATTTCAAGAGAACAAAACGCCCCACAACCTCATTTAAAAAAAAAAAAAAAAAAAAAAGAAAAAAGCAGGAATTCATACAAAGAAGTCACACCAACCTGTGGCAAGAACAGAGGTCACAGCAGCACCCCCATCTCCCTGTTTCCCAAGCAGGGCAGGGGGGTCACTCCCAACACCCTCCTCCTCCCCAGGCCAGCAATTTCAGTGCCAAGTCTGCAAAAATGTGGTGGACTCCATGGTGCAGACCAGGACAAGGCAGAACATCCCCCCAGGCTTGGCCTGTGGCCTCCCCAACCCACGCAGGGCCTGAGGCAGAGAGGGAAGGTGATCAGTTTGAGGGTGAGGCCACCCCGTTCTGCTCTGTGCACACTTCTTCCTCCAGGAAACTTTTCTCGGAACTGGTGACACCAGGCACGGAGCTGCTCCAGGTCCCTTCTCCTGGCTCTTGGTACCGTTCCCGCACCTCTCGCTCACAGCTATGTCCAAGACCTGACGTCAGAGTGCCCAACAGCAGAGCTCTGAGCAGGAAGGTAAGAAAACCCTGTTTATTCTGCACAAAAATAGGAAGAAAGGGTAAAAAGTGAGGGGAATAAATTAGTCCAAGCATTATCCAGAGGCTTGGTCTCCTGTGGGCTTGCTGCAAGGCCAGGATTCTCTCCGGGACAGCTCGTCTCACCCACACGGCACAGTCGTGGTGGCACATTGCTCCGTGCAGGGCTGCCCTATGGCCACCTGGCCCAACGGCTCCCCGGGCAGGCAGGGACTCTCACTGCAGGAAACCGTCCAGTCTGGCTTGGCCGCTGCTGCTGGTGGTGGTGGAGGAAGAGGCAGAGGGAGCTGCAGATGCTGGCCTGGAGACATTCTTCTTCTTGCTCCTCACAGCTAACGGACGGATTTCTGCCAGGTTTGTCTGGAGGTAAAGCTGTCAAGGAAAGTACAATGTCCTGGGGACACAAGTGACCTGCTGCAGACCAGCCTGAACCACAGACTTGGGACCTACATTTGCACCCAAAAGAAAAACTCGTGCAGGCTTTGCCCCTTCTCCCAGCAGCAGAGCTCAGGCGTGCTCCTGTCCCCACCGAATCAAGGGATGCTTCCCACTCCCTCGCTCACAAAGCAGCATTGAAATGGATCTACCAGAGCTTCAAGAGCTCCCCTGCGTGTCAGAGCCAGGACACTGCGCCGGGGAAGGTGCAGCAGCCGGAGCCTGCAGCCTCCCAAGGCAGAGCGACCCCAAGACAAGAGACCTCGGAGCAGCCAGTCCTGGAACTCACAGGGAATCATGCGAATCGTCAGAGACACAAAAGTGGCCAAAAAAATTACATGTCACCTGAGCGTAAAAGGTCCTGCCCAGCCACTCATGCCATGCGAGCAGAACTGCAGGGTGACACAAACCAGCACGACCAGCACTCAGGCTTTAGACACATGGGCTGCTCCTTGATCAGCGCTGGGAGGGCTGCCCACCTCCCCATTCACCTCAGGGGAGCAGCAGGAGCACACCCGGCCCCAGAGACCCAGCCCCAGCGTCTCCCTGCACTGGGGACCTCCACGCCGCCACGGGACGAGCAGCCCAAGGCTTCCCAGCGGGTCATACTTCCCAGCTGATCCCTTCTTCTCCGCTTCAGGCTCCTGGTTTTCTACGAAGAGCCCAGACTGGCAGGCACGCAGCCAGGAAAAGGCTGCGCTACGCTGCTGCTGCTGCTCAGAGATCCCAAGGGCACGGGCGGTGCCTGCAAACTGTACCCACTTCTACTCTGAGTGAGCCACCTCCGACAATGCTCTCGGCAAGTTCAGGACCTCGATGCCTTTTGCTGAGCTCAGACTTGTTCAGAGTCAGAGAGGGAGAGAAATCTGATGGCCCCGTGAGGGTCCTAGCTCATTTTTTTGTTGTTGACTGGGGAGCAGGACTCCCCAAAGGTGTCTGCTCCTCCTCTTCGGTTTCAGCCACGAGGTTCCCACAGCATCACTGCTGCTGCCCCACGAGCCGCAGGGAAGGATACAGGCTGTATGAACTTTGTTCTGCCGCCCAAACCGTCGTAACCCATCCTCACCTAGGAGAGGAGAAAGACATGAGCTGGAGCAGCAGCACCGAGCCTTGGCTACCTCTCCTCCTGTCAGTTAAGGGGAAGCAGGAGCCTCGCAGGCCACAAGCACCTGGAAACACTCAGCACTTGTGTTAAGCCCTCACCTTTGGAAAAAGACAGGCCCAAGGGTATTAGTAAAGTGTGGGCATCTTGGGCACTTTCTGAAGCAACCTGAGCCTTCCAACCAGCAGGAAGGTTTAGGATTTTGTCACTGGGACTGAGGAATATGAGGGGGGAAAAAACAAGCTCCAAGAAGGTGGAGAAATGGGACAGGGATAGCCATTTAATCTGCTGCCAGGAAAGGAATAAGCATCTGTCATCCCTGGAGCTCTGCAGGATTGGGAAGTAGCCAGGTTCATGCTCCAAGATTTGTTTTCCACACGCTGTACATGGGAAGGTAAAAGCCTCGTTTGCTTTGTCCTGTAGGGTCACTTCAGGACAGAGGTGTTCAGTGCCAGCCCTCGGCAAGCTCACCAACTGGACAGTCGTACTTACGGTGCCCGTGTTCTTGTGGGGACCCAGCAAGCTACCCGAAGATGGCTTCTTGGAGAGAACAGAGTTCCTGATGAACGCTGGCAAGAGTCCTTTAAGAGCATCACCCTCCAGATCGTCTGTCCAGTTCTGTCCCGCAAAATAATGAGAGAAACCCTTTAAGCAGCATGATCTGCTGAATTTAGTCCACATCCAGGGAGCACTAATAAGACAGACAGCTATTTAGGGTAATAGTTACTGCTGTACCACATGGCAGGCCAAAGAACAGCAGCTTCAAACCTCCCACCGAGGCTCGTGTGGAACAGCACCTGGGAGGCAGGACGCTGCACTCCGCAGAGAGAACAGCCCCCTTTGCTGACCCCACAGCCCTCGTGGGCAGCCCCACGTTGTGTTTGCCAAGTGCATTTGAGGCGGGATTATCAGCAAGAAGCATGTGGGTCCCCATCCTAACTCTCCTGCCCAATTCCAGGAGGCCTGAGGCAGCAATACGGTGTTTCTAGGAGACTGGCAAGCAAAGCACTTTGAGGGATGTGCTGTCGTTCATCTCGCGCACGGGGAAAATGGGTCCTTTATTCTGAGCTTATTAACAGCAGAATCAAAGAGGCGATGCAGAAATCAAGATTAGTCCTCTTACCTCCACCGTTTCCTTCAGAACTTTCCTAGCCAGATTTACCACAGGAGGCCTGTAAGAAGCAAAAGGAGCAAATCAGCAGAGATTTATTGTTCGAGTGCAGCTGGCAAGGACAGACAAGGCCAAGCAAATGACGACGAAACTTGCAGCACAACATCAGGCAGCTGGAGAGCTATCTGATTTCACACAGCAACTTTCAAAGAAGAGAGACTTTGATCTCCTTTAGAAGCCAAAAGAGGAGGGGAAAACTCACGGCCTTTTATCCAGCTTCTGCCTTTTTGCAGGGTTGAAGAGAGATCTGCAGGGCTGATGCTCAGGGGTGTCCACATCAAAAGTAGCATTGAGATTGATCTCATCGCTGTGGGCCGGGCGGTGGAGCTTCGGGTGCCGCAGTTCCACGGGAGCAGGGCTGTGAGGGCCATGCAAAGCATTAGCCATCGGGAGGCCACTGCTTGCCACCCAGCCGACCAGAGGAGGACAGAGCTGCGCGCCACGTGGCTGAGTTGCAAGACAGCAGTGGGACCAGGATGGGAGCCCCGTTCCGCTGACAAGTCACAGGAAGGACAATCCAAACCCCAGAGATTCTAGTCAATGTCCCAAACTACTGTTCGCCCTCAGATGTCCTGGGCTATAACAGCAGTGCCCCGAGCCCAGGGAAACACAGTGGCACGCTGCTGCCCTGGGTACACAACCCAGCTTCCTGCACTGGGGTAATTAATGGCACAGGCTCCTCAGAAGAAAGGCTTTGATAATCATGTGGAAAATGCCATTTTTTGAGGCTAGGTTCCTCTGCCTGGCAAAGATCTCCATTCCCCATATGCCAGGGAACACTCACTAGAAGGCCAACTCTGAGCAGCTTTAGGGGATTTCTCTGACAGGACACAGTGACAAAGAGTTTACCAAAATCTAGCCCATTCTTCCACCCCTTCCTGACCCAAACCCTGCAACACACCTGTTTTTTTTCCAGGTAAACCAACCCCAAAATAGGATACAAGCAACAAGACAAGTGTGCTACTGCAATGCCTGTCAAACTTGCACATCTCTTCCTCCCCAGCTAGTGAAACTGTCAGCTCTTACTTTGGACCTGCTGTCTCCATCCTTGGCCTGTACCTGAGGATGGACTTCACTAACCTTTCAAAGACAAGTCGACTGAGTGTCTCTCTGGTTACAGATGGGACCTTCAAAGTATCCTGCAGGATGTCTATCTTCTTCTTCAAACTCTGGAGGGAGACAGGAAAGCAGCCCACAAGGTAAGGAAAGATTTAGGAGTGGATACTTTGCCTCTTTTCCATCAATCAGCATCAGGTGGAGCTCAGAGGTGGGGGCAGGTAAGAGAGGTAAGGTGGATTTGGTAACCTAGTCACTGAGCAAGAGCCAGCACAACTCCTGGCTTTGCAGCTGCAGGCCATGGCCAGCTGCCAGTTACTGCAGACCCAGGAATGGTATTCTCACCAATATCTCCTTGTCCGCATTCTTCAGATCCTTCTGGGTGCTTTTTAACTCCTCGTTTGTCTTCTCCAACTCTGAAGCCGTTTTCTGCAGCTGCAGAATAAAGCCCCCCCCCCCATCAAAGAGCAGAGTGCTGGTTACAACCCTGTGGGTGAGGGAGACTGCAGATCCCCCACGAAAGCGCTGTGCTCTGCAGCACATGCTACTTTCCCCCGTTTCAGAGCTCAGTTTCCCTGTGGCAGTCTCTGACCAATCTCTCCTGTATCAGAGCAATAGAATTGCCTGCCCGTTTCCTCAAGTTGCCTGCAGAGGGATCTCCAGGGCTGCTTGCCCAACACAAACCTTCACACAGCGTTTTTCCCGAGCGTTTAGGCCTGATGGTAACAGCTTTTCCCTGCTCTAAGACTCAGTGGCTGCATTCCGGATTCCCACAGGACACCGGAGCACAGGAATTACAAACCACGGGGCTAGGGGACGGGTGTGCATCAGCAGCACTGGCACAGGGACAAGCCTGATTCAACAGGGAAGCGTGGCCGGGAGCAGGGGGTCGAGAAGGGGAACTACTACCACATCAGAGACTCTTGTGGGTTCGGGAGGCTGAGCCAGCCCACAAAAGTGTCGGTACAGTCAGCTCTCCATCAGCTGAGCCCTGAGCCCACTGACTCGCATCCTCCTGACCCAAGCTGGTGACTGCAGTTTGGCACAGAGTCGGCAAGAAGCTGGCCAGTTCCAGCAACAGCACCTCACGTAGGGGGTTAACTCACTCAGGGAGCAGCACAGCACTCTGAGAACCTCCTTCTCCATTTCAGGGCACCACAACACCTATGGTCAAGTAGCTGGCCATATCGACAAGCCAAGTCCACCCACAGTCTCTCACTTTGTGAGCTTGGACACAGGCATGCCCCAGGGAACACCTGCACCTTGGAGAGCAAGGCTACACATACACTTTTCATGGGGACTTGCCATAAAAACTGACAGAAAGCAACCACCAACCTGAGCTAACAGAACCCAACCAGGCCTGGAGCAGGGGGAACGCAGCAGCAGAGACCTGTCAGCAACTCCAAGCTCTACTCCAGGTCAGGACCAGCCCGGGCAGGCTCTGTGCAGAGCCACCTGCTTGTTCTCACCACACCCTGGGGACCTCTCCTGCCTGGGCTCAGCACCACACAGAAGCCCTGGCCCAGTTCAGTCGGCTGAAGGCACAAGGCTGGGTGTGACTGTGGTTGTGCCAAACCAGGGCTATGCCCTCCTCAACTGGTGCTGGCTCCAAACCCTTTCCCCACCTTTCCCAGGGGCCCAATTCTGCAGCATGAGCTACCTCACACTCGACAGTGTGGCAAGATGAAGGTAGCACTGCTTCCAGAGCCCAATGGAAGCAGGGGAGCCCCTGCGTGCTGCTGTCTTGCAGTCCAGGCTCCCTGCCAAACTCCGTCTGGCTCTGCACATGCTGTCCCACCAGTGCCCCTGGAGACTGCACTCCTGACAACCCATGAGCTGCTCACTCACCGCAGCATCACACCCTGACCCACAAACCCCAGCCTGACACTTCCACACCACCTGTGCCATTCAAGTAATGCTCAACGTGGAAGGGGGTCACTGCAGAGGGTCTGGGGCACAGTTATTGACAGCAATCTACAGACCAAATGTCACCTTGGAGGCTCACATTCTCCCTTTACCTTGTTATTGACAGAAAACAGCTCCTTCTTCAGCTTCTCTGTCATCTCACTAGAGGACTTCCGAGCCTCCTTCAAGTTTTCATATTCCCTGCAAAGAGACCAGAAGAGTTATGTTGTGTTTACAACAGGATTAAGCTAGAACTTCTCAGAGACAACCCAGAGCTCGTAAATTTGAAGCTCTGGAACTGCAGAGCCACCAGAGAAAATGCAGGAGGAAAGGTAGGGAACAGAGCTGAGTCAACCAACAGTGTGTCAAACCTACCGCTACACCACAGGGGAGAGAAGCTGCATGGGACACCGTGCCTGAGAACAGGATCTGAGCAGATTTCACCAGAAAAATGGGAACCAGATCCAGAGACATTTCAGTTGCCAGTGGAAAAGACAGACAGACAACTGAGCAGCCTCCATGCTGGCAGCAAATGGAGGAGTTTGCTTTAAGTGACTTTTCAGAGACTTCCCATTATTGGCCATGCACATTCATTCCCAATTACACCACAGGGACACTTGCCTCATTACAACTTTGTATCAAAGCTGCAATTATTCAGCTGCCATCAGAAGGGACCCAAAGAAGCTGTGGTTTTTGCCCAGCAGGACCAGATGGATTTCGAGGCAGGGGAGGGCAGCACTGCAGATCTGCCTTGCCAGAGAGCGCTTGAGCCCACAGCTGCACAGTGCAATGCAGCAGAGGGTACAGCCTGGAGCCCCTCATCCACTCATTTCCCCCCAGGCGTGAAAGGAGAACAGAAGGAATAATCATCATCACCTTAGAGGTGCGCTGACAACTCCGGAGACAGTTCCCATGGTGACACGCATGTCACCACAGTGACAACAGCGCGGTTCAGTGTGACAGGCTCCAATCTAGGTCCCCAGGATCTGACAGTCACAACCCAGAGGAGGCCCAAACAGGCAGCGAGACCCCGCAGAGGCTGTGTGCCAGCTGGTACTTGGCAGAGGGGTCTCCCTGGGCACACCCAGGACAGCACGAGCCGGCTGCCCCAAAAGCCTGGAGCACCTACTTTTTGAGTGACACACAGTAGATGGCAAGCTGTTCCACCGCTGCCTGCCCAACTCCCATCTCTCGGATCATCTCCTCCACTTCGGGGCGCTGGCTCTGAAGCAACAGCTCAATCCTGCACACGAAAATAAAACCAAACCCAAAAGTACCCTCAGTTCACGAGTCACAAATATTGCTGGGAAAGAGACTGGAGCCCTGTTTCCCTCCAACGAGCCAGCACAGCCTAAGCTCCCACTGCAGGCACTCTGATGTTGTTGGAGGGAGGGAAAAGACAGACAAGTGCCCCACCACAAGCAGGGCTTTTTCCTAGGGAAGAGTAGCACTACGTGGACAGACTAGAGAAGGGGCAGCTGTACACACAATACTACATGTGGGGCCAACGTATGGCTCTCGGACCCTATAGCCCTGTGGCTGACTCTGTTCCTGGGCTGGGACTGGAGCTCTGCCCCAATGTCTCCTGATAAGGGGAAGAGCACACGCCACGCTGGGAGCACTGGAGGTGAGGCCAGTGGGCCCACAGTACCATGCCTTGCTGCTGCTTAGGGGGAGCAGCCATCTGAGAACACAGCAGGGGCAAGGGCAGGGCTGGTAATGCAGCCTTACAGGGTGTCCCGGGTTGAGCAACACAGGACTAACTTCTTTTCTAATGCTGGGGAAAACCCCACTTTTGGAAGATTCTAGTGTCTGAATTTGTGAAAGTATTTCCTTCATAGCCAGGCCATGTGAGATTCACGGTCTCGGTGTTGTCGAGCCTGGCCAGGTGCAGGGACAAGGAGGAGCGAGGCCTGAGCATTTGACCCAGGCTGGCCCACAGGATTATTTCATACTGTGAACATCACATTCAATATAAATTAGAAGAGTTTGCTGTGTAGTGCTCTTTCTCCCTTGGTGGTGGTGATCCAGAGAACCCCTTGCCCCAGTGCCAGACCCATGAGCCCTTCCCTTTCCTCCCAAAGCCGTGGTACTCACAGTGTCTGACATTTGTGCTGGGAGCACACGGCTTCCTGCTGACATAATTGGCTGAGTATAATGCCTGTATATCTTATATTAGCATCAGGATTAATACTGGTTCTTTGGTATTATTGTTAATTATTCAGTTTTATCCTATTAAATCTATTTATATTTTAACCCTCACATTTCCTTGCTTTCCCCAATTCCGCTTCCGGGATGAGGAGGGGTCATAGGGTGATAGAATAATTGTCTAAATTACAATAAATTGTTATAGGTTTTCTCAAACCATAACATGGGGTAAAACGACCCACCACGTGGAGGTGGATGCTGCAGCAGGCAGGGCAGGACCCCCTCCCTCCCTGAGAAGGGGAGAGGCAGGCAGCCCAGCCTGCAAGGCCCAGGGAGAGCCTGGGATCTCACCGCTCCATGGTCCTCAGCTTGTTTCGCAGGCGGCGGGCCTCTTCCTTTGAACTTCTGTTATCCTCCTGCTGCTGCTCCAGGAATTTCATCTGCTTCTGCAGAGAAGCAAGCGCAGGCAGACCGTTAGGGAAGGCTCCAGGGACTGTTAGAGAAACATCCTGGCTTATGCGCAGTGCGGGCAGCTGGGAGCATACATTGGCTCTTAATGCTATCACCACCTCAGCAGCCCAGGATTATGGAGAGTTTAGCTCCCTCCCCGCTGCACCCCGAGCTCTGCTCCTTGCAGGGTCTCAGTGCCCATCACGAGAGGAGCCTGGCGCTGACACCCTGCCGTAGCCTCCTCTCTGCTGGGAGCATCCGTGGGGCTGCGTGGTACCCCGTCCACAGCAACAATTTGTTTTTCAAAAGCAAGGGAGTCCACGGTAGGCAAACCTTGCCATTGCTTTTCTCCTCCATGCACAGCTCATCCTTTTGCTTTTAGCCTCCCACTTCTCCTTGCCATTAGCTGCTTAAAGCAAAAAGATAGGAATGTGGAGTGGGTCTCTTCTGGGAGAGACCAAACCAGACACCCACTCAGGCACTTCTCTCACCTGCCTGGAGAGGCTGCAATAGGATTTGCACCCTTCTGTGATGCCACCTCTCCAGTAGCAGGCAGCAGTAACAGAGAACCTCAGCTGAGCTGGAAAAGCACAGATCTGCAGCGTGGCAGAGGACGGGGGAAAGCTGGCCGGAATGAGCACCGTTCCAATGCATCTGTGGCACACGCAAACCTAGACAACACAGTGCCTTCAAAAAGCTCCAGGCCTGGTTTCAGCACAGCGCTGACTCCAGGGAGAGGCCTGGGCAAAGACCATCCTCTGGTAAAGCTCCCTTCCATACAGAAAGGAAGCGGATAAAATCCTTTCACATCACAGAAACCCAACAGCTGTGAAACTGCTGGGACTCTGCAGAGGGAGAGCGTTGCAGGTTCACGTGTTACTCTTGCTTAAGCAGAGCCCACCTTTGGCTCTTCCAAACCTGAGCTCTCTACACTTCAGATCCCCAAAGGGGTGTTTTGTGCCAGGCTGGAACAGAGTCCCTCGCCTCAGACAGCCTGAAATGGCAGCAAACTCTCCCCCAAAGGTTCAGCAGCAGCTGACAGTGCCAGCAGAAGACAAGAAGGGCTCACAGCCTGCGGGCTTGACCTGCGTCACAGCTAGTTAAGCCTGTATTTTCACTGCAGAAGTTTAGCACTTTAATCTTTAATGATGCAGTATAAGACAGTGCTTGGCATTCAGCTTGGAAACCCCATACACCACAGAAAAGATACCTCCAGGTCCCTAATCCTTCTGCCCTGCCCAGCTTTTCATTAAAAGGACTCGAGCATACACAGAAGGTTTTGCAACAGGCAAGATAACCACAGAGCCTCCTCCTGAGGTGCCAAGGCAGGAAAGCCAAGCACAGAGATGTCAAGTTGAGCAGCAAGCACCAGCTTCCACTGTCACAACTGTTTCTAGAGGAGCGGGGAGCATCAGAAAGTATCCTGCCACTGGTACACCTGGGATCTCAGGAGCATCTCTGGTATGGCACAGACCCAGGCTGCCTTTGCCCCCATGCAGATTGGATATAAACCAGTGGTCAGGCAGAAAAAGTTGTGCTGGCCCATCTGGCATTAATTCCTTACTATATCTCTCCTTCTGCCCTGTGACAGCACCATATTGCTAGTGTCAGGAGACCTCCTGGACTGGTTCCTCTCAGGAAGAGCCCACTGCAGGTAGCATACAGCAAAACAACCCCAAAACCCATCTACAAGGTCTCCCTGGGCCACTTGGCCATGGAAGTCAAGGAACATGAGTCAGTTTAGGCTATTGGGTCAGACCCATAGCCCAAGGGGCAGAGATCTTGGGAAGCACAGTTAACCCCTACCCTGCCTTTCAGCCTGCAGCTCACAATTCCCCCTGCCTGAAGCCTATCTTCCGGTGACAGGCATGTCATCTTCACGCAGCAGAGACTGCCTGTCCCAGCCCACCACCACAGCAAAGGTGCTCTGCTCACTACAAGACATCCCAACAAAGCAGCTCCTGCTCTTACCCTCTTCCACTTGCTGTTTACGCACGGTACATGACTACACACTGAGTCACTGCATGCTGAAACACAACAGGAATATTTGATCCCTGGACTTCACACAATACTAACCTAGCCGAAGGAAAGCCCTGGCAACAGAACAGAGACGGGAGAGTTAGCTGGATCAAATCCCACTTAGCTGAAGCTTGCAACTCCCCCTCCATATATTTCAGTTTGATTTTTTTCCTCCAATCAAACCAAAAAACTAATTTTCCTTGAGTCCCGCCTGGCCTAAACCTATTTCAGAAGAACATTCTACCGCAGGGAGCCAGTGTTTCGGCAATGGGGCACTGGGGCCAGTTCCCTCTCTCGCTTCACACTGCTACCTTTATGATCAGCGCTACCACTTCATTAGCAAGGCTCAGCCAGCATCCCCCAGACTGGGCTGGCGTCGCTCTCCCACCTCAGCCACCTCTGCCTCGAGCCTGCAGTCACTTGTAATGCAAACCACAGGCCCTAGATTTCATGCCTCTGAGTCACCCCCGGGGTGGAACGCACTGAGGACCTCGAGACCAGCGACGCCGCTTGCTTTGGGTTAATAAACCCAACATGAAAACCCAGCGACACTGCCCTTCTGTCACTCAGCGATCAAGGAGTCTCGAAGCACCAGATCCAAACTCCCACCAGCAGGATCTCTTTATTAGCAGGGTCTTCAACAAAACTAACACCAACCGTGCAATGGTTAGTGCCAAAGTCCTGCCAGGGATGGGAAAGGTACCTTGAGAGAGGAGCACAGCATTTCTGTCTCTCCCAGCACCTTCTGGAGAGATTCTATTGTGGCATTGCGCACATCCAGTGTGTCCCTCAGCCCATCCACAACAGCCTGGCATTCCCGCTTTTCTCTCTCTGGAAAAGAAAAAAAAAAAAAAAAAAGGAAAGGTCATGAACTGGTAACCCAGACTTCAGCTGCCCCACAGCAGGAGGAGCACAACAAACAGACACTGCTTGCGGTCTCGGGCTCCAGGCTGCGAGAAGTTGGCCATTCCTGTAGAGAGCCATTTCCCTAAGTGCTGTCTGCACCAGGGTCTGTACTGAGCAATTGCTTCTCCCAGCACCAGCAGGCTGCAAGATTTTCTTCACTAAAGATAACAAGCTCCCTTTAATAGCTTTCCAGAGCCAGCCCTGCTAGCATTAAGCTGATGCTCTTGCATGCTCTCAAAGCCAGGCTTGCACAAAGAAAACATTTCTCTGGAGTTACACCGAGCTGTGGCTGAGCCCTGAGCCCAGCCTGGGCTCCACATGGAGCCTGTCGAGTGGGGAAGCCCTTGGGGGGCCGTGGGGCGGCAGCGTACAGCGATCCACCGTGCTGCTGCGTCACCACGCTGCCATGGCTCCCCTCACCACGGCATCTGTGCCGAAAGGGAAGAGGCAGTAAGAGCAGAGCTCTGCTGGGCACTGGGGACTTGGTGGGACACACAACAGCTTAAGTAGATTCCCCAGAGCGCCCACTTTTTTGCAGGTCACAAAGTTTTTGAGTCCTTCTGTCCCTTCCCCAGGCAAGCAACCCAGGAACAGAGCACGTGTCTCTGACCACCAGAGAGAAGGTGGTGGAAAACACCACCAGATTTCACTTTGTTTTGTCAAGACAAGGGAAGAACAGCTCATAAAGCAAGCACCACCATCAGGAGCTGACAGACCTAAGCAGGGAACAGCCAGCATCACTGGAAAGCTCGAAGCAGCTGGGCAAGGAGGGAAAGCAGCAACCCCTCTGTCTAACCCCCCTGAGAGCAAGGTAGAGTCTTCAGCTAAGCATCTTCTGTCTTTGCTAAAATTGTCCATAGCTCCAGCCTGATGATAGCGGAGAGCCAGTCAACGCCTTTCCAAAAAGCTGATTCTCCTTCCAAGCAATCCAGTTTCAAATTTGCCACCATGTCCCACAGAAGCATGACCTGCAGCACAGCTTCACTGCTCTATCAGACAGTAAAAGAGCCACATGAGACTGGAGAATAAGAGAGGAACATATCCCAGCAGAGGCATGCAGGTGGCTAGGAAAATACAGATTTCTTTCTGAGTACAGCATTTTTTCTCCATTGATCTAAATAACCCTTCCTCAGAGGCAGCACAGCCTGGAGACGCTCCCTTGGCATTTGCAGAGACTCCACAACCACCAAGAGAATTAGGGCTTCCCCCTCCTCCGTTCCCAGTTGCCCAAAGGCAGATGGCAGGAGTCAAACCTCCCCGTGCTGATTCCAGCTCATTCCGAGTGCCTCCCACAGCGCCTGCTGGGTCTGCTCGGAGCTCCGCCACCTCTAGAGCCATTTGCAAGCTGATCAGAGACTGGCAATTACACAGCTCCTCTAGAGCACGCAGCACAGAGCACGTCTTTAAGCGAAGAATTTATACACAAGAACCACCAGAGAGCAGAGTGCCCACAGCAAAGGAGGCAGGAGGTGGGAAGGAGCTTCTCCTTTCCAATATGAACAGAGAACGGGACAGGGAATGTCAAATCCAACCTCTACTCACCAGAAGCCGAGAAGATGAGCAGGCCTTCGAGCAGTTTTTTCTTGGATAACATCCTAGCAAGAATCCCAGCCACCTTCCCCAGAAGATCTGGCTCTCTACCAAGTCACTAAACTCAACCAAGCTGGCAAGAGAACAGGCCTCAGAATAGAGACGTGCAGACCATCCAATTCTCCTCTCAGGCTAAGAACCGAATCCTCAATCTACTGGCTATTCATGTCTGTCTCGTGCAGGCAGGGAAGGCACAGGAAAGACGACTCTCAGGGCGTGGGTGAGCCCCCAGCATTCTTTAGATTTTTTTTTTTTTTTTTCTTCCCTTCTGCTAGTGTGTCTTTGGATTTCTGTCACTCAGACTGACATTTTCCTTTCGCTGCTCATGACTCATGTTCTGATGACAGGCTGCCTACAGACGATGCTTAAAACCCATCGACAAGTCTCCAGGGCTTTTGCTTTTCCTGCCTCCCTCAAACATCCTCTAAAATTAAAGATGGGAAAATGGAAACGCGCACACTGAACTCCGTCTGCTCTTCGCGCGACACATGTGGCACTGCAACAGCCAAACAAATCCAAAGCCCTCCCACTGCTGCTTTTGGGCACCACTTTTACCCCCCCCCCATCCGTTAGAAGGAACAAGGCTTTGCTGTGTACAGCTGTGAGTTTCCCAGTGAGCAAACCAAGGGTTTTGCTTTCAGCAAGCCTGCTCCCGACATGGCTGTGCTGCACTTCTGTAGCTTGTGATTAGGAAGAGGGGCATAAAAAAAATTGTATCTCTGTCCCTAAACCTGCAGAGAGCTCCCCAGATACAAGCAGGGGTGGGCCAAGCTGTGAACTCTGGCTCTGGCATACAAGCTTTGCACAGCTTTAGGGTCTCCCCTTAGAAAAATCTCCACCAAAACAGTTTGCAGCCTGCAGTGTGCCCTTGGCTTCAGAGAGGGATAGGTGCTGCATAGGGGTTCCTCAGGCCTGGACAAAGCCCCTAGAACAGACAGAGCCCAGGACCCACCAATTGCAGCTGCTGATTGCCCCCAGGCAGCTGGAACTCACCTTTCATGGAGAGCTGAGCCTTCACCTTATCCAGTTCATTCTGAAACACAACACAGAAAACCTGATTAGTAAATGCTCTGCGGTGGAGCTTTCACCAGATCTTAAAAGTACCCCAGAGGTTTCTCAATAGGACATTCACACCGGCCGGGTGCTAAGAAGGGGCCATGGTAACAGCAAGCACCAAGTTACAAGCAAGTACTATCAGAGGGAATGCAAAGAGCACCTCCAACTGGCATTCTTCAGGGGGAGAAGAGAAGATCCCAGTTTCGTCTTAGCCTTGTCAACCTTGTGTTTCTCACACTGTCAGTCATCTTGTTTTAGCTGAATAATTTTGGAAAGCTCTCAGGGAAACACAGGAAATCAGACAGGAACAATTTTTATAACGTTTTACCTAAACAAGGCAATAAGGCAGGGATGTTGCCAGACTATCTGGATCGAGAGCCGCTCTGTACTGAAGCGAACTTTAATCAGGTGCAGGTGGGAGATGGGAAGGCACATCCAAACGCCTGAAAAGGTAACCAAGCACACAAATCAAAAGGCACCAGCCAGCATTCTGACCGACACTAAACTCACTGCAGCTCAGGACGCTGACATGAGCCAACAGCTCAGTCAAATGGCCGTAAACAGATCGCCAATACACCGAGCCATACCAAACTGAGGGCGTGTGACATCTCCTGGGTGCCACAAAGGTCTGGGGAAGATCAGATGTTTCTATAACACCTTCATTAAGGACCAGAAAGAGGGAGCAAAAGCCCCATAGTTAAAATTATAGATAATGAAGGGATATGACTCAAGAATGCTGGCAAATAGCCAAAGGAAATGTAGAGAGGTTACAAAGAGAAGCTATCTATATATATTATATGTATTTTTAAAAAGAAACAGCGAGAGAGAGAAATATATACAGGAAAGAGTCAACAGAAGATGACTTTAAAAGCTGTGTTAGAGAACTGCAGAGGAAAGCACATAACAAGTCAGGCAGGAACTGCAGTGGAATAAAACCACAATAAAATGCCAACACAGTACTGAAGGCAGAGCACACAAATCTGTGCAACCCAGAATGCTACATGCAAATCTGAGCTGAGAATAGCACTACCAGTGACCACGGATCTGACAGGACCAGAGCAAAGCTGGTCCTGACAACAGAGGCAGGGAAGAGAATATGGGACGTAAAGCTGGGTAAGCAGAAGGGACTCAGTGCAAAGCCCAGCAGAGCTGACTTGGATTTGCCCCTGGGGGCACAAGAGCTGGAGGGCTGACATGGAATTAACTCTGCTGCAGGAACGATCCTGAAGTAGCTTCCTCAGAGTCCTATTCAGGACCGATTAGTGAGCTCACAAGATGTGCTAATTAGCATGATAGCAAAGAAATCCCAGGCTACTGCGGGCAGCTATGTAACATTACCTCATTCATCAACTTAATCTGAAATCCCTCATCCTCCACCACTGCTCCTAAAGGCTGCTTCCAGTCTTCACTCCTCTCCTAGAAGTTCTCCTCTCTCTCTCAGCCCGAGTTACAAGACCTCATTTTTCCCAAGATCAAACGAATTTATCCTGACCACACAGACAGTTGTCCTCCCAGGTTTCTAGCCTCCAGCAGGTTTACAGGCAGCAACTCTCCTCCTCCCTCCTTTTCGCCAAGCTAAACAAGCTGAAGTCTCCTAGTCGCCTTCAGAAGGCTCTCAGCTCCCCAGATCACGAGCTACTGGAGGTGTCAGGTTCCAGATGAGCCTCACGGAGGTGTTACACCCCAAAACTCACACTTTTCCTGCTCTGTGAACAGCCATATTGAGACTGTTCTAATCAGTGAAGACCATCTTTAAGAGTAATACAGGATAAACTGATGCTCAACACCCAGAAACGCTCGGACACGTCGCTGTCTTCAGCTTGTGCTCTGCAGCTACTCCGGGGAACCAAGTTCCTTGTGGTGTTTCAGCTGAAACTGATGCCTGGTGGTGTGAACAAAGCAGTCTCAGCACTCTTTTGTCCATAAACATTTCAGAGCAGAAGTGAGAGTGAAGAAATTTATTATCCAAAAGATAATTTGAATAATTCTGCAACAAGAGGAAGACATCTCAGGTAGCTCTTCTGACCGCTTATATCCAGGTGCATGAGACTAGTTCTCAAAAAGAGCATCCCAAGCTTGTCTCCTCAAGACAACAAGCGGACCACAGCTCTGCACCCAGCTTTCCAGCACACTGAAGCACACTCCTTTGCCCCAGTCCAACCTTTTCATGGCAGGAGGCCAAATGCTCATTTCAGGACATCTGTGGGCTGCGCAGACACAGCTCCAGTTGATTACAGAGCTGAGTACCACTCTCCACCCAGGCTCTCAGGACAAGCAGCAGTTGGGAACAAACACTGTATTGGGGGGTTTTTCAGGTGAAGTCACTTCGGGCTGAGGAAATCACCAATTATTTTCTCATCTTATAAAGAATCTGAGAGCAGTTCACCATGTGTCTGCTTTTCTGAACTCCTGCCCAGGACAGAAGCAGATGCCCCATTGCAGACAGAACTCCAGTCTAGATGGACATTAAATCCCACCCACAATGGTCACCCTTGTTCTTAAGGTGCTCCATGTCCTCCAGAAACAAGGCAGAAAACACAACATAGAACTGGTGACAAACCAGTGTCAGCTCAGCAGCAACCCAAATCAGTGCATGAGACAGTAAACACCCATACAAAGCAACTACGCTCATCTACACAGAAAATATTTTGGGTTTTTTCCCCATTAGATGGTGACCTCAGTGCTCTCATCAGGAAAGCTGCTCACTCACGGCTAGATGTTCCTCTGGTCACACTTCAAACTTAGAAGGAGCATGATGAGTTACCACCACGCTTGCTGTGCAGGAGCAGATCCAGAGTCCTGTCCTTAAGCAAGGGAGCAGCTCTTCAGCACAGCCTGCCTGGAGGGGAAGGCTAGGGAAACCCATCTTACATCCTGGGGTGGGGGTGAGAGGGAACAGAAAGCTTTTCTAGGGCAATTTTCTCCAGTCGACCCATTTCTGAGTCACTCATCTATTTACACTTGCGAGAACAGATCTGAATATGTACTAAAGGCAATGTTTATCTGCTCCGAGCCATTGCTTTTCTTCTAGGGCACACAGCCTCAAGTGCCCAGAGATGCTTTTTCATTTCCTCCGCACGCATACTTTGGCCTTCAGTTTCTTTATTAGCAGCCTTCGAGAATGACAGTGCTACTGACATTATAGTCTGGCTGGCTTTATTTTAAAAACATACAATATACATATAACATTGTCATGGCAACTGCTAATTATGGTAATTGCTGCACATGCTGATTCTAAACACAAGAGGGTACAAGCGTCCCATTATACCAAGGTCAACCAATTACTTTTTTTTTGGAACACATAACTCCAAGACATAAGGAGCCGTGTTCCATCCATGCTAAACAGAGGAGGAGAACATGGAACAGCCACTCTACATTCATCCCTTCCCACCTCCATCTCTCTGCACCTAAGGGCGACACTTGGAGAACCTCACCCAGCACCCCATCTCCAGCCAGGATCCACCCCGAAGGAACCAGCCTCCTTACTGTCCACAACTGCTGGCGCAGCTTCAGGCAGTCCCTTTCCTAATTTCTCCTTGGGGAATCAGGACTTTATCACCACCTCGTCCCACTTCCTTTCAGTCTGTGCAAAGGAACCCACCTGCACAGCAGTGAGGAGATGGCATTTCCTCCAACAGCCCCTCCTCTCCAGAGGGGTTAGCAGGGCACAACCGAGCCACAGACACCAGCAGCAATTAATTGTATTTGTGATTTTTTGGAGAAGCTTTGTAGCTTCATCTCCAAGGTTTCAAGACCCAAGGGAGAAGCAGCCATTGGATGTTTATTTGATGCCGCTTCTGGAGGTTTCCAAGTAAGGTGAGAACCAGAAGAACAGTGAAGTAGAGGAGGCTTCTTGAGTCACCACACTCTCACCCATCTTATGGAGACTCCCCTACAACACAGCTGAGCCTGGGGCAAGGACCAAGAGGGAGAAAAGAGATGGGCAGTAGACACTGATGTGCTTCAGGTCTGAAACATGAGCACAGCACAGCGAGCATCAGCTCAGGAAGCTGCTGTTGGCAGAGGGGTGGCAGCCCAGGACACGCTTCCAAGACACTGAAGCATCACACAATGCAAGAACCCAGTCAAATTACCTGCAAAGCCTCGGCATCTGGTGCCATCTGCTCCTCCAGGGCAACATCAAAAAACAGCTTATTGATGATATGTCTTTTGCTGACCTAAACACAGGAGACAGAAGAGGTTGATGGGCACAGATATGGAAACACAACAGATACAAAAGAGAGTCAGGGAGGGAGAAGGTACCATCTTGTCACAAGGCCACAAAAGACGAGTCGGATCACGTTCTCGGCACCATTAGCGATGGTGCTCTGCTTTGGCTCATCAGCACAGCAGCAGACCCCCCCCACACACACTCAGTTTTGGGAGCGCGACTCCAGCCAAGCTCCTGAGCCGCAGCAGAAAGATTCAGGCATTTCTGAATCAAGCGCAGTCTGTTCTCTGGCAGCTAAGGCCCAAGCAGCTGACGCTGAGCTAACACACGATGCCAAATCCTAAGACAGAAGTACGTGCTGCTTTCTGCAGGCAGAAGGTGCTGTAATTGAATTTGATAGCTCTCCACACCTCCCCCATGCAGTTACATCTTTGTGTTTTAAGTATTATATACAGTCATGACACCAGCTAATTGCATAGTTACTGCTACATAAGATGTTATTTCGCGATAACTCCATGGTAACCCAGAGATGTAAGAGGCAGTGAAGAACAGAGGGAATCAACAAGTCAGGGAAAGAACAAGGGCCAAGACCTTGAGAGGAAGAAAGAAGCACGAACATAGAACAAGCCCAAGCTGCAGCTGGCTGAAAACCTACATCTGAACATAAGGCAACATCTCCTGTAGCCACTACGCGCCAAAACCTACTGGTGGCATCAAGGCAGGTGACACAAGGGACTTCAAAGAAGTTCAGGTCCAAATTAAACCACTGGATCCCCAAGCCTTGGCTTCCCATCTCAGAAGCAGAGCGCATCCTTCCTTCCCTCCCCAGCCTTTGCTTTTCTCAACAAAGACCCCAGCACTGCAAAGTAAGGACTCAATTACAAGGACCACGTGTAGCAGAAGGGGCTGCTCACCTGATGGCCAGCAGCAGGGTACTCTAGAAATGCAACTCTAATGTCCTCCAGCCCTTTCCATCATCACACCAATACTTATCTCAGCCTAAATAAAAGCCATGAAAACCCAGAGACCCTTCCTAGAGAAACTACAATCCAGACAGCAGCAGGGCACCCTCAGACCACCCCTCCTGATCAGAAGGGTGGCTGAGAGGAGTTCACCCTCTAAAGCCCCCGGGGAGAAACAGTTCTCTCCACTTCATTCCAAGAGCCTTTTCCTTGCATCACCACAGGCCCAGACCATGGCTGCTGGGTGCCATTTAGCAGAGCATCGTGCCACAGAAATACAGAGGTGATGGTTTTACCTGGATTCTGCACTGCGGGCAAGTCCGACTTGGTGCTGTGTCAAACCACTGGGTGAGACTGATAAAGGAAAAGAAAATATATGGTTAATTCTTAAAAATCCAGGACGACTGCTCCCAGGGCCACTCCCCAACTCACCAGGAGAAAGCAGGATGTGACTCCTTTTTACAAACTAAAAACAGAAAGGCAAACATTTAGTCCAGAGGTGCAGCTAACAGGAACACCATGTTCCAGCAGGCGCACTCTACCTTCGCCTCTGAGACAATTCCCAGCTGAATTTAACGTGAGAGCTTATCTTTACCGGGGCAGAGTTTTTACAGAGCTCAGATCTCCCTGGGAGAAAACCTTTGAACAACTGTAGCTTTGCAGGAGCGAATGGATCCACACGCAGAGCAGCACAAGAGCTGCTATATCAGGATACGACAGCTGAGAGATCCCCAGTTTGGTCAGCTCCAAAGCGTGCCACTGACACCAAAAGTGTGTCTGCGGAGTGAGGGAGACTGGGCTGGTCTCTGCTCCGAGATGATGAATGCAAACCTGTCAGGCTCCCCAAGGAGAGCTACTAATGCATTTTGCAACCAAGCCATCACGTCACACTCAGAACAGTTTATTTTTGGAGCAGGATAACAATCTGGAGCTGGCAGGTTACCTTTGGAAGCTCTCCCTCCTCCGTTGGTTGTTAGAGGAGAGCGAGCCTAAGCTGTGCCACTGCTTAAGTGACCGTCACACCTCCGAGTGACAGTCCCTCTCCAAGTCAGTTAGGCAAGGAGAAAAGCAAATGCCTGCTCCCTCCTTCCCCCCCAGAATTAATTTCCTCAGAGGAACCATTTCCTTCCAACACAAACAGTTGCAGAACAGTTCCAGCAGAAGCATGAAATTGCCTGGGAAGCTTCACTCATAATCTAACACCACTCCTTCCAGATAAACACCCTGTGTAGGAGCAATCTGCTGGCACCAGCCCTTCTGGAGAAGGGCGGCCACAGGCAGAGAAGACACAATGCAGCCTAGGCTCCTACAGTAGCGTTGTGAGCTCCTTTAAATCCCCTACAAAGCAGAATCGCTGCCGTTATGGGTGACATAACGGGACGAAGCAGTGCCCTACGCAACCGAGCCCGGGCAGGGGAGTACTGCCGGTGCCAGCAGAAAGGCCCAAAGCCCCCTCAGGGGAGCAGCCGGGTCTCCAGAGGAAGGGGCGGCCGGGCAGAACAGCTGCTGGCGCCGGCCACCGGCTCGTCCCGGCTGGGGGAACCCGCACCGTTACGAGGGGGCCGCCGGGACCTCCCGGAGCATCCCCTCCTCTCTCCCCCCGCAACGCCGGCCCCGGCGGGTAGGCCGCTCACCAGGCGTAGTGGAAGGTGTGCCCGCAAGGCACGGCCGCCACGTCCCGCTCGTTGTCGAAGAAGTCGGAGCAAATGGTGCAGTGGGCGCGGATGGGCATGGCGGGGGATGGGCGGGGGGAGGTCCGCGGGGGCCGGCCGGGACGTGGCCCCCGGTAGCGGAGGGGCGGCGGCGCGGGCCTGCGCGATTCAAATCCGGCCGCGCGCTCGCCGCTTCCGGGCCGGCCCGGAAGTGACCTCACGGGGCCGAGCGCGGGCATGGAGCCACGGGGGCCAGGGGCGGGGGCGGGGCCTGAGAGGGGGCGGGGCCTCGCTTCCCCTCCCCCGGGTCCTTCTGCCCGCCGCCCCGTGTACCCTGAAGCCTAACGACGGCGGCCGCACCGCGCCGCTCCTTCCCGGGGTTTGGCCGGGACGAGCTGCCGGGGAGGGGGGGGCTCGGCTGCCCGTACTCTAATGTGTCCCCCCTCAGCCCGCCCGGGGCGTCCCGGGCGCCACAGAGAGACCGGGCAGGCGGCGCTGGTGCTGTCTCAGTTTGTCCTCAGCGGGGTCTTTATTTACCAGAGATACAGCGGCGGGGGGATGGAGGGCACACGGGGCACCGGCGACAGCCGCAGGCAGAGCCGGCCCTGCAGGCATGCAGCTGCGAGGGGGGGGGAAGCGGGGACCCGAGTGGGGGGAAGCCGGGTGCGGGGCGGGATGTGGGCATTTGGGATCCTCCAGACACGACGCGTGGGGGACCGTGTGGCTGCCCCCGGGTGGGGGGTACCCGGTGCTCCCTCGCCCCCTGCAACGTGCCCCCCCCCTCCCGGGGTCCCGGGTCAGAGGGGGAGTGCCCAGTACTCTGCCCGCTGGGCCCCCCGCCTCTGTCCCGCCGCCCCCCCCTGGAGTCCCACGGGTGTCCTGGGGGTACCCCCCCCCCGGCCCCCTCCCACTCCCCGCCCCAAACCCACAGGGCGTGCGGCCGGGGGGGGGGCTGCCCCGTATCTCTAGGCATCCCCAGGGGAGGACGGTGGCGGGGGACAGACTGAGAGAGCGTAGGGGGGGGACAGACCAACCGGCAAAGCCACCAAGGGGGGCTGCGGGGTGTGTGTGGGGGGGACACCGGGGAGGACGGGCTCCATGCAGGGCTCTGCCCCGCGGCCGGCTCTCCGTCGGGGCACGTAGAAAAGGGGGTGCAGGCGGGGGCGCGGGGGGGGGGGGGGGACGGGGACGGACACACCATGCCGGGGGCTATGTACAGAGCGGGGGCTGCTGCCACTCAGCCGGTCTGCTCGCTGGGGGCCTCGGTGGTGGCAGCGGTGGTGGTGGCAGCGGCGGCGGTGGCAGCCCCATCCCCATTACACGTGGCAGCGGGCGGCGTGGCGGGAGCTGGGGGCTGCTCGGTGGCAGGCGGCGTGCTGGGGGCCACGGGGGCCGCAGTGTCCGTGGCGGCGCTGGCAGCAGTGGCAGCAGCAGTGGCGGTGGTGGTGGCGGCGGTGGCAGTGGTGGTAGTGGCAGTGGTGGTGGCGGAGGCGGTGGCAGCGGTGGTGGCAGCCGGTGCCACCGCCGTCTCCGTCTGCTCGGGCGCCCGCAGGCGTTTCATGAGCGTGGTCACTCGCACGGCTTTCTGGGGGGGGACAAGGGGGAGACCGTGGGCTGTGGGGGCTCCCCTGACCCTGGGCCCCTCACCAGGGCATCGGGTCCCCCACCGGGGATGCCTGCCGGCAGCTGGTGGGGTCACCGTGAGGCTGACATCCCTGCGACAGAGGTTGGGCTCGGCTGAGAGGGGAAACTGAGGCACGGGGCATCCCCACCCACCTTCCACTTGGCCCGGGCAAAGTTCTTCTCGATCTGGGCACAGACGCCATCCTTGATGTTCTTGTCGGAGGCGGCGTTGCCGGAGATCCTGGGGAGGCAGGGAGGGGTGAGTGGCCCCCACCAACCCCCCCCCAGCTCTCCCCTGCCCACCCCCACCACCCCTCACCACTCGTGGGAGATGGCCTCCTCCGCTGTGATCCGCTGGTCCTGCTCCACCTCCATCAGGCGCGTCACCAGCTCCTTGGCTGGGGGGAGAAAGGGGAGACGTCAGCCCCGGAGCGGGGGGGAGGACACGACAACATGGAACCCCACGTTCCTCCCCGGTGTGGGGCTCACCCGCCTGTGAGATGTCGTCCCAGTATGGTGGGTCAAACTCGTAGTCCCCGGCCAGGATTTTGCGGAAGAGGTTCTTGTCGTGGTTCTCGTAGTCATCCTCGTCTGCCTCCTCGTAGAAAGGGGGGTTCCCCGAGAGGCTGGGGGATGGAGCAGGAGGCTCAGCCTGATCCATAGCCCCCCGGCCCCCCGCAGCCACCCCAGCCCTCACCCCACACTCACAGGATGTACATGATGACGCCGATGGCCCAGCAGTCCACTGGCCGCCCGTACCGCTGCCGCCCCACCACCTCCGGAGCTGCGAGGGACAGGACAGCAGCCCTGCCCCGGGGGTCCCCAACAACCCAGCTCCTCACCCCCAGGGATGGAGAGCTGGGGGGACCCAGCGCGAGCACCCAGGATCCTCCCCGGGGTGATAGGGAGCAGGAGGGACCCACTGGGAGCACCCAGGATCATCTCCAGGGTGATGGGGAGTGGGAAGGACCCACTGGGAGCACCCAGGATCAGCCCCAAGGTGATGGGGAGCAGGAGGAACCCACTGGGAGCACCCAGGATCAGCCCTGGAGTGATGGGGAGTGGGAGGGACCTGCCAGAAGGACCCAGGATCATCCCCGGGGTGATGTGGAATGGAACGGACCCCATGGCAGCCCCCCACCATGGACCAGTCCCCAGGGTGGTGAGAAGCAGCAGGGACCTGCTGGGACCCCGGCAGTTGCTGTCCACCCCCACGCACCCACCCAGCTGGCTGTCACCCACCCAGGTACTCGGGGGTGCCGCAGGGCTCCTTGATGAGCCCGTTCTCCAGCTTGGCCAGGTGGAAGTCGCTGATGACGATCTTGGAGTTCTTCAGGCGGTTATAGTACACCAGGTTCTCCAGCTGGGTCACGGGGGCCATGAGTGCCTGGGTGGCAGGGCGGGGGGGCACACCACCACCTATGGGTGCTCCCAACCCCCCCGCCACCCACCTTGAGGTTCCTGTGGACGATCTTGAGTGAGTGCAGGTACGCGACGGCCTCCAGCACCTGCCGGATGACGTTGCTGGTGTCCTTCTCCGAGTAGTAGCCCTGGTCCAGGATCCAGTCGAAGACCTCCCGGCCAGTGGCCCTGCCGACAGCAGCTCTGCTGAGATCCACCCCCCTCCCCAACCCCCTCCCCAGCATCGGGGGCAACCCCAACCAGCCCCCCTGCACCCCACCATCCCAAACTTACAGCTCCAGGAAGATGAAATACTCCTTGCGGGTGATGTAGACGTCCACCAGCTGCAGGATGTTGGGGTGCTTCACCCTACAGAGAGCGGGGGGCATGGGTGGAGGGGGGGGAGTCCCTGCTTTGCCCGGCAGCGCAGGAAACCCCTCCCCAGCCCCAGCACTCACATTTTGAGGATGATGATCTCGTTTTTGGCAGCCTTCCGCACTTTCCGCCCGTCCCGCTTCAGAAACTTCTTGCAGGTGTACAGCTTCCCCGTTGTCTTCTCCTTGGCCCGGAAGATTTCACAGAACTCTTCCCTGCAAGGGGGTGCCCCCCCCGGCAGCAGTCACCCCCCTTGGGGACCACCGAGCTCGGCGGGGCGCTCGGGGTGGTCCCCAGGTCCACCAGCATCCCAGCGGAGATGATGGGAGAGGGGAGACACCACAGGGGTGGAGGGAATCTGCAGCCATCAACCTCTCCGGAGCAGAATTGGGGGGAAAAAAAAACAAAAACAACCCCACAAGGCCAGCGAGAAGGAATTGACGGGGAACAAGCAAATTGATAGGGAAGGGGGAAAATTTGCTGATTAAGAAGATTAAGAAGACCCCCCCCTCCCCGCGGCACCGTGCCGAGGTGGAACCGCAGCGCGCCCCGACTCCGGGGAGAAAGGAGGGGAGAGGCGCCGGTTGCCCGGGGATGCTGCAAGATTTCTGTTCTATTATTAATGGTGTTCGAGCCCATCGGCCGGGCAGGAGCCGGGGGGGGGAACTCGATGGGGGGGCTCTCGGCACCGCTCCGGCAAAGCCCCCCCCCAATTCTCATGGCCACGGGAACCAAGCCCTGCAGGCTTTGGGGACAGGCTGCTCAGAGGATGGAGCAAAGCCCTGAGAGCACCCAAAAAAGGTCCCCGGCTGCCACCCGGTGTCACCCTGGCGGGCGTGACCCACGGCCAAGCAGTCCCGGTGTTTCGGAGGCCGATGGAAAAAAAGAAACCAATCCTGGCGTGTGTTTTGGGGTCGAATCTCTCGCAACGGGTGGCCGGGTCTGAGGGTTTCGTTTCACCCAGCACTTCCTAACAGCTCCTCATAAAAGTTGGGGGGAGGCGGCGGCGCTCTGCTCCCCCCCCCCCCCCACAAAAAAAAATGCCCG
>JAOQGH010000003.1:19170153-19207007 GCA_025769975.1 Gallinago jamesoni | reverse complement strand
TCTGCTGTCCCCTCTCCAGCAGTTCCCTGTCCTTCCTGAACTGGGGAGCCCAGAACTGGACCCAGTGCTCCAGATGGCGTCTCAGCAGGGCAGAGTAGAGGAGCAGGATGACCTCCCTCCACCTGCTGCCCACGCTCTTCTTGATGCACCCAACATGGTCCCCAGGGTGCACACGGTCCCCGGGACACATGTGGTCCCCAAAGTGCATATGGTCCCTGTGGTGCACATGGTTCCAAGGGAGCATGCAGTCCCCAGGGTGCAGGTGGCCCCCAGGATTAACGTGGTCCCTGGGGTGCATGTGGTCCCCAGAGTCCATGAGGTCCCCGGGGTGCACACAGTCCCCAAGGTGCACATGGTCCCTGGGGTCCATGCAGTCCCCAGGATGCAGGTGGTACCCAGGATTAACATAGTCCCCAGGGTGCATGTGGTCCCCAAGGTCCACATGATCCCTGGGGTGCACGCAGTCCCCAGCACCTCCTCCAGCCTGGCCAGGGGAGTGGGGGAGTCTGAGGCTGAACCCCCCCAGGGGAAGGGAGCCCACGCACTCACTCATAGCTGCAGTTGGGGTCGATGGCTGAAACGAAGGGGTCGGGGCGGTACTGGAAGGGCAGGGGGGCCGGGAACTCCTCTCCATCAATCCACAGGGACACCCAGGCTGCGCCCAGGCCAGCGGCGGCTGGAGCCGTGCACCAAATCACCCCATCGCCCTGCCTGGGGACACGGTGGCCATGGATGGAGGAGACACTGGGACTACCGGGGAGGGTGTCCCATGCCTGTCCCCGTGCCAGGGACTCTGCCGTGCCCAGTGAAGGGAGGGCAGGGACATACCTGGGCTGCCCGGCCAGGGGGCACTCGGAGCCATTGACCAATACCCGCCAGCTGCTCCCTGCTGAGAGGTGGGTGCCATTGAGCGAGAGGTGGGTGCCACCCCCTTGGGGGCCAAACGGAGGATGCAGGGTGCTGATGCGGGGCTCCTGGGCAGAGACAGTGTCAGGTAGGCGGGTGGGTGAGCCAACCCCCCTCAAAACCCAGCCAGGGGGTGACCACCAGCGTGGGGCCATACCACAAAGACGAAGCCACCGAGGGTGGCTGAGCCGTGGACGCGAAAGCCAGAAGGTCCAGCAGGTTCCTCCTCCACGGTGAGCACCACGTCGGCTGGACCCTCCACCACCATCTCCCCCCCTGGCTCCAGCTCACACTCCAGCACATCCACAAAGTCCTTGCGGCGGGAAGCGGGCAGGGGTCTGTGGGGTGGTGACAGGAGGTCAGCCCTGGGCTGGGGGGCCACCCCGGACCCCTCTCTGCTGCCATCACCCCGCTGGCACCCCCAGGCACCTAAGGCTCATGATCTTCTCCTGCAGCACAGCACAGCCTCGCTGTCCCACTGTCACCCGGTAGGCACTGGGGGGGTTGCGGCGGGGCTCGAGGTCCAGGCGGGAGTGGAAGGTCATGCCACAGAGCGTCACCCGTGTCCGGCCCCGCAGCGGGGCGCTCCGGGGATGGAACTGCAGGAGAGGCACCTGCATCACCCCCAGCCCCACAAGTCCAGTGGCGGCTGCGGGTTTGGAAAAGCCCCTTCCCCAAAGGGTGCAACACCCATCCCGGGGAGGGGGTCTCCGGATGGAGGAAAGGTCCCCACCACGCGCCGCCACGTTTGCCACCTCCCTCCCCCATCCAAGTGCCCGAGGGGTGCAAGGGAGGGGGGACACCGGCGCAGACCTACGTCGGTGAGGACGGGTGGGCAGCTGTCCTGCACCCAGGGGCCGGTGCACTCATGGCGGCGTGTGCATCCCCCCCCGCACCAGCCACAGCCCATGAAGCGCTCGGCCCGCAGGCAGCGCTGGCACGTGGAGAAGTGGTGGCAGCCAGGGCCGGTGACGTTCAGGCGCCACACCTGGGGATGGAGAGGGGAGGTGAGTGGGGCACGTGCGGGCTCAGCACCCATCCCCCCCCCCCGCCCCCAGACCCCTCCACTCACCTTGGTGCCGGCAGCGAAGAACAGCGAGTCGCTCTGCAGCCTCATGGGACCCCGCACTGGCTCCGGCTCCCCCAGAGAGAAGTTGGCCAAGGTGAGGAGGTAGGAGCTGGAGCGCTGGAGCACCATCTGCAGTGGGGCAGAGTGGGGGGGCTGAGCACACCCCCCACCCTGCTGGGACACACCCCACACCCCCCCCCTTACTGGGACCCGCCATCCCACCTGGAATATGCGTCCCTCCGCTGTGCCCAGGTGGGCCACGGTGACATCCCCCAGGGCGGTGACGAAAATGGAGGTGAGGAGGACACCAGCGAGGTGCCCGTTGAAGAGATCCACCTTATAGGAGGTGGCGGGGACCAGGGTGGGCTTGTCCCAGCATCTGGTGTTGACCACTGGTGCTGAGAGGTTCACCTGCAGACAGACGCGGGGTGGGTGCCTCAAAGCCAGCCCCAACACCATGACCCCTCACGGGTGGGCACCGGCTCCAGCTGTGAGATATTTCGGGGAGCGCCTGATTGCCCAGACTCCCCTCCGGGATGGGAAAACTTTTTGGGGAAAACCACACCCGTGGTTCCTTCCGCAATCCCTGCGCAGCGTCAGATCCTGCCCTTCCCTCCCACCACATCTGGATGTGGTTATCGGTGCCGGCGCTACGGAGCCGTCACCCCCAAAGTCAGCCCTCCCCGTTCCTGGGGCTCGCTCAGCGGGGGCTGGGGGTGAAGGGGGGCACCAGACACCAGGGGGTCCCCACTGGCCCCACACCGATGCTGGGGGCCAGGGGTTGCCTTGCCAGCGGCAGCGAGCTGTCTGCTCCGCACGTGGGAAAACGGGGGGGATTTGGCTGCACCTTGCTCCACGCCTGGCTGAGAACGCCAAAACTCGTGTCACGGGTGCTTGACGGGACCCTGCCTGCAGAGGGGGCCCCACCGCTGCACCCACCCATCCCCATCCCCGGCCATGCTGGGGCTTGTCCCCGGGACACGGTGTTCCCGCCCCGTGGCTGCTGCGGCAGACGAGAAACTCTGGTGACTAATTGTGCTTCCGCCTGCGGTTTATTTGCCCGGAGAAGGCGGTGGCCACGGGGCCGTGGGGGGGTAAGGAGGGAGCACCGAGGGCCCGCAGCTTCCCCGTCCCCCGCACACATAAACAAGCTGGAGAGGGTGGCCACAACACAACAACCCGGTGGCGGGGGACAGTCCCTGTGGGGGCTGGAGCCAGGGCAGCCACATGGCACTTTTGGCGCGGTGCACGGCCAGCGGAGGTGTGCCCGTGGGCCGGGACACGTGTGTGTGGGGTGAGGAACACGGCTGGATCCCCCACCTGCACCCTACCTCCTCGCCGGGCGGCTGGTGGGGCTTACTCACACCTGGGTGATGCCACCGTCCCCCTGTCCACACCCCCCCCGTGCACCCCACTTTACCCCCAGCATCCCAGATCCGCCTCCCCAGGTCCCAGCTGCCCCCCGGGGAGGGACACGGGGGCAGAGGACTCACGTTGTGCGGGCAGTACTCCACGGGCTGGAAGAAGCTGAGCCCCCGCAGCAGGGGCTGGTGGCCGGTGCGGCAGCACTTCTCCATGCCCTCCTCCATGGCCTGCTGGAGGAGCCGGAGGGGGAAGGCGCAAACGGCCGAGTCCTCCCGCGGCACCCGGCTCTCCGGCTGGCTCTCGGCGAAGGCGCCGAAGAGGACGGTGTCGGTGTCGTTGATGCCGAGCTCGTGGGCCAGGCGGGCGCCGGGGCGGGCGGCGTGGGCAGCCTGCAGCAGGTTGTAGGTGACATCGCGCTCGGTGTCCCCTTCCACGCTGCGCCGCCGCCGCCGCCGCCGCTTGGACTCGAAGCGGCAGTCGAGGACGAGCTCGCGGTAGCGGCGGAGGTCCCGTTCCTGGGTGCTGAGCCGCGCCAGGCGCGTGTGGTACGTCGCCGAGCCTGGCCGCTCCGGCTGCACCGTCAGGAGGTAGACGTGGTCCCCGTCGGCGAAGGAGTGCACGTAGTGGATGGTGTAGTTGTCCCGGTACTGCGGCAGCACCGTTAGCCACTGGAAGTCATCCGAAAAGCCATCCAAGGTGCCCTTCAGCCTGCGGACGGACACCGACTGCGGGCTGTACCGCGCCGCCACGCTGCTGTTGACGGTGGAGCCCAGGTAGAACAAAGAGGCGTAGGAGGTGGCCACCACGGTGGCAGTGGTCCCCAGGGGGCTGGCCACGCAGTCGGGGCAGAACGTAGCGGTGTTGCCCCTGGCGGAGTACAGGCAGTGCGTGGTGGTGATGGCCACCTCACCGCCCCGCACCTCCAGCTGGTGCTGGTAGCACAGCCCGTGCCGCGCCGTGCCGCAGCTGTACAGCCACGGCTCCAGAGGGTCCAGCAGCAGCAGAACGTTGTCCGTGTCCTCGGGGCCTTCCGTGGTGGCTGGGCACAGGCGGCAGATCTCGCACTCGGGGCTGCCCACCGGGCCGGTGACGAGGACGGAGAGGACGCGCAGCTCGGGGCTGGCCAGCAGGATGCGGTTGCGAAGGGCCACGAAGATGGCAGCCGGGCCGGAGGAGCTGGTGTAGACGGCCACGTTCTGCACGGGGCTGCCGGCGTCGAGGCTGGGCAGCACGTAGGGGATGGAGAAGTTCCTGGTGGAGCTGTAGGGGATGCGGGGGCACTGCCAGGCACCGGCAGCCAGCGGGGCCAGGACGAGCATCAGCGAGAGGCACACGTGGTACCACGACGGCCCCATGCTGTGCGATGCCACCGGCACGGGGTTATCGATGGTGCTCAGCACCGAGTGGGGTCACCGTCACATCTGCCAAGGGAAAGGAGAAAGGGCTTTTACCGGCTTCGGTTTGGCGAGGACCCTGGGACGCTGTCACATCCAGGGTCACCCGGGGCCAGACGGCAACGGGCGCTGCAGGGAGAGGAGGTGAAGAGCAGGAGGTGAAGCCAAGCTGCCTGCGGGAAGGGGGACAAATCCTGCCTGCTGCCACCTCCCAGACACCGTCACCTGCCCCCGGGGACATCCCTGCCCTGCATGAACCCACCGAATCCCCGCCTGGGCACAGGAATGGGGATCCTGCCAGCCCCCCGGGGGCAAGGACCTCGAGGGCCCCCCCTGGGGCCGGGCCGGAGACCCCCCGGGACAGCAATGGGGACAGGGGATCTCCGCGGGACTGGGACAAGTTCCCTGACAGCCCCCAGCGACGAGGACCCCGACATACCTCAGGCGGCGCCTCCCCCCCCCCCCCCCCCCCCCCCCCCCCCCCCGCCCCGTTAGAACTCACCGGATCTGGGAGACGTCCCCAGCCGGGGTCTCCGTCGGGTCCGGCTGCCCCCGCCCGTCCCGTCCCGTCCGGTACCGAGCCCTCACCTGGGCGCTGCCGTGCCGTGCCGTGCCGTGCCAGGGCGGAGCGGAGCGGGGCCGGGCCGGAGCAGGCGAGACGAGACGGGACGGGGCGGGACGGGACGGGACGGGGCGGAGCGGACGGGCCCTGCCCCCGGATCGCTTGGGACTCCCCGAGGGCCAGCACCGGCACCGGCACAGACGAGCCGAGCTTGCTCAGGGGAAGAAGGAGCCCGGGGGAAAACACGGTTCCCGGAGGGATGCAGGGCACCCCGAGGCGGGGGAGAAGGGGGGGAATAAGCTTGGGTGGGCACGGTGCCCGGGGGGAGGCGGGTGAGAGCCGGGCCCCCCGATGAGGACACGGGGTGTAGGGTTGGCACGGCGCTTTGGGTGCCCATCACAGCTCAGGGGCGAGCGGGTGGCTGTCAGGGGGTCCCCACGGCTGGGAGGCAGCTGCCAGCATCCCGGGGTGCATGTAGGGTGGGGGCCACCGGCACCCGTGGGCCCCTCTGCCACAGCCTGTGGCCCCGCTGGCACCGGTGCCAGGGGCTGCCGACACCCTGACACGGGAAGTTGCCTCCTTCCCGAAACTGCCTGCCGTGGCGACTCGCTCCCAGGCTGGGGGGGCAGCCTTCTAGGGGGTGCAGCAAGCTCAGCGTGGGGTTCCCAACCCGGGGGGGGGAGGGGGGGGGGCAAGAGAAGGGCTGGGGTAGCCACAGCGTTGCCCTCAGAGCCACGGGGGTTATGGTGGTTGTGCCCATTCTTTGCCTCACGTCCCTTCCATGGAGGGCTGCCCGCGCAGGCAGGAGGTGCTGGGACTTGCTGCTGCTCCCAGGGAGGAAGGAAGATGCTTTTTCCCCCCCCCCCCGAGACACCCCACGGGTTTGTCCCTCCGGTTGCCCCCGTTGCCCTCAGGCAGGCGGTGGGGCTGGTGGTTGCCAGCTGCCCACGGGGACTTTTCCTCCACCCGAGCAGAGTGCTGCCTGGTGCCACCAGGAGGACTTTGGTCCAAGGAGGGGCCGAACATGCCGAAAACGGGCTTCCCTGGCCACCTGGCCAGTCCCAGCCCTCCCCGGGAAGGTTGTGCAAGGCCTGGGGGTTACGTTGGCCCCGTGCCTTTACCCAACAGCTCCTTCCTCCCGCGGCGCCTCTCCCGGTTTCGACATGAGCTGGCCCCGGCCAGCTCAGCCCGGGGTTTTCACCGCTCCCACCCTCCGGCACAGCCAGCACAGCCCCAGCCGCCTCACACTGCTCCCCAGCGGCTTTCTCATGCCCAAACTTGGACCAGGTTCCACCCCCCCAGCTTGGCCATTTGCCCCCTTCCCTTCCTGCCCCCCCCCCCTGCCCCCCCAAGTCAACACCCATAAATGTGACAAGACTTTCCCTAGGGTCCAGATAATGTTTATGAGCAAAGACAAGCGATTACACTCTGGCAGGAGCATAAATACGGGAGCAGAGTCCCTGCGCTAGCCCTGCCGGGTCCTTCCCAGCTCCCTCGGTGTCTCGGTGCCACCCCGGTGGCTTTGTCCCTCCTTGGACACTGGTCTCAGCGCCCGGCAGACAGCCCCAAAATGTGGGGTCGGGCAGTGCCCCACCGTTCACGGGTGCTCAGCCCCACACCAGTGCCTGGGGACGGTCAGGGAGGAGGTGCCCCCCCTGCAGCAAGCTCAGCATGGCTGGCTCGAGGGACTGGTTTTGGGGGCTAGGTGTCCCCGTGCCAAAGGGAAGACCCTCCTTGGGCTGGGGGGCATCAGAGGCCCATGTCAGAGGGATCTGCAGGGGGCCCACGCCTGAGCCCACTCCCCTAGGGTCCACTGCCCAGGAGCCAGCATGTGAGCCCACAAGCACCCCAAACAGCACCCCGAGTCTCTCTGGGGCTGCTCTGTGTTCCCATGGGGGCACAGGCAGGAAGGGTCCAGGCCCACACAGATGCCAAACAGGGGGCAAACCTGCTGGGACCCAGCTCCTCCAGGGCAGAGAGATGGGCAACAGCATGTCCTGGGCCAGCCCTGTCCCCCACCTTGGTGGTGTCACACCACACAGCAGCACAGGGGTCCCCTGAGCGCTGCCACATTTTCTCCCCAGGACCCCCACCCTTGGCACAGCCACGGGATGGCAGAGAAAGGAGTATGCCAGGTCCAGGCAGCAGGGCCCAGGGGCTCAGTTCCCCTCCAGCAGCCTGGGGTACAGGCAGCCCCACTCCAGGAACCCCCCCCAACCCGGCAGCCACAGAGGAACGGCAGCCCCTCTCCCCCGCCCCAGACTGGGGGGCACTGCCTGCAGATGAGAGAAAGTCCAGCTCACCCCTTCCCCAGACACCCCGACTCTAACCCCCAGCTCGGACAGTCCCACGGATGGGTCTCCCCATGCTCTGGGGTCCCACCACGCCCTCTTCCCCTGGACTCACGGCCCGGGCTTCCCCTGGGGAAGGGCTCCCCGGCACAGTGGGGGCTCCCCCCGGCTGGCACCATGCCCTGGGCGATGCCTGTCAGTATGTTTGGGGCGTGAGGATGAACAGTCGGTCTTCCTCCTTGCGGATCCACTTCATGAGCTTGTTGACAGCACTGATGGCACCAGCCTTGGTCCCCAGGGGACTGTAGCATACGTAGAGCTCGAAGGCGTTGGTTACCTGGGTGAAAAAACGGGGTACAGGCTGGGAACATGCCTGCACCCCACTTGGGGCTGGCCCTGCATCCTCCCCCCCATGGGAATGGGCACCAGCACAGGGGCTCCAGTGCAGGGACATGGGGTGCCAGCAGGGTATCCCAAATGGGTGGCACCTGGTTTGCTCAGAAGTGGGGGGACCAAACCCCAGGGTTTGTCCCCAGAGTGGGTTGTCTCCTCGGCACTGGGGAGCTCATGACACCTCGTGGCACAGCCCTCAGTGCCAGAGCTCGCCAGCCCCTGCTGCCATCCCTGGCACAGGGGTACACGGGGGCAAGGCTGACCCCCAGAAGGGCCATGCATGGCCAGGGGCCACCCTAGGGACCACAGAGTTGGTGCTGTGTTGTGCCACCACCCCCTCACTCTGCCACGCATCACCAGAGAAGACAGGGCCACCTGAACCCCACAGACAGCCCTTACCCAAGCCAGGAGGTTCTCACGGGGGCCTGTGAAGTAGATGTTCTTCAGGGGACGTGAAGAGTTGTGGGCCCGGCTGTGGAGGTACTGGTAGAGCCCCAAGAGCCTTTCCTTCTCCTCCTCCTGTACGTAGGGTGCCTCAATCTCGGGGCTGTGGGAACACAGCATCCCGTTAGCCCCCCGGAGAAGGGGATTTATGGAGAAGGGTTGCCCAATGCCCCACGCCACGGCCTTGGCCTGACCGTTTCCTGAGGGCCCTCACCTGGTGAAGAGCCCAGAGCTCTTTGACTTGTAGATGAAGTGCCGGAGGTCAGGGATGCCCACCTGGGCAACGCTGTAGAAGGGGGTGCGCAGGGCCTCCTGCAGAGCGTGGTGTACCCCCCGCCGCCGCAGGCGCTCCTGGAAGCGCCGCTTGCAGTCGGAGACAGTGAAGAAGTCCTCGCGGTCGGTGGAGACCAGCAGGAGGCACAGGTCCATTTCCTGCTCCAGGTAGGAGATGTGGGCGTGGAAGAAGCCACTAGAGTTGAACTTGGGGAGGCAAATGGGAGTCCAGGCTTCCCCCTCCCGGAAGGAGGAAGAAGAGCTGATGAGGTTGAAGAGCAGATGGAGGTCAATGGGGTGGAGGAACTGATCCTTCTTCCTCACAAGAGACACCAGCTGGTTCCCTGAGAGGAGGATGGAGAAGACCAGGCTCTTGGCCTTGGCCTGCTGCAGGCTGGTGCTGACAGCATCCCGAACACTGGCGGCCAGAGGCAGGCAGCGCACGGCACCCATGAGGAAGCTGGGGTCGTGGGCCATGAGGTCCAGCAGGTTGTCGGTGATACGTTCAGAGCCAGCCAGGAGCCTGCGCAGGTCATAGTTCTGCTTCTGCTGAAAGATGTGGTTGAGCTGGGTCCAGGTGAGCAGGCTCAGGATCTGGTAGTAGATGTAGAGCAGCTCGTGGGCGATCTCTTGCTCTGACTGCCGGGTCCGCGCCACTGCCACCAGCACCAGCGGGCTCCTCCGCACGAAGACCACCTTGTAGCCATCTGTTTGGGAAGGAGTCCCCCGGGGGCGCCAGGGAAAGACCTGTAAACCTGGCGCCCCTGGGCTGCAAGACAGAGCCAGGCTGCAGCCTTCCCCCCACCAACCCATCTGCCCCTGGGGGCAGCTAAGATGGCCCACGGTATCAGGAGCACGGCCAGGCAGGTGACACCCCCCCATCCCACCCCCACCCCAGGGCGGTACCTGCGTGGATGGACCGGATGGCGTTTTTCTCAGCCTCCAGGAAGGACACCAGGGCCATCATGACACCCATGGTGCTGGAGAGGGCCTCCTCGGAGCCGTAGCGGGAGTACACGGGCTTGCCCGCCTCGCTCAGCACGAAGACGTGCTTCCGGTGCATGCGCCAGGTGTCCATGGTCACGTCCTCCTCCTCCTTGCCCGACAGCACCGAGTCGCGGCGGGTGGTCTGCGGGGACGGCTCCAGCTTCCCCTCCTTGCTCTGCCTCATCTCCTCCTCCAGGTCAAGGGCCATGCCCGTGAGCTGCGTGCTCAGCTCGCTGAAGTCCTTGCTGATCTGCTCCATGCTGGTGGGCTCAGCCGGTTCCCCCCGCCTCTCCTCCGGGCTCCGCACCGCGGCCGCCCCGTCCTCGGGACTCGTCAAGTCCTCGTAGGAGCGGGTGTGCACGAACATGGCTCCCTCCTGGCCCGCCCCTGGGAACAATGGGGCCATGCAGTGTCCGTCCACCTGTCCCCCATGTTGAGACAGCGGGCGGACAGAGGGTGCAAAAGGGACTGGGGATTGCAGGGAGGGACCTGCCCTCCTGTCCCCAGCCTGTGGCACCCGTGAGTGAGGGTCCTGCTGGTGGGGAGTCACCAATGGGCCTGTTTCCCCCAACCTGTGGGGCTGCAGCTCGCATAAGGAGGAGCTGCTTGCTTTTTCCCCTGGTTTACCCCCCAACGGCGAGCTCTGCCCCATACCTGGCTCCGTCCCCTGCGCCAGCCCCGGCGTGGGGCTCTCGGACCGCTCCGCGTGCTGCCCATCTCCCGGCGCCAGGGACCCGTTGGGCACTTCCCAGCCTTTCTTCTTGTGGACATCCGCAGCCATTCCTCGGGGCAGGACCTGCGTGTGACCCACAGCGTCACCCTTCTGTTCCCTCACCCACAAAACCCGGCTCCCAAAACGCTCCGTTTTTGAGCCGGGCCGTGCATCCAGCATCCTCAGCCCGATCCTGCTGGCTCAGCAGGCAGCACCGAGCCCTGGTGAGGCATCAGGAAAGCTGCTCTAATCCAGCAGGATTTCCTCCCGCCCGCGGCCCCAGCTCCTTCCAGTCCCCTGGGCCCCGGCACCTTTCATCCAGGCTTGGCCCCGATTTCCCCAGAGCGCCGGGAAAGCCGCTCAGCCTCCGCCCGCCATGTCCCAGCAGCCAGGGGGAAGGGAGCCGGCCCCAGATGGGGCTGGGGCTGGTCCCCACACACCAACGATCCCAGCGGCCTCATGTTTGCAAAGGGCGGGTTTTATGGCCCTCCTTGGCCTGGATTAGGCAGCTGAGATGAGACCAGGCTCGTTGATGAGGCCAGGGTGGCTCAGACGGCATAACCCACTGTGAGCGGGGCGACCACTCGAGCCCCTGCCCTGTGGGTCAGCCCTCTGGGGGGGGATAGGGGGGCAGAGCCTGCCTGTGCCTCCAGCCCTCCTGGGGAAACTAGCCCAAAAGTGAACTCACACACAGAGGAGCCAAACCGGCAGCAGGAAAGCAGGCTGACCCCGGGGCCACTTCGGTGCCAGACCCTCTCCGGCCTCCGAAACCAGCTGGTGGAGAGGCCCCAGAGCCCTGGCTTTGATCTGGGCCCTCTCCTGCCCACCGGCCACCCAGCCCCAGCAGGTAGCACCACAGCTAGGGCACGGGGGCCCAGACCCCGACCCCAAAAGCCTATGACACCCCTCAGCCCTGGAGGACCGGGCTGCGGGATTAGGGCCTGGCCCTTGCCCCCCCTGGCCGCACCGCTGCCGGCCTGCTGCCCCCTCCCCAGGGATGAGGGTCTCCCCGGGATCCCCATGGGGGGCACACCCGGCCTGGTCCCTCCCTAGCGCGAGGAGGAGGCTGTCACAGCTCCCGGAGCACCGACGCGCCCCAGGGAAGCGCCAGGCCCGGGACCCCCCCCTCAGCCCCAAAGGACAAGGCGCAGGGACCGACCTTCCCGGCTCCTCTCGTCGGCACCGGAGGGCCCGGGCGAACAGCTCCGAGGAGAGGCGGGGGGGAGCACTCCCGGTAGCCCCCGACAGGGCCTAGGCGGGGCGGGGGGGACGAGGCCGGCGGCGGGCAGCCGCCTCCCGCCCTGGCCCTGACCCTGCCCGCCGCGGCGACCCCGGCATCGCGGCACCCCGCCCCGGCGGGAACCGCCCCCCCGCGGCCTCACCGGGCCAGGCTCAGCCAGCCCCACGGAACCATGGGGGTTGTAGTTAACTCTTGTCCCCAGCCGCTGCCACGGTACCGCCGTCACGACTACAACTCCCGTCAGAGTCTGCAACCAGGGCGTAAGGCACGCTGGGAAATGTAGTTATGTGGCGCGGGGGGTGGCGGGAGCGGTAGTGTTATAGGCAGCGGGACGAGACTCCCCTTCCCAGAGTGACCCGCGGCGGGGACGGAGCGGGAACGGAAGTTCCGGTTTCTCGCCGTGGCGGCGCTGGGCCTGGCGCGGCGGGAGAGCGGCGGAGGCGGAGGTGAGGGGCGGCCCAGCTCAGCCGGCTCGGCCGCGACCCCGGGGGTGCCCGGTGCGGGTGGGAGACCGCTCGGTGTGGCGGCGGAACCTGGCAGGGTTCCCTGAGGAGTGTGGGGTCTGGGGTGGGGCCGCGGGGGCGGCTTTCCGGGGGGCTCCCGGGGTAGGGAAGCGAAGCGAAGCCGGGGCCGGCTCCTGGGGAAGGGGGACAAGGCCGAGTTCACCTGTACGGCCGCGCCAGAGAGGCAAACGGTGAGGGGGTGTTTTTTTGGGGTGCCCCTGGGGTAAAATAGGGGTGGGTCTTTCTTAGTGTCGTGAGAAGGGAGCGGGGCGAGGGTCTCCTTGGGTTTCCCCGGGGCGGGGAGGTGTGTTCCCCCGGGGCTGCCCGGGATGGAGGAGTGTGCGGGGGGCGGGCCTTTCCTATGGGCCTCCTGGGGTAGAGGAGCCAGGGGTTCCTCCTGTGGGGCCTGTCAGGATAGAGAGGGGGATGTGTGTATGTTGGGGAATAGTCTGAGGCTGCGGGGCTCCCAGGGAGCTGGTCCCGGCTCTCAATAAGCAGGCCCTGGCTCTGTGGCCAGCTGTGGTCAAAATTAGGGCTTCTTTCACACTGTGTTGTATGTGTTTCTGTGGAAAAGTGTCTCAGGACGCTTTTGTTTTTAAAAGGGCTGGGCAAAAAGCAGGTTGGATTTGTGTTGGGATGCAGAGAAAAGTGATGGAGCTGTTGCTGGGAGTGTTTTAGTTGATAGTAACCCCCAGCGATGGGTGGAATGGGGTTTTGGGCTGTAAAGAAAAGGCTTCAGAGGAGGCAGGATGTGGCCTGGCGTGTGCTGGAGGCTGGTGAAGGCCGGGTAACGCAGTGGTCATGAACTACCGGGAGTAATAAGCGACGGTTCTCATGTTTTGTTTTTTAAAAACAATTGGTACTACGAGAGTTTGATGTTGTTGCTGGTGTGTGGTATTAATTTTGGAAATGCTGCTGGAGGCGGAATCCACTTTCCTATCCCAGCGGGGCATTGGCAGTGTGAAAGTCACTCCCAGCACTCCCTAGTTGGGAATGCGCTTGTGAAGTCCTTTGGGAGAGGAATAGTAAGGATGGTAATGAGGGGGCAGTTTAGAAATTTACCTAATTGTTTCCAGTACATGTTTTTAAAAGTATCATACAGCTGAAAAGCACACATATCTCTTTATTTAAAGTGAAAACCTTCAGCCTAACACCCGGAAAAGCCAAAATGGTTCTCTTTCCCTTTGCTTTCAAACTTCAGTGGTGCAGTTTTGATGCTTGTTCACTTCTGGATTAAACATCTTCAATTTTAATGTTGGAAATAACGGGCTTTCTTGGATACTTGCAGCTTCTGTAGCTTGGGGGAACATTTTCTTTTGTACCTCTTGTAATACTTTAATCTCACAGGGGTGTTTTCTTTTTTTTTTTTTTGCCTTACAAAAAGTTTACTGGATGCAGAAAGTTGTTCTGCAGCAAATTACTTCCTCTGTTCTTTGAGTGTAGCCTTGTGTGTAGTTGTGTGTTTGATTTCCTCATGGTCTATAAATACCAAGTCTGGCAGCCTTGGCAAAATCTGTTTGGAGCGAAATCGTGAGTATTGGAGTATTTTTCTGAAAATAACATCTCTTTGAAACTTCACTTTGCCTGATCCATCACCTATTTCTCTTCTCTCCCCCCACCCCAGATCTGGAAAATAAGGTGCAAAGTTGGGTGTAAGTCAGTGAGGAGATGGCTCGAGGGCTCTGCTGGTATTCCTCACCCTGCCCCTTGCCAGAAATCATTAATTATTCCTTAAGGTCAGCTTCTTAATCTGGCTCCATTGCATGGATCTGATGTACAATGCTGTTATTTTACCATAGTACAATGTGAGTTGAACTAAGAAATCCCAACGAATCTGCCTCCAGGTTTGGCACGTGCGTCTTGGAAAGCAGGATGGGGAATGTCCCCTGAGCAGCAGTGCCAGGCGCTGGGCTGTCTGGGGGTGAACTGGGCAGGGCAGGGGCTTGGTCCCAAGGAATTCCTTGGGTGTAGTTGCCAGGGAGCATCCAGAGCTCCATCAGTCTGTCCCATCTGCTGGGAGGGCTGGGGGACCACCAGGGTGGAGGAACTAAGACCACAGAAGAGCTTCCCCTCCTTTGAGACTCACCTACTCTATTTTCACTGGAGCCAAGGCTTTGCCACTCGGAGATAGAGCCAGCAGGGAAAGGAGAAGGGAAATAAAATGCCATACTTTTCAGGATGCGTATCAGCCCTCCTGAATGTTCATTGTAAATGTAACAGCAAATTGTTGTCTTAAAAGAACTCTAATTCCGGGCTCTGTGAGTAACTGCACCATGTTGTGTATTCTGTGGCTGCGTCACCATGTTGCTCTGAAACGTCCTTTGTTGCCATCTCCTTCAGATGCATGGTTGTGACTGAACTATGGCAAAACTCATCGGTGCACAGCTCCTAGCACTCCAGGGTGAATTTTTGCTGGGCTTTGCTGCTGGCCTGGGCTCTGTTGGCCTGTCTTTGGCAAACAGCCTTACTCACGCTGACCTGTCTCCCAGCATCTCCTGGTGAGCAGGGAGGTGGGAGCTGAGCTGGCAATTACCTGCCTGCTGCAGAAGGGCTAATTCTGATGGCGTCTCATCACAGCAGGTGTCTTTTGGAGCCGGGAGAGAGATTGGCACGGGTGGAAGCCAGTCCAAAAAGTTCCTGTCCCTCTCCTGCAGTTTGCTGTCGCCTTGTTTTGTGGGGCTGTGTAGTAAACAGTGCTGCTGAAGTGCCCTGGGTTAAATATAACTCTTTTGGGAGGGACATCTGTGGTGCAGACCCAGAAAAGCAGAAGCTGGCACAACTCACACGTCCCGCGTTGCCAAAGGCAGAGAGGAGGGAGCAAATTGTGTCAGGCTGAACAGGGCACTGTCAGAGCTGGTGTTGCTGCCTGTGTTATTGAACCATAACCTCACGCTCGTGGATGTTGCTGCATGGCTCAGCTCATCCATGCCAGGCCTGATATCAGTCCGATGGTTTGTTTGGGGTTTTTTTTCCCCATCTGATAATTTGAGTATTATGTTCAAACGTTTCCCAGCTGGCACGGGTTTATTCTTTTTTTGAAGCATCGGTAAGCTTGTTGACAATGAGAACTGGAGTGGGGGAGGAAATCCAGAAGGGAAGAACAAGAAACACCAGGTCTGCAGATGTCTGCAGGCTGCAAAAGATCATAGATAAAAGGACTGGCTGATGACAGCCACCCGTAATGATGACTGCCATAACCATCTCTGCTCCTCTCCGTGGAGGGTGCAGTGTCAGTTCTCTTAGATTCACCTCCAAGAAAGAAAGGGGGAGAAAAAAAAAAAAATAGTGCTTCCGGAGGAAATCCTTGGGACTCTGGAGGTGCTTGCTGCATCGAGAGCTGTGTAAAACGGGAGCAGACCAGTGCTCTGGGGCTTGAGTGGCCAACTGAAGGAGCCTGTTTCTTTAGAAATGGCTCTATGGTGGATGGTGGTAGAGGTTGCCTTCATCAGCCATCACCCTCTGGCATACTGAGCCTGCCTGGCCCTGCCGTCCCCGGCTCCCACCTGAGCTGGTGATGGACCCCAGCAGGAGTGGGTTCTCCCTCTTGGCAGCTAAAGGCGTCTCCCTTTAGCTGCTTGGCACAGGCGGCTGCCAGGAGCGGCATCTGGAATGGCTTCCTGATGTAACCTCTGGCATAACCTGCTCTTTTGACCTGCCACCCCTGCGGCACCACTGACCTTTGAAAGTAAGAAGAGACAGGATTTTGTGTGCTTTTCTTTGAGTTTAGCTGCTCTAGCCAGGCCTGGTGGTGACTTTCCATACTATCTGCTGTTCCACCTGACCACTGCTGTTAGCTTAATCCTGGTTTTGAGCTGCTTTTTAGAAGCCTGTGAGCTTCAGGTCTCCTAACCTTGGTCTGGTGACACAGCCCTCCTGAACCACTGCACCTGGATTAGCCAGGGCAGGAGCTACCTTGTTTTGCTCTATGCTCTGCTGCAACCCTTTTTTTTTTTGGTGGGGGGCGGGAGAGGAAAGACGGAAGCACTTCCCATTTCAAATCCCAGCTTTGGCAATCGCCAGGAAATCCTCACCTTCTCCGCTGGTGGGAGGAAGCAGATGAAATTTTAGATCTCTGTTGAGGCAAGTGTTATTTGCAGCGCTCAGCTTGACGAGGGCAGTTTTGGAGAGCAGTGCCTGTAATGGTTTATTGGCAAAGCCTACTCTGTTATCTGCAGACTTTTGAGGGCAGACTAACCATAGTAGACCAGTATTAGTGATCGTTTCCTTGAACAGCAAAAAGCTTTTGGCAAAAATAGGTTGGATTAAACATTAATTGCAAACTGTTGTTCAGTCACGGTCCTTGTTGTTTATAGATTGTGGCGTTCTCACGTTTCTAGCTGCACTCCGAATAGTGTCAGACAGCACAGTATGTTGGAAAGCTTTATGTTAATCAAAGCAGATATCAAATTGTTTGCCCACCCATATTGACAGTTTGATTTCGGAAGTCGTTTGAGGCTTGCCAATTTGAACGGAGAAACGCAACAATTAAACTCATTCATGCCTCGGTGTGGTCTTGTATATTTGTGGATCCCGATCAGATGTTCCTCTTCTACACATTTTTTTCTTAGGTGATTTGTGTTCTTTCTCTCATGGCTTATTGTCATGTTATTTGTTCAACAGGTTGTGCTGTCTTGGTGTTCTTAGAGCAAATTAACCATTTCTGGAAACCTACAGGACAAAATCGAAATGTGGGGAGACCATCGACAAGGCAACAGAATGGGGTCTTTTCGGTAAGTGTTTGAATGTAGAGGTTGTTTCAGCATCATTCTTAATTACAATTAGCCCTAGGAACTTTGTTTGTCAATGTTTCTGCACAAAGAATAGGCAAGTTAAGTATCCGTGTAACTTTCTGCATTTCTGTGAAGTCTGTTTATTTCTTCTAGTACTTCTGTTCCTTGTCCACACCACCTTTTCTAGTGATACTTAATTTAGCTGTTGTAAGCTAAGGTGATGATGTGCCATATGGATTTTGGTGCTATGCGTTGTTAAGACCTGGAAGAGAAGCACCTAATAGTGTGATGTTGATTCTCTTCAACCATGGCACCTGCCTTAACTTCAGAAATACTGGCTCTTAACTTCAGAAATACAGGATTTTAGGAAAACTTGAGAGTGTAGTTCTGTCCATGGGGTTGAGTCAACCATATATCCCCATGTGCTTGGCCGTGTTCCTCCATAAGACATTTTTGAATGTCACTATAACTGTGTTAGAGATTTGTATGCCACTGGATCAGCACAGCATGGTATTTTTCTTAGTTTATATTCCTGTGCTTGTTACTAGGTCCTGTGTTTGCAAGAGGGCTCTGGGTATAAAAAAAATAATAAAAAGGGAGGCACCACAAGCTAAGGTTTTCCTCTGTTGTGCATAATTTTTTCATTCTTTGCTCACATGTCCACCTCAGTTAATTGAATATCAGCGTGATAAAGGTACTTCATGTGGCATACCTTAGGTTTCTGCAATAAGAATACTTGAAATAATTGTCCAGCTGTAATACGTTGAGAAAGCTGATGACATTTGAGCTATGAAAACCAATATCCTCCAGAACATGTCTTGACGGTATTGATGGGAGTATGAATGTGTTTTGTGATGATATCAGTAGTGCTGTTCTGCTCATCTTAAAGTGGATTTTATTGGCATCATTCTTCACTGTATTGGGTGGGGAATTCTAACCTTGAACCAAGTTTTAATTACGGTTCTATACCGTGGTGAAACAGGGACATGTATCTTAGAAAATCTCTATGTGGTTTGATTAACTGTGCAGATGTCACCTTTCATCCTGTTGGTGAGTGATTTTGTAGAGAAACTCCAAGAAGAACACGACTTGCTGTAGTTGCTAAGAAAATGTCCGCTGATTTGGGTAGCATTGGGTGTTATTTTAAAATATGACAATATTTTATTATTCTCTTCTTTTGTTTTTTTAACGCCTTGGAGCTTTGCTTAGTTGAAAAATCAGGTAGTTCCGTCTCAAAAAACCCTCCTCATTGGGTTTTGAAAAACTGTCTTAAGAAGAAACCTTGTCCTGCGTGGTTTTACGCAGGCGTCAGGAGAGCTCGCAGCTGTAGCGTTGGTGTAAGGCAGCCGGTCCGGAGGCACGGGCACAGGATCACCTTCAGTGTCGGTTATCGGCATATTCCTGGGAGGCATCTTCAAAGGCTGAACTGATGCTTTCAGCGTTTTGCCAGTTTAGAGTCCGACACAAGGAAGCATAAATGAGTCTCCGTAGTATGTTAATAGAGCATGTTTGCTAACCTCTGCTTTTATGTGCCTCAGGCTGACGTGTTAAGTTAGCCACTTCTCATACTGCCTGGAGAGCCTAAGCTCAAGTGGTTCCTCACAGACGTGTGCTGGTGATGCTAATGAATGACCACACCAGCTGGTGGAACCTTGGAACAGCTGCAGAGCTGTGTGCAGTGCAGGACTATGTGGATTGCTACCATCATTAACCCATTAATATTGCAGGTATTCCCTGTTGAGTGCTTCTGGAAATTGTGCTGAAATGGGAGCACCCAAGTTTACTTTCTCACATCTGTCGTATGCTGCCTCATCTTAAACTGCCAAACATCAGTATCTTCTGCGGATCTTAGACTGTTACACAACTCTATAAAAGTTTAGAGAAGAATGTGCTGCTGTGTAGATTTGAGACTCTAAGCACGTTATGAATAATACTGTCTTTATTTCTACAGTGGGAGCCAAGAAGAAAGGTTTGCTCCCGGGTGGAACAGGGAATATCCTCCTTCCCTTGATAGTCTTGCTCAAGAAAGACACTCTGGCAACTTCTCTGGCAGAGAATCACTTCCTTTTGATATCCAGGCACTCACAGGCCTCCTCAATCCTCAGTTTGCCAACAGAGAGGAACCTTCTTTCAGCTTTGGAGCTAGAGATGGACCACGTAGTGACTTCAGAGGTGGGGAGGGGCACCATGATTTCAGGGGCAGAGATTTCCCGCCATCTGACTTCCAGGGCAGAGATGAGTCTCAGATGGATTTCCGAGGTAGGGAGCCACCTTCTTCTGAGTATAGGGGCAGGGATATGTACTCTGGAGACTTTCGGGAGAGAGAAGGGCCACCTATGGATTTCAGGGGTGGGGACGTTCCTTCCATGGACTACAGGAACAGGGACACGTTCCGTATGAACTACAGGGATAGGGAAGCACATAATATGGATTACAGGGGAAGAGATGAACCTCCATCAGACTTCAGGGGAAGGGGATCTTTTGATCTAGACTTCAGAGGTCGAGATGGACCTCATTCAGACTTTAGGGCAAGAGATGCGTCCGAGTTAGACTACAGGGGCAGAGACCATTCCTATTCAGACTTTAGAAACAGGGATGTACCTGATTTGGACTTCAGGGGTGTGGGCACCTCTGATTTGGACTTCAGAAACAGAAATGCACCATCGTCAGACTTCAGAAATAGGCACAGGTCCCGGTCTGATCAGGATTTTAGGAGCAGAGATGTGGCTCCTCCTATGGACTTTTCAGATAGGGAGATGCCTCCTGTGGATCAAAGCCTTGTAGATTTTAGGCGCAACCAATCTACTGTACCTTTAGCAGAAAGAGAGGGCTCTGGTTTAAGCACCAGCAAGAGAGATGAGTCTGCACTTGGTCTAGATAGAACTCCCTTCGGTAGCCAAAAAGGAGAATTTCAACATTCAGAAGCACCAGCCAGAGAAGAGGAATCCCTCGGATTGGGTCTTGAAGGCGACACTTCACACAATTTTGAAAATAGCCGTGGACCTCTTCCTACTCTTCAGGACCAAGAGGAGCAACCTCAGACCTTTGCTAACAAGCAGCAACAGCAGCAGCTTTCTGGGGGAGAGCAGCAAAGATCCGATTCTGATCTTGGCTTAAAGGGTGAAAGTGGCCTGGACTTCCTTGGAAGGCAAGATACTGACTACCGAAACATGGAGTATCGCGATGTGGATCACCGGCTGCCAGGGCATCAGATGTTTGACTATGAACATGGCAAGTCCTTTTCAGAAGGAAAACCCAGCAAAGATTCTAGGCCCTATAAGAACCTACAGGTAGGTGGCTTTGTCAATTGATGTTTCCGTTAAACGCGTGTTGGCCAAAGAATTGGAAGGAGCTGGGAAGGAGTCTTCCATTCAGATCCCATCACTTCAGTTCTATCCTAGTTCACTGTCCTTCTGTGAGATCATCCTCATGCTCCAGGTTGTCTTAATGGACGTGCTTTCTACCTCAGAAATACTCTCTTCTCAAGAGAAAGGCAATTTAGCAATTGAGAGTTGCTAAATACAAAAAACTAGATTTGGTTCAGAAAGTCCCCAAGCTGAAAATGACCAAAGGTCCCCCATGCTATGGGGGAAGTAGTATATAGAAGAACTTATTTTCTTATTTTCTCCTGAACATCACTTATAAACACTGTCAGAGAGAAGCTACTGTCTTTGGTGGACCTGTGTAGGGCATTACAGCTGTTCATATACACAATTTGTTTCCCGTTAACTTAGAAATCAGAAGGTAATGGCAACTACTGAGTTAATAACTACTATTGGATTTGAATCTCTCACTGCTGGAAAGCAGAGAGAGGTGATTTGCCTGTTTTCTTTCCCTGGAGCTAGATCTCATTGTACAGCTCAATGAGCGCATGAAGCTAATAATGCTGGTCCTGCAGAGCTCTCTGAATCTTAAGCAGCGCTGTGGTTAAAAAAATTGAGCTGCTCTGCTTATGGGCCTTCCCCTTTGAATTTATATCCTGCTTTATTTTGTTACTGTTTGTGTATCTTGTGAGCCAGCATCTCTCATTTGTAAAAACCATGTTGATTGTGTGTACTCAAGGACCAAGATTACCGGACCTGTCCCAAATACGTGAAGCCGAGCAAGCTCATTCGGCTAGGAGGAGTGCCTGAAACGGCCACAAAGGATGATGTAAGTGGGATGTTTTTAATCCAAAATTCATGGCAAAAGTTTCAAAACTCCTGTCAAGTGTTTCTAAATGTACCGTTTATAGGCCTGGTTAATGTAGTTCAGATGGTCTGTCGTTTTCTCCAGGGCAAATCCAGATTTAGAAGTCATTGCAACGTTATTTTTTATCTGATTATTCTGGGTTTTGGGGAGCCTGGAAATGACGAGTTTTTCTGCAGTCACTTCTGGGGTGTTGGTGTCTAGAAGTCTTGACTCCAGACTCTTTAACATGCTTTACTTCCAGCATTGCTTTCCGTATACCAAATATTGTCATTATTTTGTCATTATATTTTGGATTCAGAAGATGTGTAGTGTCTAAGTGTGGTTCTTTGGCTTTAGTTACTTGAAATTGCTTAAATGAGATCTTACAAAGATGGAAAAGATGTCTGCTGCTACTGCTGATTTTAGTGGTATTGGGGAAAGTAATCCAGGCTGCAGGGTGAAAGAAACTTCCCTTCCAAAAGTTTTCACTTTGAATAAGGATTTTTTTTTTTCAGTGGCAGTTGCAGACATGAGTTCCACGCCTACGTGGAACAGTTTCTGCCAGGGTTGTCTGGGACGATTGAAGCTGCTGAAGCTTCATACTGGAGAATTCACGGCAGAAACTTTGTCCACTGGAGGATAATAAGACTCAGAACAGCCACCCCGTGCCCCTTGATTTTTCCTAAAGATGGTAACTGTCTGGCTGAAACCAGCATGACAGACCTCTGCATAGTTGAATTCTAGTGTAAATGGTGCTTGCTTATTTAAACAAAACCCAGAAGTACTTCCTGAAACTCAATTAAAGACTTCTTGGGTACTACAGGAACTTAATGGATGTCGGTTTGTAACAGAACTAACCTGGAAAGAAAAGAATTCTTGGGGAAAGAGAAATGTACATTAACAAGTACTTCGCTTCCTGAGGTTTTATTTTGGAGACTGAAGTGGATCTTGGTTTTCCTGTAGATTCTCAACGCTTTCCGAGGGCCTGATGGGACACCCGTGAAGGACTTGCGACTGAAAGATTACAGTTCAGGTGAGAACGCTTTTCCAGCGCAGTCGGGTTTCAAGTTTACCAAAGGGTGTTTTTCACACTCATACTCACTTAGGCAGTTTGGTTAAAGTCCACGGTGCCATAATTGCACATATTTTCAAATGAAAATGCCCACTGAGTTTTGTAGTTTGTCCTCTTGTCTTTGGACCTGATGGCTGTGCTCATTGCTCCTTCAGAGGTAAAGCGCGTGTCCCAGTGCCTCTGGGTAGACCTAAGAGCAGTAGGAAAAACAGTAAGGCTGTTCTAATAGCCATCAAGAGTAAAGCCAATACTGACATGGGACAGCAGGTTAATTCCCAATTGATTTTTTTTAAGAATTATTATTAAATCCTTTTGGATTGTTCTACATCTTCTTTCTGAGATGGTCTTACTGTGGAACTTGTCCTGCACAAACAGTGTCCTTGTGAAACCTGACACATCCTAATGTTTCTCCTTCAGTAATGTGAAACTGTTACCCTTCTTAGCTATGAAGACAGGTTAAAAAAAAAGTAAAAATAAGTTTTATAAACAAATATGCAAATACTGGGTCTGGATCCTGTTCCTCATTCCAAGAATGGAGTTTTGCTGTACTTCTGATCAGTACGTATAGGAGTCTGAAGAAGGAAATATTTTACAAGGCTGCTTTGTGAGAGAGTTGTACTGGAACAAAGATGTGCGATGGTAGGAAATGCAGGGTGAGTCCTGGGGATTGATTTGGATAATAGTAGTAGGAAGTACCTGGAAACCAGTATTTATTTATTTGTTTTAAACCTAGGAAAGCAGAGGCTTCTACCTTTTTCTTATTACCAGCGTGGGTTGCGCGTGATGCAGCTGGAATTCTTGGTGTCAATACATGATATAAAGGCTTCCTACGTGTTTAGTAGCCGGGGAGAGAAACTGGGGCAGTTGGGTATTTCTCAAGTATATTTTTGTTTCTGGAAGGAGATTTCACAACCTTCTGATGAACCTTTGAACTAGAGAACACCCCTGTGTCACATCATCTGGTCTGGCCCAACAAGCAGGACTCAAAGGCTACAGTCAGTCAGTCTTTCTCACTTCCTTTTCTCTTTTCTAAGCATAGTACAGCGTGGCTGTCGTCACCCCCACAACACTGACTGCAACCCAGTAATTGCAACACACTCATTTTTTGCTGGTGCTGGTGTGATTTATCGGTTGTTTTTTTTCTGAAACGCGTCACTTTTCAGTAATAAATCAGCTCAAACTGGGAATCTCTTCCTAAGTCGCTTCTCACATGCGTTATTAGGACTTGCTGCCCTCATTAGAGAATTGTTGTCTCTTCCTTTCCATTCCCTGTTTCAAAGGATGAGACGCTGAAGTTACTAATCATCTGGTGGTCGCATGTAATACGAGGGTTGCTGTTTTCTGACGTGTCTTTAAAAGCTGCCTTCTATTTCAGTCTGTCTCCTCAGCTGCAAAGTTGGGGTTGGTTTTTTTAAAGTTTTTCTGGCAATTGTGGGAAGGGCAAGAATGGAGTTAAAATTGGCTTCTATTTTATGAGCTATTTCAAGCTGTTGTTTAACCCTGTCCCATCAACATCAGTAATTTAAGCAGTGTAGCATTATTCTGGGTTACATTGCTACTCCAAAGGCTTTGGTTTGCATTATGTCCTGAGGCTGCAAATGCAGCTGCTAATTTAAACAGCTTTCTGATCCTTGTTATGCAAGATGGATGCGTCTAGGACAATAAAAAAGCTTCCTGAATTGTGAAAACTACTTCTTGAAATTGGGTAATTAGAAGCTGTAGTAAATTTGATCTGGCTTTTCACGTTAGGTCACCCTATAGAGAAGTGTGTGAAATCAAATTCGTATAAACTTCTGAGAAGCCAAGCCTGTTTGAAACTGGAAGCCCATGTGGGCTAAACAGTGCTTTTTCAGTGGGGTGTGTAAGTAAATATTCATAAGAATTAAAAGCAAGCTTGCTGGATTGCTGGTGTCTCTTGGATACACCTGGGCTGCCTTGCTGTAGGAGGTCAATGGGACGAGGACAGCCTGGCACAGAGGAGTGTGTTCTCAGCCTGGCTGAGTGGGTTCTGTATTTTTGAGTGCCATCCAGAAATGTTAAAAATAACATTAATCATGAGTATGCATGTTGAGTGTATTTGAGAGAAGAATGCCTGCAGCTGTTGAAGAACAATAGCAACCATAAGAAATAATACACAATTAACTCGAAATAAGTGAGGTTCAGATCAGCTTCAGAAAAAGATAACACTTATATCTCAGCAGCTTCACCATGATGATTCCACTCCACTGTATGATCTTTCACAAGACTCTTTCTGTTTTGGGGGAAAATATATGGTTGGTTTTTCTTGGAAAAAACAGCTTGACTTCTTTATAAAGCCCTTTCTTTTTACATACTATGTATGTGCTAAGGCAAGCGCGTTTTCACTGAAGGTTGTGCTGAGCATGGAACGCTGTTCTTAATATACCTGGTGTGATTTTAGTACTCATTCAAGCTGTTTATTCTTTAGATTTTTTTTTTGTCTCTGAAGCCCACAGACTGAAAGTGGCTAGATTTTAAACAAGATAATGAATGTAGAGACCTTAACAAGTGGCATAGTAATTCTATTTAAAACAAAAAGGCAGATATTTACAGACAATGATAAAATATCAGTCAGACTTTATAGTACTACCCTACGCAACATTAAATTGTAATTTCCATCAGTTAGATTTTTGAATTGATGCCTGTATGCTCAGACTGAAAGTATCAAATCCATTTGTGGGGGGAAGAGGGCCGCTTCCAACGTAATGCATGAGCCTTGGCAGAAATAGCTGTATTAGCTTTTTGGCTTATCTTTCAGCTTGCCTTTTCAAGTGTGTTTGGTCATGTCTGTCCAATTAATCATTACGAAGCGTAAACCCCCGGGTAATAGTGGAATCTTCTCAAAGACTGTGGACTTCTTCAGTCTGCAGTGTCTCCCGGAGCCTTGTGCTGCAGACGGGCTGTTGCTTGGGTAGATACTGGCAGTGATGGCTTGCCAGCAGCTCTCCAAGAAGGGGCTGTCGGTAACAGCTTGTGAGCTCCTCTGGTCCCATCTGAAGGTACTTGTCTCTGCTCGCTGGGGTCAAGGCTTTTATGTGGCTTTGCAGTGGGCCTCCTGCTGTGGAGCTGTTAGTGCAGGCTGTGACAGCACCGGGCTGCTCGTGCCACGGTGCCTGTCATTCTACTGTTGCTGGCAGCCAGGAGCTTGAAACCGATCCCTTTTGACCTTCGAGGACTGAACACACCTTATCCTGGTTTTGATTTTTGTCATTTCTTAAACTTATTTCCTGCCTGCTTCTCCTCATGCTCTATACTTTCCTGACTAATGTCAAACATAAACAAACTCTCAGATGTCATCTTGAGGATCTGATGTGCACAGAACACTGGCTGAACACTCACGTATGCCCTGGAGAAGAGAGCACGCAGAGCTATCTCTATGTTAAAGGGCTGCTTATGATGAGTTGTTCACCCTTAAAAGATGCTGCAATGATGTCCAAGTAAGAAGTGGAAACATGAAGCGTACTGAGCCTTCTGTTCAAACTGTTCTCCTGGATACAGTCTGCAGTGGGACAAGCTTGGAACATGTGTTTTCCAGCCAGGATTCACGTTAGGGTTAGAACCAGCAGCTGGGAAAAGCTGTTCAGGGAAAGCGAGCCTGAGAAATTGCTGGCAGCCCATGAGGCTTTTCTAGCTTACTCTGCAAGCTTGTCTAGGCAACCAAGAGGAGTTTTTGCTGAGCCTGGTGCAGAACGGACACAGTGACCAGGATGAAGAGCAGCATGTGCAGAGAGGAGCTCTGTGAAGAGAACCTGGAGGGAACAGGTGAGCTTGATTGCAATCAGAAGGAGCAGCGAGCTCTACCCCAGCCTCTTTATGTACCCTCTAAATTAGTGTAGTCCTTCAGTAAATGGGAGGTTTGGGTTTGTTAACCCTCTTTTGACCCTTTTGAATACTCACTTTTGAACCCCGGATGGGGAGGGATTGCAGTGCTGCCCCACTGGGGAGCAAAGCATAGAAATGGGGTGACGGGAGCAGGGAGTAGCTCTCCGAACAGCACAGATGCTTGGGGCCAGAGGCATGTCCACATGGGTGCCAGTGGCTGATGCTGAAGGACAGGCATCCTCCTGTGGTGGAGGTACATGCAGGAAATGTAGTGTAACCTAAAAATGTGACTAACCTAGCAGCTACTTAATGGCAGCTGCCTGCTCAGTTTTGAAAAGCTTTTGTTTTGGCAAGAACGATTGGCACCAAACGTGCTTTACTGCCGCTTAGTCACCTTCTTGCACTGGCATTTATTGCCTGTTTCATTTCCCAGACCTGGCCTTTACGTGGTGCTTGGAACTGCCTACCTTATCTCTCCCTTTGTTAAACTGCCTTGGCCAAGTCCTAGAAGAAACTGGATTGTCTTGCTTGTTCTCACTAAGCTCTGCCACTGGTGACCTGTTAAATATTAATAAGCCACTTAGATAAACTCTTAAAAGTTGCCTTTTTTTTTTTTCCCAAGTGCAGTCTATTCTGTATATCAGAACCATGAATCATTTGTTTCAGGAATATTTTGAGAAGCCTCTGAAATTTAAAATTATAATCTTTAGCGTTGTATTTTGCTAAAACTCATAAGGTTTGGACTCTAAGGTCCAGAAATTTACACTTCATGATGGAAAAAGTGGTAGAGATTTTTGAGTGGTGTATCTCTCCCTTCCAGGGATAAGCCCTCTGTTTTCCGTGGCTGGAGTGCATCCCAAGGCAGCGATATCTCTTCCTTAAAGCAGAGCTCCTGTTGCATTAGGCTCTGCCTTTGTCTGGCCCACATACAACTGAGCCTCTACTCCCTCCCCATAGGTGTGGGTGGGATTTGGGCTAGTGATGCTCTTGGAGGCCAGAAGCTCTGGTGAAACACTGCACTTGCCCTTAGCTCCTGTGTGCCACGGATGCTGCTGTGCTGCAGCCTTCAGGCTTAGGGCTGGAGAGGCCCTGCATGGCGAGGGGATGTTTCTGGAGGTGTGCAGCAGAACCGTGCTAAACTGAGACCTTTTGTTTCCTTTCAGGAGTGATGCAGTGCCCTTGGGAAAACCCCTCTGAAGGGTGGATTTGTGGCCAGCTAGTGGCTTCCTCACAAAGAGGGCTTGTGGAGTTTGATTAGGAGTAGATCCCACAAGGACTTAGGTTCTTTGGTTTGATACAAAGAACATGTGAGGGGTTGATGTGAGGTGTCTCTAACACAGAGGTGCATCCTGCCTGTCGTGCTGATTATACAGAAGACAGCTTGGCTCACCATCAAGGCTGGTGCTAATGCACCACGGGAGCAATAATTTCCTGTTGCTGTGTTTAGTGCTTTGCACAGTGAAGATTACGTGGCCCAGTCTACTGCGTCAGCCACGAATAAGGGCACACAGATCTCAGGCACTTGCTGAAAGCTGAAATGATCATCCATGAGCTCACAAGATGCTGTAGCACACATGGAGTTTCCTCTCGAGGCATGACCAGATCACCCACTCATCCGCAGAGTCCTTCAGTCTGCAGAGGCTCGCCTTTCAGAAGCTGGGGAAATATCTTCAGCGCTGAGCTGCGTGAAGCAATTGATTCTTGTTTGTAGCCAGAATAGCCTGGTGAGGACTAAAAAAAAAAAAGCACTTAGTTGGCATTAGTCCATGGTCATCGATACCAGTCCTTGCTGGTTTTCCCAGTGTGTGGGCAATAGGCTTTTGGCTAAGTCAAAAGGATTCCAGGGCGGTAGTGCATCGTCTCTAGGAAGCAAAAGGCGTTCTTGCCCATCTTTCCTCATCTGTGATGTGGTGGCTGAGGAAATAGGAAGCAACAAATCTGTTTTATGTCAGTGTTTGTGATAGTGATCAACCTTGGTTTGAGGTTATAAGGCCCCTTCAACTGAAAAGGCAACATGTGTTCATCCAGAAAAAATGCTCACAGAACTCTTTTTGACACACAGAATCCTTCTCTCCGTAACCATTTTTAAAATGTGCTCACTCTTTTTCCATCTCCAGCACAAAACTTGAAGGCTTTTCACAGTGTGCTGACATGAGCAGGCTCTTTTCAGTGGCGCCCGGCGACAGGGCAAGGGGCAATGGGCACAAACTGGAACACAGGAAATTCTGTCTCCACGTAAGGAAAAACTGGTTGCTGTGAGGGTGCCAGAGCCCTGGAACAGGCTGCCCGGGGAGGTGGTGGAGTCTCCTTCTCTGGAGATATTCCAAACACACCTGGATGTGTTCCTGTCCGACCTGCTGTGGGTGACCCCGCTTTGAGAGGGGGTTGGACTAGATGATCTCCAAAGGTCCCTTCCAACCCCTGCCATTCTGTGATTATTGCATTGATTGTTAAATGACAGGTCATATAACCTGGAGGCCAGGTTCACATTCGCAGCACTTTAAAACCAAGTTTCTGCCTGCAGCACCTTCCCACGTGTGCAGCTTCCAGTCCTCTCATGGAATTTTATGGTGATCCAGCCTTCCTTGGATTCCAGGTTTCTGTACAAATATAATGTAACGCTTTGTCTTTATTAAAGCTGTGTACAGAGTGTATGATCTTAGTGGTTTGGGTTTTTCCCCCTCTCCCACAGTGCTGGTGTATCATCCCTCTGGACCAAGCAGGATTGACAGCAATTTAGGGTTCAGACCATTGTAGTTCCTGCAGTTTATGGAGCTGCATATGTCCCCCTTTCAGGATGTCTCAGGGCAGGTCCTTTCTGGCTCTTGTCCTCTTGGATGGATGGAGGGAGGGAGGGAGAAGGATGGACTGTAGCATTCAACCTTTCAGAATACAGCTGCGTTTCACATCCTGTGGTTTCGGTGCCGTTCTCTTGTGCAGCACCATCATGAATGAGTGTGTAAGAGTGCACTCTCTTATACACAGCGACGGTACAAGGCAACAGGCCTTTTTCCAGCAGCCAGGTGTGGCTTGTAAACGCTCAGCCTTCGAAAGGAATTGGGGATAGGGCTTGTTGCAGATTGTCCCATTTCGCATTCAGCAGCAAGCTTTTCCGGTACAGCTCTTCAGCTTTAGGAGCTCTGAAGACCAATTTATCTGGGCAGTAAAGAGATCTGACAAATTTATGGAGGCTCAGAATCCACCAGCTGGTATTGAGAGAGTTCTGGGGTTTGGCTTCTGGGCCTGCGTGAGCGGAGATAGATTGCTGCCGTTCCCTGCCGTGCAGACAGCTTTATTTTCCCTGCTCACCACGGAAGGCTGTTGTCCATCCTCACCGCAATGGCAGGGCTCACTGTGTGAGCACAGGTACGGCCACAACTGCATTTTCAGGGGTTCCTAGCTTCTTGGAGACATCATATGTATTGTGCCTGCTAATAATAGGCATATTTCTATGTAATAGCCTAGAGATGCAGAGAAAGACCTGTGCTTTCCAGTAGTTTCTTGCAATGAGGTGTTTACTCTTTAATATGCATGAACTACATCTGCACCTTTCATTGGAGGAAACAGGAAAAACTTGTCGGGGGGGGGGGTCGTGGGCATATTGCCAGCCTCCCACCGATGAGGTAGGTCTTCCTCAACTAAGGGAGAGCAGATTCTCTGAGAACAGCATGTGAAATTCTGTCTTCACTGTCCGAGCGTGAGAGATTGCAGATTCCTTCGAGGGATGTGGATGTCCTTCAGACTCACTCCATACTTTATGCCGTAGTTGCCTTTGAAGCAATAGAACTTTCTTCTCTAACATGAATGAGAGTCTGTAGAGGATTTCCTCAGCTGCACTCTGCTGTGCTGTCTCTGGAGACAGCAAGCAGCAGGAATGTCCTTGCTTCAGCAGCCTGGCCGTGGCTCTGCTTTAATGTGTTATCTCCGAGCCCTACAAGCGCCCAAAACTGCAAATGCTTTTCTTATGTGGGAGTTCTGCCTCATCCTACAGGAAAAAAACACAAGAGAAGTGTTGGAATGGTGAGAAGCTTTCTGCCTATGGAGAGTCTGTCATCATTGTCTTCCTTGGGCTGCTTGGCCCCACTTGGAAGATGCAGGGACCTCCACCAGGTTCATAGCTGGCATAGTGTCTTTTAGCAACCTGTTTTATGGAATTACTTTAATAGAAGGCCATCTTCTTACCTTCCAGGCTAGAGGAGAGAGAATATTGCACCACAGCAGGCAGGGGTTTTGTGGCAGTTGTCTTTGAGAAGGCAAGTGACAGATCACTGTGGACTTAAGGTTACCTAACGCCTTAAGCTTGTAGGGGCGGGCGGTAGTGTGACTGACTGTGTGCTCATTCCTAGAATCCAGGAGCTGGATCACCTCTCCAATTGGACACCTTTGTCATGTTGCCATCGTGCCTTCTTTCCAAAGTATCTTGGGTTTGGCACAGGCAGGGCTGCTGTAGTTACGTGATCTTTTCATTTGGCCTCCTAAGATTCCAGAGAGATACTTTTTTTTTTTTTGATGTCTTCACACTGCTTACAGCCCCTATCAGAACAACATTATGGTTTTCCTTTATTTAGATCTTTGACATAACAAACTATCATGAAGCAACACATTACTATGTGTCAGTTGTTCAGTAGAAACTGTGTGAGTATAGAAACAAGTCTTATTTTAAATCCCGAGTCTGTGATCTTTTTTTCTGAAGCCAAAGAACAGTAAGTTTAAGTCAGGCTTTCAGGATTTTTAGCCAAACCATGGCATGCTATCGAGGACCTGCTATTTGTTGTCAAAATTCACTTCACTAAAACACATCTGTTTCAGAGGCAAAATATTCCTTGTTCAGATGGTTGCAGAGCAGCTTCCTGGAGCTCTAAATGTGTTCTTACTCTGAAGTATTAAGCAATTGTGACCATTTTCAGTGCAGGAAACAACTGAGCGTGCTTTGGGAACATCTGTAAATGATTGTGTATACAGAGAAGCACTTAAGGGAAAATCCTCTGGATTTTATGTGCACCCTCTCCTTGCGTTGTCCTTTCACCCGTTGTACACAGCCTGTGGTACTGTAGACTTGCACAGCTGATACCTAGTTAAATGAGGTACAAAAGTTCTTTTACACAGTTGACCTGAAATGCGGGGGGAGATGAGGACGTTGATGTTTTATGGCTCTGCCAGGGCAAAAATCTGGATGAAGTCAAGTGTTGGAGCACTGTTCCCATTGGAAAGTTCATTTGGAGAGTGTGGCTGTGCTGCAGCATGCTCAGAGGTTGCGTGGGGGGAAAATACTGACTTATTTCCATTTTGACAGAGTCTGGTTTGATCACATAATACTTCTGCCAATGCATGAAGCACCTCTTACTCCATTTCACTTTTTTGTGGATCCTGAAACTGTAGTACAGTACAACAGAAACAGTACAACTGTATTGTACTAATCACTAAGTGAAGAAGATACCAGGATTTATATCTTTATGGGAAACCTTACATATGAATTTAGGCCACCTTGAGTCAAAAAACCCAACACTCTTAAGTCTTCAGCAGTGATTTTGCTTTGCTGGTTTGATCACTTTGTTTTTACTATTATGACCTGAAGAATACCAGTGGGTGTCCGAGAACTCTTATTCGCAGGGGACCTCAGCTTACTTTGGGATGCCCATTGAACCAATTCTTGCCATTAAGTGCTTGGCCCCATGTCCCTGTCAAAATCCTCCACTCTGGTTCCAGTAACAGCAGCTGAATTGCTGAGTTCTGACAGAAACTGCGTGAAGGCTTTGGAAACAAAAATATGCAAGCTCAGTAGATGACACAAAGAGCTGAACCAGCCCCAACAGTTGGGGCAGGAGCTGCCCCCCCTTAAGACCCAGCCTCAGGTCACTTGGTTTTGCGTCAAGCTTTGTGCTCTGGGTAATGTGATTATTGCAGATTGTGGGGAAAAAAATCAGCAAACATTGCATTTTGAAGGTGCTCTGTAGCAGCACCCTTTGTTCCACAGGCCTCCATTTCAGAGGTCTTTCCATCACGGTGTGAAATGGAAGGATGCTGTGGTGGAGCTGGGGGCAGGGGACAGAGAAGGGCTGCCGTACCCTCTGAGGCTGATGTGACTCTGTAGTTCTCACAGGCTGAGCTGACTTGTCAGATCCGTGCGAAGGGCTGGATCTGGGGGTGGGGGAAAACATCAAGCCTCTGCAGATCTTCAGCAGCAGCTTGGCATGGAGCAGGAGCTCCAGGCTGTTCTCTTCTTGCACCACTGCTTCGGTGCTGCCTGTGCAAGGACAGTTCATGGGGAACTGTAGAACGCCCCGTCCCTCTGCAACCTGACCACAGGAGTCAACATCTTGCCGGAGGCTGCTTTTTGGGAGGATATGGGACCACAGTTTCTGGTTTTGATTCTTGTTGTGCAGCTGCGCTTGTGGGGAGGGGTTGAGTTTGGTGGGGGACGGCAGAGGTAAGAATGTAGACAAGGAGAAATGTGCTGATCTTCCCCTTAACTGTCTCCGTGTGATGCTTGGAGTCATCCTCTGATGTACGTTCCTCCAAGCGACCTGTATCCACGTGTAAATTCAGCCTTGCTCTCTGTTGTGTCTTGCTGGATGAAATCCATGTCAAAACCACTCATTCACTTCACGAGGAACTGGAATGTAAACTGCCTCTCGTTGTAGAGCAAATAGAGTGAAAAACTTCTGCAATCTAGCTTTCTGTCAGTCAGGAGACCCCCCTACTTCATACACACATGGAAGTAAGACAGCTCTCTGATCCTAGTTTGCTGATTATGGCAGCTTTCAAAAATCCTCTCTGTGAAAGGGGAATGAGGACCCTCACAGGCTGACAAATATCATTCATGCAGCCCTTTTCTAAACAGGAGGGGGAGAAGCGACTCTATATAGAGTTCCAGATTTGAACAGGAGTTTAAAATGTACCGTGTGAGCCCGCACGCTGTGCCGGGAAGTAGCAAGAGGTGTCTGCCCAGAATGCAAAACAGTCTCCCAGCAAGGGGCAGCACTGCTCCTGGAGAGCAGCTCTCCTCTGCAGAGGGGAGGGCCGCTTGGTTTTTCAAAATGTGATTTAGCGTGGCTGGAGCTGCAGAGGATGGGTGCCATGGGAACAGCTGGGTGAATTTGGTTCTGCCCAGCCTGCCAGCTGAAACCCTACCTCCGCTTCCAGGTGCCCACTTCACGTAAGAATTTCAAGTGGCTTTAGCTGCATTCCACCACAGATGGCCGGCTGCTGGCCGGCATCTTTCGCTGAGCTGAAAAGCACCCAGATTGATGAATTCCTCTCTAGTGTAATTATATTGAGAAAAATAATATGAGGAAGGGGAATGAATTCCTGTGTGAGGTAGAGGAGGAGCTGGATTCAAATTGGAGTCTCATTATAATAGCAAATGTCAGGATTGTGTCATTAGAACAGTGTGCAAGGAGCTCCCAGAATTAAAAAAAAAAAAAAATCAGTAGGTTTTGATGATTAAATGGTTTTATATGGCTTTGTCTCTGCTGTGGTTAAGTACAAAGATGGTAAAGAAACAGGGAAGGAAAAATGGGAGAGAACAGCACATGTTCTTTGGCGTAGGCTTGCGGGGGAGTTGGGGGCTGTTTTCCAGCAGACTGGAATACCTTGCCTGAAAGAAGTGTGCGTGGGGTTACCTTCCCGTGGAAGGTGAGGGGTTGAAGCAATAGGACCCACATGTGTACTGGGTTTAGAGGTACTGGTGTTAAGACTTGCATCTTTAGGAGAGGATACAAGCTCTTCACCAGGACGTCTAGGTCCTGAAATGGTACAGTCCGCACGCAGACTGGCTTTCCTCTCACTCCTAACCAGCCCAAAGAGCAGCAGTAGGAGGGAACCAAGCATTTCCTCTCACTGTTTGCCCGTGTAGAAGCGTGTCAGCCCGTGACCATCTGGAAAGCACTGCTTTGGAGTGAGGTGGCTGTGGCATGTGAAGGGTGAGGTTGTGACTGGAGTTTGTTCCTCAGAGCTTCAGTTCTTGGAGCTACTGCCAGCATCGAGGATGACTCATCTTAAGATGGCCTTAGCTTCTGTAGTGTTCACCTTCCTCTTTACTGTGGGACATAACACTTCAGCGAGGTAACTGGCACACACAGTTGAATCAGTGGTCCCTTCTGCCACTGACTGACATGACAGCTTCCCAAGGAGTGAGCAAGAAGAGTGAAGGCTCTTTAGTTTCTTGCGTCTCAACTTAAGCTCCCTCACCCTCTTGTTACATACGCCATAACATCTGTACCAAAATGCGAAAGCTGGAGTTCTCATTCCTGCTCCACTGCACTTTTTCATAATGCAAGGGATTGGCCTTCAAAAGTAAGCAGGTGTTGAAGAAAAATAGCAAAGGCAAAGGAATCGCGTTAGTTCTTTCTGAGATATTGCCCAATTAAAATGCTGGCTATTCGTGTAAAATACATTTGCAGCAAGGTACTTCAAAATGACTTATCAACACTTGCTTTGGAGAGCACTGCCTCCAAGGTAGCACAAAATGTGAAACTAGCAATGGAAAATCACTACGCCTTTATTAAAAAAAAAAGCCAAAGCAATAATTTCTTGCCCTAAGGAAGGGTGTGCCTGTCACTGAGTTGTTTAAGGGGAAGTGGGAACACTGTACTATTAACATTCATGATAAAGTGCACAGTTAATCATCATCCAGCTAGTCCTTGATTTCTCTCCTTTTCATGCTGGAGTGGAGGGGTGGTGGTTAGAGGGTTTGTCATTGGAGGGAAAGGGAAATTGAATATTTAATGTGGCTTTCTTTATGACAAGGCACTAACATGACTCCCGTCTGTATTTAAATGCTGTCCCCAGGTTACGACTATGGCTATGTCTGCGTGGAGTTTTCACTCTTGGAAGAGGCCATCGGATGCATGGAAGCCAACCAGGTTGCTTTACACTTCGGTCAATGCTGCTAGAAGATTTTTAAAGTTGTTTTTTGATTTGTTTTGTTTTTTTGGTGGGGTGGTGGAAAGCCAATGAGTTTGTTTTGAACCATTCAAAGGAAGATCTGTTGTATGATACACGACACCGCGGTTTAAATGTTGTTTCCAGAAACTTGTAAAAGGCTTAGAAACACCAGTGTGACAGAGCTGCTGGCCACCAAACGGTCCGCCCTCCCTCCCTAGCGTGTGTGGGCACGCTGGCTGGAGTCAGAGGCTGGTGGCTGACTGACTCCTCATGCAGGTTTTGGCCCCGATGCTTTTCTCCTCACCCCAAAATCCAGCCGTAAAGATCTCTGCTCGCGTTAAAAGCCTCCCCCAGCCGTGTGTGCACACACACACATGCACGTGTGACTGCAGGTGAGGCCTCTGCTATGCAGCTCTGAGTCAACTCTGGCTTGCAGGCTCTGCTTTTCTGTGTGCCTGGTGTGTGGGAGAGATTCTTAATTGTGCATCTCCCCCATATCTATCCTGTCCTTTGGCAAGCTGGAGCTGCAGACTTGAGGGCTACCCTTCGTGTAGTTGTGCCTGGTAAATCTGAATGTTTTCAGCCCCTAAACGTCCAAAATGGCTTAAAACCCTAGTGATTAAGTATCCAAGGGGAGCCTTTACTGTGACCTGGTACTTGGGGCTAGAGCTGTTGTCCAGCACAAAGCAAGATGCATAAAATTCTTTAGTTAAAACATAGATTCCCATCTCACACCACCTTCCCTGTGCCTCAGAACTGCAATGATGGGTCACTCAAGAAAAGCCACTAGATCCCCCTTCCTTCACTATAACCCTTAAGTCTTCTCTCTGCTGCTTTCTTCCTGCTAATATGCCTGAATAAGAATCTATATCAATTATCTAAAGCCTTTTTACCTGAATCCCAAGTCTCGCTGTCATGGGAGGAGAGTCACGAGTCAGATTCAGAGCTGTGCATCTGCAAAAATGTACTTACAGTTAATGAGTCTTCACAGCTGGGGTTTCAAAGGTCCCACTAAGAGCTCACATTTGCCTCTATTTTCAGTTACAGAGGTATTGCAATTTACAAAAATGTTTTACAGAAATAATTCTGTTGCTGGGAAAGAGCCTGGCGCATTCCCATTGGGGTGGTGGTGGGGAGCACAGAGAGAGAGAAGGCTGCAGAATTAATTATTACTTTTACCATCAGTGACAACTTTTATTTCCCCATGAGTGTTGCTACAATTCCCAATTTATTTTGTTATCACTGGGGAATCTGTAATTATGTATGACGCTCTTTTTAACCAAAGGCCTCTCCATTTTCTCTCCCCAATTCTTGCATGAAATAGCGTCTCCCTATGTGGGACCAATTCCCAAATACCTGGGAATTTGGGAATTCCTTTTTTCTGTTGTTTTTGCCTGCTCTGCCCATTTGGAGCTTCCCTATATGCTTAGACAGATGTTTAACTTGATCAGATTTGGTCCGTTGCTACAGCAAAAAAGCCTGTAAGCACCAGTCTGTAAATTGAACTGGGTGCCTGGAGGTGCCCAGTAAATCACTGTACACACATGCATATGAGGGAGGTCCTGGCTGGCGTTCAGCTGCCTTCCCCAGCAACAAGATACAGCAGACCTTCAGGCCGGATAGTTTTTTTACCACATTTCCTTTCCAGCATTCAGGGACGATGCTGCCAGAACCCCACATGCGGTGGGGGTGATGGTCCCCAGCCACCCACTCTACCTGGGACGCGTTAAAATCAGGGTACGAAAGGCTTCCAGTTTTCCTTCCTGTCTATGGAATGGCTGTGCGTGTGTACAGAGGAAACCTGGAAGGTGGAGTGGTTGGAGGGGATCGTCTCCACAGCCTGCATGTGCAAAATTCTATGTTTTAGTAGAGCAACAGTAGTTTGTAATTAGTGAAGCAAGAAATGGGCTTTTGGGGGGTCACCCAAGCTGTATGAATTTGGTCACCCAAGCCAAACATGTTTGTAACCTCTGGATTGCCCCACGTAGGTTAACTTCTCTAATTTGCTCTTGATTGA
>JAOQGH010000003.1:19095207-19170053 GCA_025769975.1 Gallinago jamesoni | reverse complement strand
GGTCACCCAAGCCAAACATGTTTGTAACCTCTGGATTGCCCCACGTAGGTTAACTTCTCTAATTTGCTCTTGATTGAACATGAAAAAAGAGGCCTTCTAATTATTTAAATTGAAATTTTAAAAAAAGGGAGTAAGATTTGTATCTGACCTGCTGCAAGGGAGCTGACTTTTAAGTTCTTAGTCAAAGCCAATTAAGACATAATCAGAAATACAGTTATGCAATTCAGTTGTCCTTAGACAATAGAGATCCCATTTTAATGTCTTCCCGGGTAGAGTTGTAAGATCATGTCCTTAGATTGAGAGTTAATTTCATTTTTACAAGCTGCAGAAACCAAAACCTGTGTTAGCTAAGATGTAGGTTCTTTGATAGTTCAGTTATTTTCGGAAGGTTATCAGCCATCCCTGTCAAATACTGTTGCTTGTGAGAGCTTAAATAGCAAAACGGTGTCAGCCCACGGTGACATCCTCGTCCCTCACTAGTCAACCTGCCTCTTTCTCAGTCGTCTGTAGGCTGGGAATAAATAGCTTTTGCAGAAACAGCGTTTTTTGATGCTGTTTAATTCCTGTTTAGCTGCCCCTGCCTAAAGAGCAACGTGCTGCATCCCCATATTGTATAATTCTGATGTTGAGAAATCCTTTTGCTTTACTCAGCCCAGACCAGCGCGCACTTAAAATCATTCCCAAAGTTGCTAACGACAGATTTACCAGGTGCAACTCCCCCCGTTCGGTCAGTCTAGCATGTGTATGTGGCCGCTGAGATTTGAGGGGGCTTTCTATTAAGAACATCACGATAAAGAAAACGTCCATCTTCTACGTTGCCTTAATTTTGTAGGGGATTTTCATTCCACTTGTATGAACTGCCACAGCAAACGTAACGAAAATACACACACACCCCCCCTATTAATTGCTTTGCCTTGTTGATTGTTGCGTTGGCAATTTATTACAGCTGAAGGGGCCCATCTGACATATGTGAAAGGTGATGGCTCGCCCGTTATCGCTGGTGTGGAGGCGTTGGGGGCAGGTTTGGCTGAGCTGGGTGCCAGTGCCAGCTCTTTGGTAGGGCAGTCTTTGGTAGGGCAGATGGGCTGTCGAGTTGTTTGGCAGAACCTGGGTGCAGCCCTTGCTGCAGCCTGATGGTTGGTGGTGCTCCTCTTGGTCTGTAGGAGTTGGCTGTCGTTGGACTTTTATGAGAGGGCACCTCTTTTCTGTCTGTGATGAGCTGCTTTTCTGTTGGGGAGAGACAAGTATTTTGCATGGGAAATAGGATTTCTGTCTCTTAAGCCAGGTGGTTTCTCCTAAATAATCTTTCCCTCCTTTATTCTTATTTTTGAAAGGTTGTGGTGTGGTGTGGCATTTGTCTTGCTGCGTTTTCTTTGCGTTCAGGCTTGGCGTAGCCCCTGGTGTTGTAGCGTTCCTGTCTGGGGGCACCAGCTTGGCTTCTTGGAAGCGACTTTGGGAACACATCCCATGGGTCTTGTTCTCCATGTGTGCTGGGTTCTCTTTATGCTCCTCCTTCATCTGTAGAAGAAGCACAGATTGTAAGTGCGTTATTTGATGTCTGTCCTTCCTGTACTGTCACGTATCATAAAAGCAGGTGAAGGAGGAGAAATGGAGAGAGCCTGTTTCTGCTGCCTGGATATTTTTGCTGTTTTCACTGAGATAGGGCTGGTTGTTATACATACGGACAGAATAAGCTTTTTTTTTTAAGTTTGGGAGCAAATTCTTAGTCTTGAGTAGTACTGTCTCCAAATCCTCTCAGGCCTCAAACTTAGCAACACTGGCAGCGTGCGTATTTCCTAGCTTTTGTTGCTAGTAACTAACATCTTTGTAATCCTTTCCTCCTGTTTCTTCAGTATGAGGGCGAAAATGGGAGAGCTGTAGAATAAACTTTTGAAACTACATAGTTCATAAATGATTGTGGAGCTCTCCAGGCCAGTGCTAGAGCGGTCGTTCCAAGACTTGCTCCTGTGCCTTCCTGCGCTGAGACCGGCTCCTTTTGGGTTAGCGGCTACCCCTGCCGTCCTGGTTCAGCTTGGGGACACCTCCATCCCCTGCCTGGTTTTTTGCTGGAGAGAGGGTAAGAGGGATTCTGCTTGGATTTTGTGGGTGCTCCCTTGAACGCATCCCACCACCGCGCAACTGGAAGCACCGGCTGCGCGTTTCTCCTGCTCTCAGCCCATTTTATCCATTCACTGCGGCGCTTTCGAGCATTTAGTGTGAAGATAGCTGCTGGTACACATCAGGCTTCACAGGCATTTCTACACCACTAACACGGTGGCGTTAAAAATCTCCCAGATGCTTTGACAAGCAGGCAACGCCCAGGACCTTCTGTCCCGAAAACACGAGCGGTAACCAGTCACAGCTCCCTGTGGCTTCCCAGTTAAATACAGAAGGAGCTTGTGGTTGTCCTGAGAACACTTCCGCGCCGGGGACCTGTAGCTTAGAGTATTTATTGAAGCCTCTGGTGCAAGGAGTGTGTTGCAATTTGTGAGAGAAAACGGCTGTCCAAACATCAAAAATAATTGTTTTCCTTTTGGTAGGATATGTCAGATTGTGAAGTCTGGCTTTTTTTTTTTTTTTAGAATCTGCAAAATGCCCCCTGTAATGGGAGATGACACCCGCCTCAAGTGCATTTTCACAGGCTGTCTGCTTTCCATCAATTATCGCTTGACAATGTCACTCCATCTCTGTAGCTTTAACCTGCAGTTTGAGGGTGGCGGTGACAATTCAGTGTATCCACAAATACGCTGAAATCCATTTGCGTGTGAGGCTCGGAGTGCTGGAGATGGCCTCGCTTTTGGTGTGTCCTCCTTGGGTTATCCGCTGCCATTATCTTCTGCTTTCCTCGTTGTATATTAGGTGTGTGGATTTTGCTCAGGTTTCATCATTAGCACACATCTTTTTTTCCCTATTAAGCCTGTTCAGCTGTCGGCTACGTGGATTTCTTTTGGAGTCTTTCAGCGTGTGTATAGAAAGAGGAAAGTCTTGTGTACCTAGGCAGTGTTTCTTCTCTAAACATCCTAATGGTTTGGAAAACATGCACATTGTGGAGTCATTTTTATGATCCAGGTGACCTATGGAAAGTTCCCTCCGTAGGCTGCCTTGTAATCAGATGAGTGTATTTCCAAGCAGCAGGGCTGTTTTGGGGGGGGGTTGTGTCTGATTCAGGGGATGACCTGGTCACGAGTTCATCCTGGTCTTACATCACTGGGGCTTGATGCGTTGAGTCAGTCATTCCCACTTGTGTCTCACTAATCACTGCATCGCAGTGATTTAATTGGAGTCCTAAGCCTCTGGGATGCAGAAGGCTGCAGAGGGAGGCTCCTAGTGCTGGGCAGAGGCTTCTTGCCTGTGAATAAGCATCGGCTCTGCCTGCGATGACCTGTGAGAGGGCAGGGTGCGTGGGTGTCCGTGTGTATATCCTGCAGTGATGTTGTGATAAACGCTCTGCTTCTCTGTTCGGAAGGGCTGATTTAATCTCTGCGGGCTACAGAGACCTTCCTTGTACAGAGAAGAGTGTCTTTTGTTGTAAAATGTAACAGCCAAAAAAATGCTGGTACTGAAAATACTTCTGTGGACCTTCTCTTTTGTCATCTCGGCGCCTTCTGTTATCTCAACTCTTCGAGCCATGTGAATCTTCTTGGTCTCTCTTCCTTTGGCACAGGAGGTCATAAGAGATCTTCTGCCAAATATTTCACACACTCTTCATTCAGCCAGTGGTAGCTGCCCACGGATAAAAAACTACCACCTTCTTGGCAGCTCTGTCCTGCCTTGCCTCAGGAAGCAAACCATGCTAAGCAAAGTATTTTAAAATAGCTGCGTTTTTAATTGGAAGAGTTGTGAAGCTGCTGCTTCTTGCTCTGCTTGTGTGATCCCAGCTTGCCATGTCCCTCTGTCTCCCTGCTCTTATTCCAAAATCCTGTCCTCCTTCTCTCCTTCAGCCTCACCTTACCCCTGTGATGAGGATGGTGTGCTTTTGATGCTGCTCAACTGCTGCTCTGTAATGGGATTGTCTTGGAGGGACAGCTTCTGAGTGAGCTGTTTGGAGCACACAGCAGATGCGTAAGCAGGACTTCCTTTGTACCTCTGGTGGCTGCTGGGGGCGTGTGGCCCAGCAGGGTTATCTCAGGACTCGAAATACTGCTGTATATTGCAGAATTATCTATTCTGGGTGCTGAAGTTCACTCGGGCTGCTGTATAAATAGTTTGTTCCAGGTAAAGCATCCTTCCCTACCTTTCTCCAAAATGAAACTGCTCTCCCTCTGGCCCCTGGGTTTATGGGATTGTGGTTTTATTGGGGTTTTTTTGCTGGTTAACACTAACAAATCTATGTGATGATATATCTCTGAAATACCCCTTCTTTCCCTGTAGATCTCCAGTGCCTTGCTAATCAAGTATTTCCCTGTTGGGTTAGATGCTCTGTTTACGATGCCAGGAGCTTGAGCTGGCAAACGTTAAGGAACAATTGGGATTTCCTCAAGTTTGTCTGAATGACTTGATCCAGGAGTGTTGCCGAGATGAACGCCCGGTCCTCTCTGGCTGATGGCTGGTATGATGTGATACACCAGTACGTGCAGCTCATCGCTCCCTCCCGTTGGAGCATCCAGAGGTGCACGGGGACGGATACTCCCTACTCTGGAGGCTCAAAGCCGCTGTAAAATACAGAGTTACTTGAAAACTGCTTGTGAATATGAAGTGCAACATGTACCAGGGATAAGTCTGCTCTCTGCCCCTGCCGTAGTGCTGAAGTTGTGTTGCAGAGCGCTCGTTGGCAGAGCAACTCCTGAGAAATAGCTTTGTTTCAGTCGTCGTCAGCATGCGAACTGCTTCCCTGGCTGACGCGGCATCTGGCACGCTCAGCCTTTGAATTTGTTTCTAGGTGAGATTTTGCCGTGAGCTAGAAAGGGTTGGAAGTAGTCCTTGGATGCATACGCAGGATACAGATGCTACCCTGCCTGGGGAAGCTATCAGGTCCCTCTCCTCCTAACGTGTTAATGGAACAGTTGTGTGACAGTGAGGAGATCTTAGTCACAGATTTTACATATAGGTGCAGTTTCACCTTAAAACAAAGAGCAGTGTTTTACTGCTGACTGCTCTTACAGATCGTATGGTTTTTATTGTGTTTACGTGTGTGATTGGTTGATTTTCTATAAAGGTCTGTGGGAACTCTAAATATATTCTTGTGTAACCCTTTGGGAAGTGCTTATCATTGTAGCCTGACAGTGCTTCGAAGGAGCGTGGTAAATGAGCTGTAGGACAAGGTAGCGTGTTGCCACAGTCGATAGACTGTATATGGGGTCAGAAGGTGATTTTTGGATTAAGATGTAAAATCCCTTGATCGAGCTCCTGTATGAAACTTTGTAAGACTCATGCCACTAGTTTGCTTTGATGCTTTTGAAGTCATCCCTTAAGTAAGCTGGTGACTAACAGACATGCAGGTGGCACCATCAGAAATTCCCTCTGTACTCTGGGAAGCGGGTGGTGCTGATGGTATCACTGAAGTTACTTCAAGGAGACACAGAGGCATGGAGAGGCAAATGTCTGTATGGGTTCAGCTTACATGAATAAAGGCATTTCGGTGAGCACAACATAAATTTCATTTCCAGAGCAAGACCATTTTCTGTCACGTTTTTGCCAGAGTGGCTTGCACAAGACCTGTCATTGTGAAAGAGACGTCAAGTCCTTCTCAGCCCAATCCCAGCAACGTGGAGGGAAATACCAGATACGTTTTACAAGCACATGAGCCAGATTATAGCGCTAAGGCTCCATCTGGACTATTGTGATAAGTGGGAGCACACCAGAATGTTGTTGCAGTTTTCACTTGGTGAGTCGTTTTTGTTAGCTGCAGCATCAGAACTCTTCCTTCATGCTTTTATGCTGTCTTGGCGGCGATTGCTTTTTCCATCCCTCGGTGCACTGTTGGTGTTGGATTGCTGGGACAGGAAGGTAAAAGGTTGAGTTTAGATGCCGAAAAAAATAAGTCAAACAATCCCGGGGGGTTAAGGAAGGCAGAAGCACCATTTCCTTCTCTTAGAATAGTGATGGTCAGACTGCTGCTCTGCAGAAACTTTTCTAATTTTCCAAAACTCTGGTTATGATAGACAGCAAGAGAGCTGGAATTCCCTTCAGAGGTGATTTTGGTCTGTTTTCTTCCTGAGTTCGTGTTGGACCTTTACAATGTAAATTGTGGAAGTTTGGGTAGCATGAATTAGGGTACATTCAAAAAGAGTACCTTGAATTTTCCCATTTTCTGCTCACTTTATGAGGATCACACAAGGAAAAGCTTAAATTCCTATGTTTCACATTTGATGGTGCAATACAAAAGCTGTGGCATACAGCAACTTTTATTTGTGAATTTCTGTTTCGAATTGACTAACTGGGCTGTTAATGTTCTTGACTGGAAGTGAAACATGATTACAGTGAAAAATGGGGGCTGGTGTGCCTGAGTGGGCTCTTGTGTTGTTATCCATCAATCAAAGGCAACAGGGAAGAGGTATTTAACACAGAAGGACACACAGTTATTATCCACCCCACTCCCCTGCAAGCTGTGGGGCACCTTCAAGGCTCTTATTAAAGCTTTAATACCTACAGAGATCACAAGAAGCACCGTGAGCTTGAGAAACAAGCGAGCAGGAGCGTTGCTGTCACTGCGTCTGTGCAGGACAAGGAGAGGTGTTTGGTGGTGTCCTCCTGCATCTCCTTCACTTCGGGCCACCTGTAAGTTCAGTTAGTCCTGTCTTCCGCAGGATGAACAAACAGCTTCCAGAAGTAGATTTCCCAAAGGACGACGGTCTAAAAATCAAGTGCGTCACGTAATGATTTTTAATGAGGGTCAAAGCAGTAAAGCTGTAAACATGAGATTTAAGTAGTTAAATCTCTGAAACTCTCTCCTTTGGAACAAGAAGAGGAAAGTAATTCTCTTCTGCTTTCATAGACAGCAGGGGAAATCTTAGTTTTTGTGATGTACAGTCCATGTCTTAGCAGGAAATTAACAATATTCAGATGGGCTTCATGTACCAGATTTGAGCCAGGATGGCTATAAAAGCTCAAGGAGACACTTGATGTACTTTTCCGTCAGGGATCTCAGGAGCAGAGTTAACAGAGAAAGTAATTTTAAGTCCTCAGAATCCCAAGATGTATTTTCTTACACATAAAATCAGGTTGAGAAGTCTCACTTAGAAGCTGTCTCATGGCGCGAAGCTGTACATTAATGGTCTGATGACTAAGGTATTTTACTGGGCATCACATTGGAGAGTCACTTCTTCTGCCTCTTGTGCCTTGACAAGGCAATAAGCTCCTTTCTTCGGCAACTCTGGGAATTCGTCAGGAAGGAGGGGTTTGGATGTCGTGTAGTGCAGTTGCCTGGGTGAACCTCTTAAACCTCAGTGCCCCCGTAAAGGAGGAGCTGCTGGGTCCTGTCGGGAGCTGTGACACCACTGGTGTTACCTCGTACCCATGCCAGGCGGGCAGGAGAAGCTCATTTCCTTCAAAAGGGCCCAAATTGCTCTGGGCTCACACCGTGCCAGGTTTCTCGGGCAAATACTGACCAAACAGCAGCTGTTTCCCAAATGAGCTCCTGAGAAGAGCTCTCTTAAGAGGCAGCAACTGCTCGGGTGTAGAAATCAGTCCGTGTTTCAGCCTGGAGATGTGCCAGCTGCCTTATGGTTCTGTCCGGGAGTGACTGTTGAGAAACTGGAGTTAGCTTTTGGACAGGCCACCCACCTCAAGATCCCGATGAGGTGCTGGGAATCATCACTGAGATGACACACGTAAGTGTTGCACTGCTGGTCCATCCCCCCTGGCAACTGGCAGGGTTCTTCGTCTTACACTTTGGGAGTCAGTATCAGGCACCCACTTTTGCCATTAACTGGGAACTTAGGCATGTTGAGAAATGAAGTCTCCAAGGTCAAAACCCTCTTTTCATCCGGAGCTGTTCCCTTTTCCCAGGGTTTTGGGGTTTTTTCCTTTCAGCAGACAGACTGTCCTGCGGGGATGTTGTCTGAGCACTCACTGGCTGCAGAAAAAGTGAAGAGCCAGTGAAGGCTCCCGGTGCTTAATTTAGCGGGCAAAGAAGTGAGTTTGGAGGCATGTCTAGGGAAGCCTCTGAGATGCTCTCCTCCCCATTTATAGTCGGTGTGTTCTTAGGGAACACTTGCTGCTGCACAGAACGCCCTGTGCTCTGGTCACCACGCAGGTCAAACCGTGTTGGAACTGGTATGTAATGCCGTGGTTACATGCTCCAATAAAGGACACCCTTTTTTGGTTGGGTGTGGGGTCTTTAAATGCTTAATCAAATAAACTTACACTTTTAAGGCAGAGCTTTCCAACATGACTTTTTTTCCAGCGTGATTTTGCTTTGGAATTGCTCTTTAGCGTTTTGATATCGTGCTTCAAATCCATGAGCTGAGCCTTTCTTCATTGTTCTCCCAGTTTCCTTATGGCCATTGCTAATTGTAAGGTACCCCTGGGGGAAATGCACAGGAAGGTCCCGGGGTGAATTAGTGCATTGTGCTAACAGGCTTAATTTTTATATTGTCTTTATGGGATGAGATGACCTTTGAGGAAGAAGGTAGCCATATAACAAAGTACTGAGAAATATGTCTGGGCATTAGAGCAGCATTTTGAAGGGAGAAGGGAAATTCCTGTGTTGGGAGCAGAGGGAGTCTTTGAAACTGCTGTTGTTCAAATCGAGTCCGTGCAATAGACTGTGGTGAACCAGAAAATGGATACAGATGAGGCAGAGCCACGTGGACCCTTCCCTAGAGCCGTCTATGAATAATGGTACTTGATATGCTAAATATTGAAATAATGTTAAGTTTTGGTAGTTTAAGTATACATTTCAAATAGAGGATTCAACCTGATTGGTACTTTTTTGGGCACTGGAACAAGAGTTTGATATTTGTGACCTTCTTAGCTTACCCTGTAGTTAGTCCTTAACCATCCCTGCTTCTCTTTGGGTCATTTGTATCCACTCCAGCTGTGGAGTGGGAGCACAGTCACTAACACCAGAGCACAGAAATTGTGCCCCTTGGAGCTGTTACTTCCTGATGCCCCCAAACCCTCACTGCCTGAACTAGAAATCCTCTTCTGACCCCTTCATACAGTAAAGGAAAAGCTTTCATTTTAAAATTTCCACATTTTTCCAGTGATCCTATGGTGCTGATCTGCAAAGGTGCCCTCTTCAGAGGGATGAGGGAAGCTGGACAGGGAGACATCAGGGCAGGTAGAAGCTCCACTTCACTTCCTTGGATCGAAGAAAACTTTCAGATGTGTTGAAATCTCCTTAAAGAAGAGAGAAGCCATTCCTGTCACCTGCCACTCACGGCTGGCCCTAGAGCATGTGGAGTCCTCAGCACATTGTGTGGTTTTATAAGCTGCAACATGTCGCTGTTATCCTTCCTGGAGCCACCACCAGGAGCTTGCACTGCTTTGGTGACGTTCTCAGGGTAGGACTGAGTGTGCTGACATGTGAAGCAAATGCTGTGTTTAAAAGATAAGCACTTTTAAGAGTTCTAACTTGGAAGTAAATTGGAGTTCAAAATGCAGGCAATAAAAAGCATAGAGAGCTGGCATAGTCTGGAAGGCAATTTCTGTGTAAGTTTGCAAAAAAGGATGTCAGTGGGGGGAGATGAATTCTAGAAAGATACCAGAACTTGCTTAAAAAGAGTGTGGCTGTTATCCAGGGAATATAGAAATCAAAGGGAGAAAACTGGAGGTGTCTCAGCAGGCTAGATGGGGTGTCTGTGGAAATAAGGTACTTAAAGGATGCAGATGGGCACCTTCTGCTAAAGTTCAAATGACCTGAATGACCAGGCAGACAGGGAGGCCTCGAGAGGGCTGCCTGGGAGTGTGTGGAAATGGAAACTTGTGTGTTATGGTAGATGGTGCCAGTGCAAGTGGGTAATGGGTTTTGTATGAAAGGAGTTTGAAAAAGAGGCACTGAGGGCTATCTGAGACGAAGTAATCCTTGTGTAGCGTCTTAATCTGTTATATTTAGCTACTACATCTTTAGGACTCTCTTAAGTTATCCTCCTAATGCCTCAGTTCTGTGTTAATGCCCATCAGTGATGTGCCTGAAATGATGTTCTGTTAACTCAGGATTGGTGGTGACATCAGGATTGATTTTTGGGCTCTCAGGCTTCCCCTGACCTTGAAGAGGGCGAGCCCTGAGCATGCCGTGCTGGTTGGTGTCAGATCACTGTTGAGGTGATTGCCTTACTGCTGAGTGCTTCGAGGTGATACCACGTTGTCCTGGTTTGAGCTCTTGGGCATCGCTGATGCCCAGGAGCCAAGCATCCTCCTTTCCAGGTGACCACTAACACAAGTAGTGTGCAAGACTCATCTCAGTGTTAGTCTTGATAGAGACCTGTAATGATAATACACAGCAAGGTTGTTTGGATCTATTGGGTGATGGAACCATTGCCCAGGGATCCACCACTTGTCACACTGTCCTTTTTCCCTGTATTATCTCGAATCTTCTGCTTTGGCTGTCGACTACTCAGCCGTAGAGCACTGGACGCTGATAGATCAGGCCAGTGAAAAGAAGTCCTTGAGCCACAAATGGTTAAGGAGCTGGAGAAGGGGGTCGAGAGCCCTGGGGAAAGTTCCACTATATTAGGAATTTGCTTGTAGTTACTGTTCCTGTAGGAAATGCCAGATTGCTGCGACACCCGGCAGCAGGCTGCATTGCCCTCGTTTCTTCATTTCTCTGTGTTGCGCTCTGTTTTCTAAATGTTTAATTACAGATGGATTGTGGGTTCGCAGCTTTTCTCATCTGCTTTTTGTCAAAGGTAAGCAGATGTACTGCCTGTTGCTCTGCAGAGTTGAGTCCCTTGTACAGCAGCTGCCAAGGAGCTGGGAGATAAAAACTTCAGCATATGGAAAAAAAGGGATGAGAAGCCAGTTTCTGTGGCTGAGATGATCTTGTTTTGAAATATATCCAGCTGGTTTCTTATCCTCCCAGGTGCCTTGGTCTTGGCCCTCTGCTCCATCCTGGGAAGCTGCTGCCTCCTGAATTCCCGGAGCAGCTGGGGATGTGTGGGTTAGAGGGACCTTTGGTGTTTGGCCCCGTCTGCCTGCTTTATCGGAAGATGAATTCCTTAAGGGAGAGAGCCTTGCGCTCTCCCTGCCATCTCTCCTCCGGCCTCTCTACAGAGACGAGAACCATGCCAGAGGAACAGGATGCCAGCATGTAATTTACATTGTGTCACGGTTGGGGTTGTTATATTTGCATTTATAATGCCTGCTCAGATAGGAGAAAAACATGAAGGCAGCCTGATTTGCCGTTACAATTAGATAACCCGAGTTCTGCTGTTGGCCCCTTGTCCCCCTGTGCTGTGCTGACCAGTGCGTTTGGAGGCCAGGTCTGGAAAATACCCTGAGGATGGTGAGAGCTCGCTGGTCTAGGAACTGCTGCTGGGACCGTGGGCTCCCTCTGCGTTCCCAGGCTGCCTCCTGGGGTACTATCTGAGCCTCCCCGAGGCAATAAACACCAGTCATGACTCGCTTTAAATAATCTTTAAATGACAGCTGTATAATGATTTTTGAATAACCATCCTAATTATAGTAAATATGCATAAGAGGGCTGAATTAACATCATGGAAACAAGGTTAATTCTGGTATTTTAATGTGACTGCTTTGCTGTGCTGCCCATGAGCATTCTTTTGTCATAATCTTCATATGCAATTTTATATCTGTTTGCAAATGATATTTTCAGTTGATTTTTACCATGTGGAGCCATGTCAGTCTTCTGACTTGGTTATTACTCAGCAAGAAGGATACCAGAACCTTTCAGTTCATGGCACGGATCTTTTCCATTTAAGCAAACTATGAACAATGTAAGGAAATAATTAGCTGAAGTGGTGTTTGCTTTTCTGCACGAGCCAGCTGCTGGAGGAGATCTGGATATGGTTCACTTGTGGTGCAGGCACCTCCTGCCCTCCCTTGGTTGCCGGTCTCTGGTTGTAGCCAAGGAGGAAACTTGGGCTTATTGATCCTCATGGATCAGCTCTGGAGCTGAGTCTTAGTTCTGTTCCAAAAACAATCTGCGCCGCTCCAAGTGTGTCATCTGTAAAGCTGGGACTATTCCCCCAAGTCATGTACCCACGGCCTTTCGTGTGACGAGGGACAGTGGCGTGGGGTTGCCATCCCACTGGAGGAGCTGGAGTGGACTCCAGCTTCCCCCACAGCCTTCCACAGCAGCACTGGCTGCTCCATCCCTGTCTCCCCTGCGGGAGCTGCTGATGCGTGACCCATGGGGTGGGAAGCTTGAAGAGCTGTCAGCTCATTGTTAAAAGCTTCCAAAGTGAGATTTTACTGAAGTTTTTAACGTTTGGCCAAATTCAGTTAAAGCAGAAGCCTGGTTTGATTCGAGGGAGTGTGCCCTGCTACGAAAGCTCTCCGCATTTCAAATTTTCTAGGTCACTCTTGGGTGCTCTGAATTTTTTTTCAGAGAAACAGTTAGCAAAAAGTTTGACGTTGACGATTTATATTCTTCTGTCGTCTCGGTCTCGGAGAGCATAGAGATACTTTTTTGGCAAGTTCTTCCCCTCCTCATCCCCCAGTCAGCATCATTAGAAGGCTGTCAACGAGCATGAAAAATACCAGCACGCCAACTGTAAATGTTAATTGGGAGATGAGCAGCTAAAGTGGGCAACCCGTGCCGGGCCTGACCTGCAGCCGTCTGTCTCCTGGCCCTCTCAGAAGCTTCCCTGGGAAGCGTGATGAGGGTGACCCGTGCTCACCTTCCTGCACAACTTCTCCTGCCCATGGGACCTCTGTTGGGAGCAGGAGGCGAGTTTCTTCCTTCCTAAAGCAGTACAATCGCAAAGAGGTTAAACAAGAGATGAGTTAAAACCGACCTCATGAGTGGACATCACATGCGGTAGGAGTGTGGTCTGGTTTTTTTGTATACAATTAGGGTCACTTTTACCACTTGGATTTTACTGATATATTTTTTTTAATGCTTCTGGTTTAACTGCCTTTGGTGACAAAGAGCTTTGGAAACTGTCCTAGTAAAACTGGAGTTTCGTTGCCGAAGCCTTGTGCCCGGCTGACACGTGGTCTCCTGAGTGCTTTTAGAAGGATTTCATCACCCATGGATAGCATGGCTAAGGGGGTTTCCCCTTTTTCTTTCTCTCTCTTAAAGTAACTTGTGGGTTTTGTCCCCACTCAGTGAAGGGCTTCGCCGTGTTCCTACTTGCTGTGTGGGCTTTCTGCAAACAGGCTTCACGGTTTCATGGCATCGCTCTCTGGAGACCCCTCCCGATGGGATTGCTCAGTTGATCAGAGTCTACTGGCAGTGATATTTACATACTCGGCCATCGGCTCTTATTCCAGAAGATGCAGATTTTTTTTTTTAGTAGCTTTAGCTGAAATGGCTTGTACTGCATTGTATCAGACTAAAATCCAGTGTTGCATCTCCAGCAGACCTCTAAGCGAAAAAGCCTGTATAACTGTGTTGGAAAGATATCGAACGGTTGCCTGAAACACTGCTCCCAGCAGTGAAGTCCTGAGGCTCTGTTTTGATGAATTTGGCAATTCAGAAAAAAAAAACCCAGCACATAGAAGCTGCTCGTGCCCTTGGAAATCTAGGGATTTCCATGGCTGAGAGCTCGGTGTTCTAGCGCTGCAGAGCTGTGCTGCCTATTAAACCCTTCACTGGTGAGTCAACTGTGTGTTTGCTGCTGGTTTTGAGGGGGAGGTTCCTGACTGGGAGGACCAGAGAGACATTTCAGTACCCTACTGATTTAGAAAGAAAAGGCCAACCTGCTCAGAAGTACAGGATGTTGAAAAACTGCAAGGAGAAGAATTAATGGGCTTTGTCCAGGTGAATCAGTGAGAGAGGTCCAGGATAAAATGTGTGAATGTGGAAGGAATTCTTACAGTCTGGGGACCAGAGAGTTCACGTGGCATATCCTTGGGCTTACCTTTATTTTCTTCCTCCCCCAGCACTGTTCCCTGAAATTCTGTGAAAATCTTTGTGGTGTCACAAAGAGCTGCTCAATTGGAAGTAGGGAACTGAAAATTGGAGTATTATGCAAAACATTTTGCAGAGAAAAAGGAAGAAGATGTAGATGAAAAGAAATAAGCAGTGACAGGGACTAGAGGAAATAAAGATTCTGAAAATATTTGGGGTGGAATCTAGGAACAAAATGGGGGAATGAGGAATTTAAAGTCCATGAATCCTGACAATGTGTGTCCTAAATGAAGGACTCATTTTGGTGCGTTAAATGATGATTGCAACCTTGAAAACGACTTTATCAAGAAGAAATCAGTAAGAGAGAAGCTGTTGAAAAAGTGAGCAGGCAATCAGCAGGGTGTTAAGGAAATTGGGGAGTAATTATGCAAGTGACACTTTCTGCAATCTCTGAGAACTGAATTTGCAGTAGAGACCAGCACCACATGTGCTTAAAAACCGTCTTCCATAAAACCAAAAATAATCTGAAGGCTTTCTGGCGAGTTTTATCCTCAGTGGCTGGAAGCAGGATGAAGCTGTATCTGATGCGCTGCCCTACCAGAGGAAGTGTCCTCAGATCTAGTTGTCCTTGTTTCCCAAGCTCGTGGGCAGGGCTGGAAGTGCCCGCTGAGGAGCTGCTGGGTCCAGGGACTCTCCTGCGCTGACAGATGTGACCACAGCTCTGCTCAGGAGGATGTGCACCCTGCCTTCTCTCCCTGCCTGGGTTCAGGGGGTCCTGAGAGAGACAAGGGCATTTCTAGCCTGCTCTCCTGCCACTGCCCGTCTCTTGAGTGTATGGTGTGATGGGTGACCTGTCTGGGAGAGGGAGCACGTCCATCTCAGAGGGACCAACAGTCCTAGTGGGACAGCCTTGATTTCCACTTCCCTGTCTTTCTCACATGCCTTAAGGAAGGTGCGAACCTTCTCCCGGACATGTGAAACGGGCAATATTCCTTGGTGTGAATAGACCTGGAGGAGATTCCTTCCACCTGAGGTTGCAGCGCTGTGCTCTGGGTGCACACACCAGCCCTCAGCAGGGTCCAGGAACGGCTCAGCTTTCCCTGAGGCAATGGCAAATCCGTGCAGGAAAGCAATGCTGGAACAGATCAGGGGCAGAAAGGAAACCCCTGAAGTGTTCAACAGATACAGGCCTGGTGGGAAAGGGCAGCCTTGGTCCACCAAAGGCAGTCTGCCAAAAGGGAGGTGGTGGGACCCAAACTTACAGAGCAGTATCTGTGGTCTCCAGCTTTCTCTGCTGCGCTTTCTCCTAGGGGTTAAAGGATTATTGTTGTACCGCTGCTGAGTGGTGATTCCCTCCCATGAACTCTTCCCTCCTACTTCACATATTCCCTAGCATCTCCCTCACATTCTGCACAGCAATTTATGCATGGGTGTATCGTGACTGCTGAATAATGACTCTGGGAACTTGTTTTCTCATGGTCATGGTTTGCTCTAGGAGGTCTCACGTGACTAGGCTACTGGGTCAGAGTACCTGGGAAGCTTCTGACTCACCAGAGGTCCCCAAAATAGCTCGGGGCCATTTAGAGCTCCTTGACATCTGTCTGTACCATCCAGCAATGTGCCAGAAGAGCGACTGCTCTCCTGGGACTTGAGAGACCTGGGTCTGCGTCTCATTATTGTCACCAAGTCTCATATTGTGGTATCGAGAAATACAGACTGCATGGTCTGGCAGTGCCTCCAGTGACATGAGATGTCTCATGGGTCCATGCATTTGTGGCTGGGCCTGCATCCTGCATGCCCAGGTATGGTCTGTCATCCACAGCAGACGAGAGCCACCAGGAATCCTTTCTACTCACTGCTTTTATAGGCTGCTCCAGGCAGGATCTGGGGAACTTTCACCTACGACTTCATTTTACCCTTAAATCATCTGCATTTCAGCAAAGCTTGAGGATTTATTAGGCTTCTGAGATGTCTCCAAAGCATGATACCTGGAGCTGAAAGCAGTGAGTCTTTGTAGGCAGCAGAGCTCCTCTGCTGCTGCCACACAGGTGCTCGAGGCCAGCCCCACCAAGGACTGGCTGCAGAGCCAGTGGTCTTGCCACATATTGGCATATTTCTGTGGAGGAAACCCAGGCTTTCATGAGTGCCATGAAGACTAACACAAGTATGAAAATTCTCTTGCCTGGGTGGCATTTTTCCTTGTGTTCTTCCTGAAGTAGCTGCCTTGAGGCCAGCCTGGTGGCAGCTGGTATGAAGGAGGCTGTCTCCCTGCCCCTTGCCGGCACGTGGACAAAAGCAGGTTAAAGCAGTTTCCCTCTCGTGCTGTGCTTACTCTGTCTCTGCTCTTCCTGGGAGGTGGCAAAGCCTCTTCTGCCTAGTTCCTCTGGAGCTAACACAGCTTCGTAGCCCCGTGCTAGAGCAGGGCACAGGCAGTTTCCCTTCCACTTCCATGGCAAAGCTCCAGCTAACTGAACTGGGAGACTTTCTCCCCCTTTCACCCTGTTTCACTTGCAAAACCTTTAGGAACCAGAGCTTTTAACCCCTTTCTTTGCCTCTGAGTAACCTGCGTGTGCTGGGCACATTCGTCATTTACCCCCTTGTCTCAACAGGGAACTCTTACGATCGGTGGCAAAGAAGTGACCCTTGAGTACACCCCGTGCCCAGAGTTCTGGCGCTGCAAACGTGTAAGTATGGGATCCGAGAGCTGTGTTGTGCTTCCCCTGCTGGCTCTCACGGCACTGGCAGCGGAGAGGAATGTTAGAAATCTGCTCAGTGGCCAAAGATTCTATGATTAAGATCCTTAAGAGTAATATCTGTCCTGAAGCTCTTGCCTCTTCTAAACTTGGGTGGGTTTCCCTGCCTTGTTTTTGGTGCCACCCGTGAGCGCATGTTGCTTTGGTACAAGTAGAAGTGTTTTATGCACAAAGCAGTTTCATCCCTATGCAGTGATTCCCCTTTAATGTGTGGGGAAAGTAGTTAAGCCTTTCTCCTTAAAAACCAAAACAAACCCACGATTCTGCCAACCCAAACGGGACAAGCTTTTCCTCCGGTTCACGTATGTAACTGCAAGTCTTCACTGCCCAGGTAACAAGAGTTTTCACCAACATAACACTGCAAATGGCCCTCTGTCGCACACAGGAACCCACGATCTGGATTTGAGGGTAGTAAATGCAGCAGGGAAGGAAGCACGGGAACGAGTCCAAATACAGACTGGAACTGGCCCATTTCTGGGGAGGCACAGTTGCCTGAGGGTCAGTTCTGTTCCCGTGCCCTTCCCACGCTTCTCCTGGAACAGGTGCTTCCATGGGGATAATGCTAGAGCCAAGGGCATCCCTGCTGACCAAGAGGTTGTGGCAGGGTGAGAAGCAATCCATTCTTGTTAGAGTCCCACCTTGGCCACTGGGTCACACTGGGCTACAAAGACCCTCATCCAGGCTAATTGGATGCACCCCAGTTGCCAGCAGAGCTGTGCTTGCAACGCTCCAGAGATCAGGTAGAGACAGCAGTTTCAGGCGGTGGTGGTTTCACAACAGCTCTAAGTGCTATGAGAAGCAGCTGGACCATATGTTCCTGCTGGTGCTGCACGCACACATGGCCTGAAAGAGCTTTCTCGTGCCCCAGAAACGTTTGCAGGGCTTTAGTTAGAAGGAAAAAAAAAAAAAAAAGCGTGAAAGAGAAGCAACGTATTTACAAAGAGCTTGAATGGGAAGTTAGGAATGCTGTGTTTGGAGAGAGCTGTGAAGAGGAGACACTTGGCTCTTTCCACGTTGGCTCTGGGTGGGAGAACCATCCGAGCCGATGCAGCTCTGTGTCTTGCTTTGCAGACACCTCTTCATTCACTCTCCCTGAGCAACAAATTGCATTAGTATCTGTAGTTTAGCTCAGAGAAGGACTTTGTCAGTGCTTTAGGAGAGGATACAGAGGATCCTTTGGAACAACAGGGTAGCTAGCAGTGTGGGGCCTGGCATGGTTCCCTTCCGTTCCGGCCACGGCTCCCGCTGCCGTTACCCAACGTGTCTCTCAGGCTCTCACTGTAACATTTCCCTGGCTGTTACTTCTGAAAGCACTGCAGAGTCTGGCCTTCTGGAGTAGGTTGTACCCACTACCTTCAAAACATGACTTCCTCATGCTGTCCATCTTCTGTTGCAGTGTAAGGTGTGTACTGTGGGCTACAGATCTTCCTGCTCCTATTGCAAGCTCCCAAGAGATGGTGAGTATATCTGGTCCCCTCTGCTTGGTCAGTTAAAAGTTTCGTCTGCCCTGACAAGTAAGTTCTTTTCTGGCTTCCCTGTGGCATCCCTCTTGGTGGACTAGCTGAGCACTGTTTAGGAGGGTTACTAATAGGACTTCATTTAGACCCTTTTCCTTGTCCACACTGAAGATGTTGCATGCAGATAGGTTGCTACCAGGCTCTTTGTTCTTGTGAGGCTTGGTGGGGAGGGGTTTCACTGCCCAAGGCCTTCCCTTCCTATTGCTTTGGCTTGTCCTTCATCTACAGAATTGCAGGCTGTGTGTCCTCTGGTGCTGCTGGCTGTAGGTGAGGTGGCTTCCCCTCAGCCCACCTTCCTTGGGAGACGCAGCTGCATGTTTTTTAGTGTTACTCTTCTGAGGCTCTCGGATTAGAGGAGAATCCAGGACTTGAATTGCCAGCCTCACCTTGCTGACTGTAAGAAGTGCTTCTGCTTCTCCAGGAGCTTCTCCTCACCCTCCCAACACCTTTGCTTTTTTTGGGTGGGAGTGTGTGAGAGCCGAAACATGCTCCCTTGATTTCTTTGGGACGAGCAGGTATTCCAGGCACTGTGTGAGCTTTGACTGTATCTTCGAGCAGACTTCGGATGGTTTGCATTTCTTACCCGCACACTCCAGACAGAAGGGCATTAAAATAACTGCTGATGCAGAACTTGGTGTTTACTGAAGCAGTGTTCCCATGGTTGTGCTTTCCTTGTACTGTGGCTCCTCCATCGGCCTCATGAAGGCAAAATTTGCGTAGCTGGCCCAACACAACTGTGGATTGCAATAAAACTGCCGAGGAGCAAATTAAACAGGGCCTCTAAGATGCTGTGAAATCAGATTGTGGGACGTGCTTCTGCCGTCCTGGTGGTGTTGATTGTGAGAACATGTGTAATAAGGTAACCCCTCTACGACTGTCCTTTAATTGCTGGGTGAAACAGAACAGCCCTCCGGGCATATACAGACAGGCCTTACTGCAGCTTTGCATGAGTTGTGGCATGCTTTGTGACCGGTGGTCTTGGAAAATGGATGTTAATATGTCTCTCTTACAGGGAGCAGAGCAGGCCCAGAGTCCAGAGGTGGTTCTGAGGGAGAGGACGCATCAGCTGAGCAAGAATTCAGTAAGAGAGTTGCTTTCCCCATCTCCGGGGCTGTGCTCACGTCTGTGGGATTTGCACGGGCCGTTTTGACAGCTGCACATGCAGACTGGCTTCGTATGCAAATTTTACATGAGGTTCTGCTGGTGAAGCGTAGCCAAAACTCTGCACGCCGCAAACTGCAGACCAATTCATACGAGCCTGCCCAAGATGAGCTGCGCTGACAGCGAAGCAAGGCAGCAGGCAGCTTTCCCAACATTTACCTGCAGAACTGGCGTGTGTTCTGCCGTGCTGCTCGCTGCCCAAACAGAATGAGAGCGGGGAGGTGCTCTGGGGGGACATTAAAGAGTGAAGCTTCGCTGTGCCAAGTGTTGCACTCTAATTTCTTTCTTTTTGTGGGAAGAAGCTTCAGCAGCAGGCACAGGGCTGGTGATGTCTGACTTTGCAGCCCCGCAGCTTTGGCTTCCCTTTCCAGCAGCTTTAGAAGCTCAGGTGTGGATTTCTTTTGAAGTGAAGCCAGATGCTTCAGAGCACAGCAGCTTGATGGGATTTATCTTCTCTGTATTGCATAGCTAGGCTGGGGGCAGGGTGTTTCCACACGATATCTGCCTCATCTGTGGTACATAAGCACATGATCAGTGAATGTATTATGATGCATCTCACTTGGTGATCACAGGGGTCTGCACCCAGTTTTTCTCGAGCAAAGAGATTGGGTGGCAGTTGCTAGTTAATATTGCTCAGCTATGGGTGTTCAAGAAAACATCAGGCATAGTAAGGATTTCACTGCCAGGTAGATTGTCCTGGACATGGGTGGAATATATTCAAAACCATCCCCGATTCACGTTTGTCCAGGCAAGAGCCAGTCCTGAAAGCAGGCCAGAAAAGCTCTTGTCTCTGACAGGAAGGTCAGGTAATAGAAGGATGAGCAGTACCTAGGTTGCTCTTTACACAGCTCTTTACTCTGTGTCTGCAGAGGACAGGTTAAAATATGGAATATACAAAGGGCAGAACAGGTACCTTTTATAAGAGGCACTGCAGCAGTGGCCAAAAAATAGCAGAAAAAAAATACAGGCTGAAACACTGTATATGGAACCAGTCTGTTTCTCCTCTCTAACAGCAGAGACAAAGCTCGAGAAACCTGAGCAAGACTTATCAGGACAACCAGGATCTCCCAAGCAGCCTCTCCAGCCCTCGGTTCCTGCTCCACAGCAGGAGTGCCAGCCTCAAGAACAGGAGCCAAGGAAGAGGGATGAAGGGAGAGAGCGGCGACCCTCACAGGAGAAGAGAAGGGACATGGACCGGCACCAGGAGCTGCCTTCCCAGAGAGAAGCTGAGGAAACCACACCACAGGATGGTGGAGGAAGCAGAAGTGAGTGGCACAGGGCCCAGTTTTGGATTCTTCATTCTGTCTGCATGCAGATACATGCACTCCATGAGGCCATCTGCAGAAAGGGCAGCATTTCACTAAAACCTCTGGAGGCTGTTTCCGTGTTGTGCAAACTGTGACATCAAGTAATGATGGGCTGTACAGCTCCAAAGGTGCTGGCAAATTGCCTTTAGGAAAGTTAATTCATGGCAAGCTGGCTTCAGGATGTTACAGTTAGCTTAGCACAGCAGCAGAAGTCTCTTTGGCCAGAAGTTACCCTGGGCTGAGATCCTCTGAGCATGGCCCTATATTCTGCTCTTTTTCCGGGGAGGAAAGGTTAGCAGTTGGAGGCATCTTGCAAAGAGGAGAGGAAAAAAAAAGTGTTGGCTTCCAGACTCACCTGCAAGAAGCCATGCTGTTGCTTTGAGTGGGTTTAGTTTTACTTATGCTGTCACAATAAACTTGGGTCTGAATTATATTTTTTTACTACCTTTTCTTTCCTGGTCACCTCCCTCGTTGTGCCTCGCAGCGATCATGCTGAAGCGTATTACTCGATTCACCCCACCAGAAGTGATCGTGGGGCTGCTGGCCCCCTACGTGCGTCTCTCCACATCCAGCGTGCGCATCATGAAGAACAAGGCTGGACGGATGGGGCAGACCTATGGCTTCATCGAACTGGATTCACACGCTGTAAGTAGTTTCCTGCTTTCACATGCTCCCCCTGTTGGCATCTGTAGAAGTAGAGAAACCACAGAAATCTAAGAAATCGTCGTATTTCTGAGGTAGCTGTCCTGGACTGAGTCCTCTTTTTCTGTTGCCTGGCTGGGTATAGGGAATATCTAATGCAGATACTGCTCTCTGGCTTTAGGGGCCAGTCTGCTGTCACAAGCTGTGATGCTTAAGTGAATTTCTTGCCTCAGTATATTTCCTTGTAGACCCTCTTAAGCTTGAACACCTCTTGCACAGGTATTTTGTTTGTGGGTAACTTGCATTCAATGGTTTCTTTCTGCAGAAGGCAAGAATCTTAATTAACAGCAGTCCCATGTTGGAGGGTTCACGTTTTCTGGTTCTGGGTGACTCCATATCTGTGCTTTGGCATTAGTCCAAAAGGGAGTTCACCAAAACTCTTTGGGGCAGTGGCAGCTTATTACAGTCCCTCGCTGGCCACTGAAAACAGTCATAGGACAAGCAGAGAAACCTGCATTTATCCTTTTTGTCACATCCTAAATGCCTTTCACTGGTATTTAGACAGAATTGTTGTGTTTCCTTTCCTACTATGATCATCACGTAAAAGCAGAAGGCCTTTCTTTCAGGCAGACTGGATTTGGGAAACAGGCTTATGTTTCCTTCTTATGAATGTGAAATTCTCCTTCCCTTGTACAGGAGGCGCTGAGGTTGCTTAAGATACTGCAGAATCTGGATCCCCCTATCTGCATTGATGGACGTACGGTGGAAGTGAATCTTGCTACAGGGAGGAGAAGGTACAGACAGATGAGGCAGTAGGGTTGTCCTTTGGGTGATGTGCTGCAAAGCTGGAGCTGTGTTGTCAGACTGAGGTTGGCTTAAAGGTTGGCACATGAATTAGCACAGATGTTTCTACAACCTAAAAATATGTTGGAGAGCTGAAGGCATCAGATCTAGAAGAAGCTTCAGTGATTGAGCAGTGTGGGAATAATCATCATATTGCTTGGCGTGTTGTTGTTGTCCAGCCGTCAAATCCCACTGTGAGAGAAATAATGGGTTCAGCTTTTAAAGAAGCAGTTGGAGAAATTCATCTTTGTGGACAACAGCAGAGTCTCTCTGCAAAGTCTCTGTCTCCTGGGATGGACCAGTAAAGATGGTCTTTCTGCCTTAATTGGTCCTGCTGATCATTTTGAGTATACTGAGGTTAACGTGAAGCCAAGCTGACATTAACCTGTAACCTTTATCTCAGCAGGAATGACTACGGGGATCACGGTGACAATTCCTACTATGGACAGGTAGGTCTGCATAGCTTCCCTGCAGATCACCAGAAAGGGAGGGAGCACCAGTGCTGATAGGTCTGACTCTGGCTTTTTCCCTTTGGGCTGCTGAGAGTTCAACGTTTTTGAAGATGGGATGATGATGCCCAAGTGTGCTCTTTGCTGCTGCTGTGCCCGTAGGACTGTGTTTATAATCTGCACAGGCGTGCAAGTCGGAGTGAAGATGCTGCTTGAGGGAGTTCTGGGCTGGATTACTCTATACCACGCTTTTACAGAGCTTTTACTTAATTGATGACTGAGAGTGAATCTTCTCTAGTGCTTGTTACTAAACTCCAGGGCTCTACAGGGCCATACTGAATGGGCTGGAGGCTTCGCTACGGATTGCCTTGAGCACATCGTTTAAAGATCCATGGAAGCTACAGAGGTCTCGTGCTTTGCAGCACTGTGCATTGCTTTGTAGAGGAAAAGCTATGTCTGCTTGTGCTCTATTTAGGGTAGCTAAATGAGCTGTTTTCCTGAAATTTGGGCCTTTGAGAGGGAGGAGATGCAATATGATGGTTGTCAAAGAGTCTCTGATCTGTTTATGTTGTTCCCTTACTCCAGGGCAGAAGGGGCATGAGAGACAGGAGGGGCAACGAATCACAGAGACGCACCAGAGCACAGTGTAAGTTAAACTCTACCTCACTCCTACTGTGGAGACTTTTCTTCCTTAAAAGGGCACTGACATGTAGAAATCAGCCCAAAAATATTTTTAAAGGCTAAGAGTAGGTTTGTTTGCTACACCCACTTCTGAATTCCTTTGCCAACTTTGTTTAGTCACATTTTCCTCTCTGATGATGTGCTTCTCCCTATTCTTACTGTGCAAAACTACATGCAGATAAAGGAAACTTACTGCATGCTTTCCCTTGTTGTGGTAAGCTGACGAGATAAAATCAGCCTGGCAATTACTAGATGAGAGAAGAAAATACACTGTGCGGCAGTGCCAGTAGCTGGAAGAACGCTCCTGATTGTTTTTCTAACTTATGTGTAGTACTGCTGAGCTCTGACTAATAACACTTTGGAAATGAGAAGCATCCTTCATGTTGTTGGCCTATCCTTAAGGCCTTTGGCTTTTCCTGTAGAAACAGTTTGCTCCCCTGTCTGGTTGGGAGCTCTCATGTGCCCACGGGGCGGTGGAAGGAAGGGATGTGGGGAGCGTCATCACTTTAAACAGGAGACCGTTTGAAAGAGCACAGCTCTTCCTTGTTCACAGGGGTGGGTGGACACAGAGCCTGGTTTTCATTACCCCATTCTTAGGGAAATTACTGTATTTCGTGTCTTTGTCTGGTCCAATGTTGTGGTCTGGTGATCTCAGCACAGCCCCTGTAAATGTGTTTTGATGTGGAAGTTTTGCCAGAGTCCTAAAACAAGAGAATTGTGAAAACCTGTTTCCCTTCTTACTCTTTAAATAAAAGAAGATGTAAGTCAAGTGATGTGAGGATACTCATACCTCTCTGGCCAGAAGAGAAAAGTTACTCTTTCCCACTCTAGCTCCTTTCACCAGTGTAAATATTTGGTTGTGATTTTGTAATAAAAGGCAAGTTCTGCCTTTGGAAGATTCTGGTGTTAACTCTTGTCTCTCTGTTCAGCTCCATCAGATGTGTCCACATACATCTATGATCCTGAAACTGGGAATTACTACGATCCCATAGCTGGGACTTACTATGACCCCAGGACTCAGGTGAGTGCATGGGGAGGGAGGAATCTTTACACCTAGTATGTTTTTAAAAACTGCCCTTCTCTGGAGAGAGTTTGCAGCTGGATCCTGAAGACAGGCTGGCATAGGACAGAGGGGTTTGTTTCTCTCACTCAGTCCTCTGACCTGTATAAAAGGGATGCATCTTCCAAAATATTGACTTAATGAGGAGCTAGGAACCCATTAACTTCTTTGAACCAGTTACTGCTTCTTTGGCTTCCCAAGCCCTGCCTTTGGAGGATTTTGGTGTCCTCTTCATTGAGCAAGCTTACAGGCTTGCTAGATTTTACTCAAGATGTGATATGTGACTCTGTATTAAAAGATGGACAGCAGAGCTGTGTTTTCATTGGTGGTCTCTTTGCTCCTGACCCCAGCTGGAAATGGTTACAAAGATACCAAAAAAGAGTCATCAGCAGAGGTTCTCTGGGACTACCATCTTGTTTTCATGATCCTGGAGATGTCCATGTTCTGGGTGAGCAGAGTAGTGCTCTGATGACCTGGCTGTGGTGGATTCTCTTCTGCTCCAGCAAAGTTCTGAAGCCTTTGCCCTCAGCTGTCTGATGCTCTGCAGTCCCTTCTTACTCTGCTGGTCTCTCCAGCCAAATAAGGACAATTAGTCCAGTAAGAAGATTGCAGTGGTTCAGCTAAGTCTGTTCCAAATGCCTCTTTCAGAGGGAGGTCACGATAGACCGAGAAGCCTGCTCATCACCTACGGAGAGCAGAAGGCGGCGGCACGGGAGCCAAGAGCGGACAAACGAAAGGAAGGAGCCACACAGCAGGGACAGCAGGGACAAAAAGGAGAAAGGGAAAAGTACTTCTGCTAAGGTAAATCCCTCCAGGCGTCAGAATGATCAGAGGTGTGAGGCCAGGAGGCTGAGGTAAGAGAGGATGGAAAATAGAGAGTAATTTGTAGAGGATTGAAAGAGGGAGGGACAGTGAGAGAAAACGATGAAATACATGGGGTCAGCAGCAGGCCAGGAACATAGTTGTTTTCTGGCCAGGTGGGAGTAAGTTCCTGAAATTTTTCTCTTCTGACATTAAGTGAGGGCTTCTCATCCCTTCCATATAGTAAAGGATTCGGAAACATCCAGGTAACTGAGACACACATTTCACTCACGCTGCTGAAAGCACCCAGGGATTGTAACAGAGCCAACAGAAAAATAGCAGAGATGTTTAAACACAGCAAGTCAGATAATAACGGAGACTCAGCTCTTCCCTAACCGCAGTTCCTGCCCCCTCCAAGCGTCACAGCAGGAAGATGAGGCAAGAAGGTTGCAAAGGTGAACTGAGATGGAATGCAGATAGGAATCTGTGTAGGACTTCCTCTGTTGTCCCTCCCAGAGCCCCAGTCCTGGGGCAGTGCTCTTCAGTGCTGCTCCCAGTGAGCAAACGCTGTCTCTGAGCTGCACAAAGTGATGTTTGATCATGAGTGCTGGGAAGCAGGGTCTTCCACGACAGTGCTGTGATACTGACTGGGCCTGGGGAATGCCAGGAGAGTGGAAACTTTGTTTTCTACTTTGCCTGTTAGCCTGGATATGCTCTGTGGCACGACCAGCCCTGGGCATTTGGGACCTGAGGAGTGTAATTGTCCCTGATGTTAGTACCAGGCTAGCTGAGGAGTTTCATCTGCTATGGAGGTTGCCTGCTTTCATGGGTATTGACCTAGGAGAATCATGGCGCTCTCTGAAGGGAGGGTGAAATAATCTCTGGGAGAGATCCTGCCATCATTTTCCCTGGCTGTGTGGTTTCCGTGGTTGCTCAGAAGCAGTTTCCTGGTTGCTGGGTGCACTGTCTGACCCCTGCGCTGAGGGTGGTCTAATGCACCGTCTCGGGTTTTTCAGAATGAGCCTGGAGAGGAGAGGTTCTTTGCAGAAGACGTCTTCAAAAAGCCATTGCCTCCCTCTGTGAAAAAGGACGAGAGTGCAGGCCTGGTAAGATGTTGCGTAGTGCTTTTCTTCCTCAGTCAAGTGTGAGTAGCTAATGAACTGCTAAACTAGAGCGTGGCCAGGGCTTCAGACCAATTCTCTGCAAAACGTGTAGATGTGAAGCTTCACCCCAGCCCACTCTTCGTGCTGTCAGCACACAACACACAACACACACTGCGTATCGCAGGCTCATCCTGCTGCAGCGCTGGGAACCTGCAGTCTCAGTGTAGGGAAGATCCTGAAAACACCAGCAAGCTGGTTGAACCTGACCGTGTGTTGTGCCACAGACACAGCAGGGAAAACTGGTGGTGTCATCCTTTCCCCTCCCCACAAAGTACTTGTGCTTTGTCTCATCGCTCAGGGAAGCTGGGCTGTAACTCTTCCTGGAGCGGTGGGTTTCTCTGTGGCTTTGCACCTGGTCTCCATGTCCTTTGTGCTCACATAGAGGTATCCAAATGTCACCTGGTCCTGTCTCAGCTCCATCACTGGTCTGAGGCTGTGGCTGCTGTCAGTATCCCAGTCCAGCACAGAGTGAGAGTGGAGCAGGCTGGGACAGCATGGTGAGCTGCTGCAGCTGTCCCAAAAACCATGGGCCTAGCTCCAGGAGAGCTACAAATTCCCCAGAATGGGAATGACTCCTGTGGAAACCACCACCTCATTTCTGCCCTCTGCCTGGTTTCCTTGGAGGCCTGTTTAAACGGGTGCACCGAGTCCATGCTATTGGGTGCACCGAGTCCATGCTATTGGGTGCACCGAGTCCATGCTGTGGCCATCTTATCACCTCATCTTGATTGTTTCAGAATGAGGCTGGAGAGGAGAAGTTCTCTGCAGAAGACGTCTTTAAAAAACCATTACCTCCCTCTGTGAAAAAGGACGAGAGCACAGCCCCAGTAAGTGGCTCCATAGGATTGGGATTTGCCTTGTTTGAGTCTGGGTGCAGGGATAGAGATGCTCACCAAAGCCTGACCCTGACCTTGGATGGCAGAGGTGCCAGCTTCTTATGCCAGGAGGAGGTATCATCGAAGATGGAATGACAAAGGCAGTTTGTTTTATAACTCTGAGCTTGTTTGTGGGCTCCTAGCATGGGGAAATTATAATATCTGTGTTTAACCTGTGAGTCCTCAGTCAGAAAACTCTTCCAGCCACCTCTGGGCTGAGGAAGGCCAACCTCACCCATCTCCGTTGCTGGAGGAAGTGACTGATAGCAGGTCCCTGCCACTTGGGTCAGCTTCTTGTGCTTAGGCGTACGGCAGTTTGGGAAAGCCTGGCACCAAAGCACGGCCTGTCTAAAGAACAGAAGGACGTCCACCCTGTGGTGTTTAAATGCTGGTCATCCAGCTCCTTCCCATTCCCTGCCTGTGCTGCTTGGATGCTGCTCCCTGGCTCTTGGGCTGGAAGGGAGATGGAAATCACGGGGAGATGAGTTGGGGAAGGAGAACCCCGCAGGCTTGGTTGCTATGAATTGTCACACTTCTCTGCCTCTTCCCTCAGCCCAAGGTGGTGAACCCTCTGATAGGACTTCTGGGAGAGTATGGAGGAGACAGCGACAACGAAGAGGAGGAGGAAGAGGAGGAGCAGCCACAGGCGCAGTGGCTGCCGCCGCCTCCCCACCCATCGACACCGCGTGAGGAGCAGCCGAGGAAGGCCAAGGCCAGCGACGACAAGCTGACCGACTGGAACAAGCTGGCCTGCTTGCTCTGCAGGAGGCAGTTCCCCAACAAGGAAGTGCTCATCAAGCACCAGCAGCTTTCCAACCTGCACAAGGTGGGGAGGAGCTGGGGGCTGCAAGGTGCCCAGCAGGGGAAGACGGGTGGGAAGAGCTGTGCTGAATTTGACACAGTGGCGGGCAAAGTTCCCATCAAAGCGCTGCTCAGAGCATTGTGTGAGCTGCTTGTTGCTGCCACGTCAAGGTGTGAGTTTTTAAGCTGCAGTGAGATAGCTCAGGCTCGGGGAGAGTGGGGTGCTGGCACACACCAGTGTGATAGCAGTGACAACTTAGCACATGCCTCCCCGTGTTCCGGGCTGCCTTTGAGCTCTTCCTTCTAGGCGGGCCAAACCGCACGCAGGTTAAAATAGGACTGATTGCCTTCCTGACTGTGGAGAGGGTGGCTCCTGGCCTCTGGGGGGGGGAGCAGGTGGTCTGGCTGCAAGTCCTGCTTTACCTGTACTCCTTACGGGTGGAGCAAGTGACCCTGACAACTTGTATCCTGTGCTGACACTGGCTTCTGTCTTCTTCTTTCCAGCAAAACCTGGAGATACATATGAAGATCAAACGATCTGAGCAAGAACTGGCATATTTGGAGAAGAGAGAGCGTGAGGTGGGTCTGTGGTGGTTGGCAGACTTCTGGTGGTGGTCCTGCATTAATGGGATGATGGTCCCAGGCAGACTCTCCACTTCTGGACCTGTATCTGCAGCCTGGGCATCAAATGCGTCCCAGAGAGTCTTTGAACTGTGGGCACACTCTGCATTTGGACCTGTAGGTAGTGCTGTGACTTCTAAGGCAAGGTCTCCTTCCTCCCAGAAGGGTCTGTGTGTGGTTCTGTTACCCTGCAAGCCAGCGTTGGGCTTCTGACTATGTGGGACCCAAATTTCCATCTAAAATGGATGCAGCATGTGAGCTGCTGCTGCTGCCTGGCCAGGAATGGGAGAGCTGTAACTGCCTGTTGTTCAGAAGGTAGCAGAGCTACCTAGTGCCATAGCTGGAAGGCTGCAACCACAGGTCTGGGTCAGCCTAACAGATGGTATCAGGACAGAAGAAGTGGATTGTGGGTCCTAGAAATATCCAGGGTTCATGGGTCCTGGCTGCAGAGCAGTCTCCTGTGGAGTGGGGAATAATTCATAGTTCCCATACTTACTTTGTTCTTTCTGTTTTGAAGGGGAGATACAAAGACAAAGGAAATGATCGGAGAGAGAAATTCCAGCAGCTGGATTCACCGGAGAGGAAACGACTCAGATATGACCGAGACTCGGAGAGGTAACGGCTGTCCTTGGTTAGATCTCCCTGGAGCTGTTGATGCTGGGGTGGCAGGTGGTGCTGCTGGCCCGCCGAGGCCAGAACTGACCAGTGGGGTAGGTCTGCAAGAGTAACAGCCAGACAGACTGAAATTCTTGTGGGTAGAGTTCCCCAAAGTGTGAACCTATTCTGCTGCAGGACTTCTCCGAGAGGGCAGGAGGGCCACGGGTGTGCAGTGCAGGGTGGAAACCAGGGTTTAGGGGAAAGCAGAGAGGAGCTGGACAGGTGAGATGGGGGTTTCAGTGTGCCCGGCTGGGAGCAGAGTGCAGCCCGTTTCCATCCACCTCATCCTTCAGGCACTTGCTGTCCTCCTGTCCTGGCATCTAGCCATCGAGAGAAAGAGCAAAGCTGTGTTTCATCTGTTCCACTGACTCAGAGGAACACAAGGAGCTGTTTCCATCTCGCTCAAGAGTAGGTGGAGGAAGAAAGTGCGTGCTGTGCGGAGCTCTCAAAAGGCCTGCCTGCTGCAGGCTCGCGTGTTCCAGTGGGCTGAGGAACTGCTAGGCGTGTGTTGGAGACAACACTGGTTATGTGCCTGTTCCCTTCTGGTACAGCACCTCAGAAGGAGACCTTTCCTCCATGTCTTGCAGTTGTAAAAATCTGCATCTTCTCTCCTTCCTCTGTTTTCCTGGAATAGCTGCGGATAAACTAAAGCAGTTTGTGTGTGCAGTATCAGCAGCAGCCAGAAAGTAGAACTTGCTTGAAAGAAGCTATTTTTGTGCTGAGCGGTTTTCAAAACTATGGGTTTTGGTTAATGGTCTTGGATGAGTAATGATCAGGATGGGGAAAGGGTGTCTGAATCCACACTGCATCTCTTGAGCTCAATGATCACAGCACTGGGAGAAAAGAAAGATCGAAGAGGGCAGGCAGGGATTAGGCTTCACTTTCTAGCTATTGCTAAAATTGGGGTTAAGAAGTGCAAACACAGAATGCTCCTGGCTTGCTTGTACTGTAAATATTTTGGGAGCCTGAGCTCACTTCCTGTGCCCTGATATATTTTCCCCTGAGGTGGGACAAGGAGTTAAGTGGTCAAAGGTGCCTGAGCCCTGCACACAGAATCCACGGGGCTGGTTTCCTTGGACGGTGTGTTTCTTGCAGGCAGCTTGGGTGTATCCCTCAGGAGAGGCTGGAATATCAACGCACGTGCTGTTAGTGGAGCTAAAAATCCCTGGGGTGTGTTGGAAGCGTTGCAGAACCAGCCCATTGAGTCTCTCTCTTTCACAGTGACTATGACCCCAGGATTGACAGCAACAACAAAGGGAACCGAATGTTGCAGCCCACAGGGTGGAAGAAAGGCTTCGGCCACAACCAGCAGGGCACGGCATCGCCGCTGGAGGTGAGTCCTCCCTTCCCTTTCAAAACACCTCAGGTTTTGCAGCAGGTAATGTCTCCCGAGGCAGCCGGAGGGAATTTCCAACCGGAATAGAGTCAGACTGCAAGTCTCGGCGCCCACTTGATGGAATAATACGTGTGCGCTAATTAACTTTGCAGGCTGGGAGGGGCTGCAAGTATGTTGGCAGTGGAAAGAGGTTAGAATTTATATGGATCTGGAGAGGTTGAGAATAGAATAACTGTGAGTAGGGAGGGTGTGAGTGTCTGATTAATTAGTACCTGCCCAAAGCCAGGCTGGGGTTTGAGCAGGTCACCAGCTCCCAGCTCTTGCAGCCACGTGAGCTGGGAGAAAAGGTGAAGCTCCTCCGGGGTGTGTGAACGTGGCCAAAGCCACAGGGCACGTGGCACTGGTCTGCTCTGCTCCTGAGGCTCTCGCTGCCCCTCTGGACTTTGGAGGGGGATACCAAGGTACGTGGTCTGATGAGAAGCAGAGTCTCCATCAGCAGAGGGCTTCGGGGAGAGGCGGGGCTGGGTAGGTCTGCCTTCTGGGACAGGATGGACCTTAAATTTGCTGCAGAGGGTTTATCTGAGAAGTGGCCCAGGGGCAGGGGGGCAGCGCCATGCCCTCGTGGTGGCAGGGTTGTCACCCGCCTGCCGTGGTGTCGGTGCATCGCCGAGGGGCAGGCGACTCAGCCCCGCTCACGCAGCGACACTGGGCTTGCGGTCGAGTCTGTCACTTGAAGGCAAATATTTGAGGCTTGGTGACGTGTGTTTGCTTGAGCCCACACGCAGGAGGAGAGATTCCCTCCACAGGGGGGAGGGCAGGAACCAGCCCCAGCTGTTGCTCAGCCCTCGGGGAGAGCAACCTGTGGCCATAAAACGGGCTTTGCCGAAGAGCTGGCTCCAGTGATGTGTTCTGGGAGGTCTGACCTCTGATCAGGGCTCCCCTGGGCTGGACGGGATGGAGGAGCTGATTGCAAAGCCCTGGAGATGTGCTTTTTTCCCCACTTCCAAGCCACGCAAAGCCGTGTGCCCGCTTCAAGCCCCACAGGAGTTCGATCTCTCGGCCTAATTGATCACATCTCTGGTATTCAGATAAGTCAGACTTCAAGAGAACCTTTCAGCCTTGGGCCTGCTCTCCTGGGCAGGTGTTACTGAACAATTCAGACGCGGCTGCAAAAGCCAGTCGTTAAAAAACGGTTGAAATTCAAAGTGAGCTACCAGAGCCCACGGGAACTGTTAGAGGAGAGAACAGCTGAGCTTGTGCAAACACGGGCTCGCTGCAGACAGCTCTCCGGGAGCTCTCTGGCTGGCACCTTCCTTTGTTGTTTCCATCCTCACTCACTCATGGCCACTTCTCCTCTGCCCCTTCTGGCCACCCATTCATTCCTATTGGTCTCTGCAGCCGATCCCTGTGGTTGGATTCTCACCGGGCATCTGCTGGCTGTGTTTTTGTTGCCCGCAAAGGGCCAGTAGTTTCTTCTGAACAGAGAAATCACATGGGGTTGGAAGGGAGCTCTGGAGATCATCTAGTCCAACCCCCCTGCCAAAGCAGGTCCACCTACAGCAGGTTGCACAGGAACGTGTCCAGGCAGGGTTTGAATGTCTCCAGAGATGGAAACTCCACCACCTCCCTGGGCAGCCTGTTCCAGGGCTCTGCCACCCTCAAAGTGAAAAAGTTCCTCCTCGTGTTTAGGTAGAACTTCTTATATTCAAGTTTGTGCCCATTTCCTCTTGTCCTGTCCCTGGGAACCACTGAAAAAAGACTGGCCCCATCCTCCTGACACCCTCCCTTTAAGTATTTAGAAGCATTGATCAGATGCTTTTGGAGCAACGCGGTGCACTTGATTTCCCTCCTCTCCCCCAGCCCCAGGGGAGCAGTCAGCTGTCCTGAAGCAGCCCCGGGGGAAGCTTTTTCTTTACTGGCGAGGAGGAGAGATCACTAACACGAGCTGTGTCTGTTTTCAGGCAGAAAATCGGAAGAAGGGCCCTGGGCTGGGTGCCCCGGGGAAGCCCAGCAAGAGACAGTCCAACGAGACCTACCGTGACGCCGTCCGGAGGGTGATGTTTGCCCGCTATAAGGAACTGGAGTGAATGGTGGGGAAAACTCCAACCCTCTCTCTCCCATCTCTGTCTGTCTCTCTCTGTGTCATGTTCTCTTGGGGGTTTGGCCTTTTTTTTTTTTTTTTTTTGAATTGTTACAGGTTTTGCTGCTAGAGTTTTTTTTTTAATAAAACTGAAAATTTGTCAGTGTTTGTCTCTTGCCTAAAATGGCATGTTTTAAAAAAGCATGTGACGCTTTGGAACAGAGTCCCATCGTGTCTTGCTGTCTGCTGGTGAGGTCCCTGGGGCTTGTGGCCATGTCGGTGGGGCTGGGACTTGGGACAGGTTGTCCTGCAGCGCGTTCCCTGCCAGCTCAGGTGCTCCTGGTGCCCTGTGCTCGTGGGTCTGGATGTGACCTGGCAGCAGGGGACAGCCCCGAGTCCTGGGAGGAATTCAGGAGCAGGAGCAACCTGTGTGGGATTCATCCTGAGTGTTAGAAAGGACAACTGGGTTCAATTAATAGCAATAGCTTAATGGCTAAAGGTGGTCTAATTAGTGCTGGGTGTCATCTGGGCTTCCCAACCAGGGCAGAGCCTTTTCTTTCCCACCACAGAGCGTGAGGAAGGCTAGATCTGGTGGCAGTGGTGTTGGAGACCCTCGTGGTGGACATGGCCATGCTGGTCCAGTGTGTAGTGGCCCACAAGGGACCGTGTTTGTCAGAGGAAAAGCCACTCGGGGGTGCAGAGGCAGCTCCTGGGCAAGGACATGTAATGGGGCAGTTTGGCTGAAGCATGATGAAAGCTCGTGTGTGTGACCATGGCAGGGGACCCTGAGTGACAAGGCTGAGCTGAGCATGGCTGAGCTGTAAGGATAAGGACGATGCTGATGGTGGTGGCCGGTGGGAGCAGACAATGTGCCAGCTGGACAGGAGGGTGGTGGTGGAGCTGTGGTGGCTGGCACCCACCGCTGCTTCCCTGATCGCCCAGCAGAGAGCAGGCCCCAACATCACCTTCAGGTATCCCAAAGGAGGGAAAACTGGAGACATGAGGAAATCGAAGATATCAAGATGTGGAGCTGGAAGGCCACCTGACAACTTCTACAGGAACCAAAAGGCCTGTCCAAGCTGCATTTCCTTGTCTCCAACACAAAGAAGCCGGGGGGAATTGCTCTCTGACCCCAGTCCGTGGTTCTGCACGTGGAGGTGGGGTGCAGCGTTGCGGTGCTGGTGAGTAGGTGGGTGCGAGGGGAGGGGATGTGTGTGCCATGGGCAACCGTGGCGTTTAAAAAGGGTTTGTAGGAGACCCCTCCTGCCCCTCCGTACCCTGCCTGGGGCTCTGTGCAAATCAGGGGGGAGGAGCTGCTCAAGAAACTTGCTTTAGAGAAAACCACGTGGAAGTTCGGATGGAGGAAGGGTCACTCTAATGCTTGTGTGTTAAAAAAAAAGGCACTGGGGGCCCACATGCACAACTGGCAGCCAAGGAGCAACTTCTCTGGGTCTACAGGTGGGGAGGGTCTGGGTAATGGTGATAATGGTGCTTTTGATGGGCATATGGGTGATGACAGGGACCCACAGGACCCCAATAGCTCTGTTACACTGGAAATAGTGAAGAATTATCCCAAACTAGAGCCTGAGCAAATAATGTGAAATCCCAAGGCATAGCAACCCTTCACACTCCTCTGCCAGTGATATCCAGATGAGGGTGAAGAAGTTGGAGAAACGTGCAAAAGGAGGCCCTGCCCGTTCTGGAGATCTGCAGCCTGTGCAGCAGGTCAGGGCTCAGTCCCCACAGGAGCCCCGGGCACACGGGGAGGGCGATGGGCTCCTGGGGATGCGCTCCTCGGAGGGAGCAAGGTCTGGAGGAGCAACCTGCTGCTCTCCAGCCTGGAATTACTCACGTGCAAGGCGGGAGGGAGAGAAGGGTGACTGCGATGGGAGGTGATTTTCAGCGGTGCTGGAGGGAAGCAGGGAGTTTGGGAGCGGATCAGGAGCTGCTGCGCGGGCTGTACCGGGCACCCACTCGTGCCAAAACCGAGCACCCACGGAGCATCGTTCCCAAAGGAGGTCGGAGGGAGCCTTCACCACCACCAGCTGCAGCAGCCCTTCCTCTAGCTTTATTAATTTGCTAAGTGGGTGCATCCATCTTGGTGAAAACCTGTTAACGACTGATGATACGTAATTAATTAGGAGATATAATAAAACAGGCAAATGTAAGAGCAGCTTCCTTGGGACAGATGGACCTTTGCTAAATCATGTATGTTCCTTGGCTTGGCTTTGCCTTCGCTCGCTCGTTGCCGGCGTGATGTGTGTGTGTGAAAGGAGAAGCAACACAGCACTTTCCTGGTGGGCCAACTGCCAGGGCTCAAGTCAGGGACAAGAGAGGAGCAGGAACAGACTGCAGTGAAAAGAGGGGGGAAAAAATTTAATAAATAAAATTCTAATTGCAGGGTGCATCTGTCTCCAATCAAGAGAAATTCTTTTTCTCACCACGGAGGTAGACCCACCTCCCATTAGTTATAGTAACCCGTGGAAATACTAGATTTGTTGGCTTCCATTATTTTGAGGATCGTAGTAATAAACGATGATGGGTAATCAGGAATATTGCTCGTGGCTGAAGGTGTTGGAACAATTCCACGTTACTCACAGAAATGTGGGATTTCAAGGGGAGGTGCTGTGTGTGACTTGAAAACCCTGCTCACCTGGACTGTGGAGAGTATCCCAGTCCCAGCGCGTGGAAAGCAAGGTGGTCCCTGCATTTGATACTGGCTTCATTCCTCCTGCCCGAGGTAACCCCCGGGTGCCTCTGTGGATTCCCTGGAGGATGTGTGTGCGTATACGAGATCTGTACATAGATGTATGTATCTGTAGGAGTGATACCTGCCCATGTTGTGCATCAGCTGGGGGACACCCAGGGTTAGGGGAACCTGGAGGAGCCCTCCCCCGGGGTTGGGGTGAGTTGACCAGAATGAGGTCATTAGCAAACCGGGACAGATAAATAGAAGTTAAAAGCATTAAAAAGAAGCACCAAGCCAGAAAACATCATATTCTTTTAGGAAAACAGCAGCATAGATGGTGATGTAGAAACCCTGACTATTTATCGTTGACACAGTGGTTTCCGTGTCTTTAATGTTTTTAGAGGCCAGCCACCGAAAGCTGCTGCCTTCATATCTTGTAATTATTTTATGTTTCAAAGATTGTTCACAACTGTGCTAGTGCTGTTGCCACATACTTCATGTTGCCTTGCGTGCCATCCTGTGGTGATGGGGGTGACTGAAGATTACAATTTATTTTCAATTCATCGGAAGGTCCTCACGAGAGGCTTGGAACAGCTCACAAGGTGAGTCCCGTGGTGGAGCAGCTGATGGGCACGGAGACATCCTTCACAGGAGGAGGACTGGGCTGAGCTGTAACCGGTAGGAATTGGAAGCGTGTGTGCAAGGAGACAGGGGGAGAAGAGGCAGAAGAAGGGTTTGAAGGGATGGCCTGGAGGGGTAAGGAAGGACACTGCTCCTGGGACATGGTTGGTGGCAGCGCTGCTGCCAGCCTGTGCTCGGCCCAGGGATGTTTTTAGGGAAGAAGCAACTGGAACCATGAACCACACATTGGTCAATCTGCAGGGAACCAAAAGGGAGGTTAGGTCCACCACCAAGACAGTGGGAGGCCTAGCCAAGGCACTTCTGCTGGGACCCCTGCCCACGGAGGGGTCCAGCTGAGTTCCATCAGCCACAAAGGCTGGTGTGTAGGAGGACGATTCCCCCATCCGAGTCCCTGGAGCAAGAGCCACTTGTTTCCCCCCAACTCTCTGCCAGTGAAAAGCAAGTAGATAGTCTTTGATTTCCAATATTTATTCATGTTACTATTGATACAACAGTGATTCAGGACCTTGTGAGTGGAACATATTGGTGTAAAGGCATGGAGCTGAGATTTCCAGAAGGAAGAAAATGGCAAGGTGGGATGAGGGAAGAATTTTTAAGGAGGAGGGAGAGAAAGAAACCAGTGAACATGCTTCTCCCTGCAGCAGTAGCCTGCTTCAAGGAGAGATGAGGTGCAACTGGAAGGAGGATGGGGCTGGCCCCTCTCGGCCCCAGCACAGCCAGGGAAGCCTCTTCCCTGGGGTGGCAGAGGGAAGCTGTGCTTCTGCAAGGTGGGAGCAACTTTTCTGCTCTGGTATGAATAAAGCAAGCGCTGCTTTGTCTCAGCCGTGGTGCTCTCCAGAGTCCATTCCAAAGAGCAGCTCTGGAGCACGCAAAGGCAGTTGAAGGGTGAACACAGGAGGAGGGACCTCCCGCATGGTCCTCCATGCTCCTCTTGCAGCATGGACCTGGGAGAGCAAAGTACACGTTACTGGGGTGGCGCAGAGAGCAAGAGCAGAGGTGGTCACATCTCCCTGATCTGGCAGATCCATTTGGGGTCTGTGAAATCCCCTCTGAGATGCTTTACAGGGCTTGGCATGGAAAAATATCCTGTCTCTGCAGCCCAGGCACACCCACTCCACCAACAGTGGGATTAAACTCCAAGTTTTTCCTCCAAAAGAGGCAAAACCTGATGGTCCAGGAATGGGGTTGGTAACACTCAGCTGCCAGTGAGCTTAAAAAAAAAAAAAAAACCCAGCCCCTGGGGATTTCTTGCCAAATATAACAAGTTCAGCTCCTGCTGGACATGACTTGTGCAGGTACAGCTGGACTTGCCACTGAGACAAAGCTGTGCCAGGACACCCCCAAAAAGCACTGGGACACCAGCAAGCAGAAGATACGTGGGCTACAGTTCTTCTGGTAAAATCTTCAGGAGTAAATACGTTGCAATTAAACATTTTTTTTTTAAATGTGTCTTTCAATCAAATCCACAGGCATTCTCTTCATCTGAAATGAAAGAGAACAGGAATAAAAATCTGTATGTGCCTCCAGTTAATTATGGGAAGATGCCTGATGAGCATTGTGAGCAATTTAACTCAGTGTTTTAATACAGGGGAGTTTAATGTTCAGAGGAGGCTGTTACATTAAAGTAGGGGCACGATTTGAGTAATTTATATATTTCTACATTTATCCATACGCACACAAGAAAGGCCATTCTATTCCTTCTTCCTCGCACTGGGGACATTGTGCTTTCAAATGTCAACAAGTATAATCCTTGTGGAACTGCCCTTCCATAGACTTCCATCCAGCAGCACAAAGATTCCGAGGAAGATGAATGACATTATAGTAAGTCACATAATGACCGGAACAGCCGAGATAAGCGCAGACACCAGCCCTTGTCCAAATTCTAAATGGATCTTTTTTTGCCAGCGCGTGTGGAAGGGGCTGTGGTTTGGGCGGGCTGCTGCTGGGGGGCGAGTGTGGAAGGGGTAGAACGGGACAAGATGGCACCAGGCTGACCCACAGCATCAGCCCTCACCCCCGGTAACACAGTGCTGGCCCAGGGAACTAACACCACCAAAAAAAAAGCTTCCCCAAAAAAAGCAACGGGCAGCTGAGAGGACACACATCTCCAGCTTGCCCAGAGAGGCTGTAGATGCCCCATCCCTGGAAACAGTCAAGGTCAGGCTGGATGGGGCTCTGAGTGACCTGACCTCGTTGAAGGTGTCCCTGCCCCCCACCTGGGAAGGGGAATCAGGGAAAAAACAAGGAAACCCAAGGGTTGAAATATAAACAGATTTTCTAGACCAAGACTCGATAATTAACATTAATAACACTAAAGAACCAGTATTGATCCCTTTACCAATATAAAATACACAAAGTCTACCCCCAGCCCTTTCCCTCAGCAGGAAGCGGTGCCCTCCCCGCAGGGACAGGCAGTGGGGGACCCTGCCAGCACCGAGGCTTCAGGAGGAAGGGAAGGGCTCAGGGCTCCACCACCAGGGCAAGGACTTCTCAGGGTTGCAGCCATCAGGGGAGAGAGAGTCATTAATGGTATGAAAGGGTCCTGTTGGCAGCTTGGGGCAAGTGCCTGGATCTCGGTCCTCCTCGTCCCCGCACCCAGCAAGGCTCAAACACACCAAGACCTTGAAACCCGCATCCCAGAGCTGGCTATAAAGTAAATAGTTTCACAAATTTAGTCAATTTAGTCGCTAGAGTTTTCTAAAAGTACAGTTTTCCCAAGCGTTAGAAGAGGGTTTACTGAAAAGTAAAAATTACTGAAAGAGAAATTAATCCTGTGTCACTCAAAGCAGGACAGTGACCTTTACAGGTCCCTTCCAACCCAAACCATTCTATGATTCTGGAGCATTTCCAGTCCTGGAGGGGAGATCTGTGACTTGCCTCCATTGGGCTGGCACGTACCCAGCACCTGCTTCTCACATGGGGCACAGAGGGCTGTCCCCGTCCCCAGGGAGCAGAAGTGGATCAGTAGCACAAGGACCATCCCTGCCACCCACGGTGCTGCCAGGAGCTTGGTCCTGGCAGCTCCAGGAGCATGGTCCTGCTCCCTGCAGGGGTTGCTCAGCCCATTTGTGGCCTGGAGGAGGCTGGTCCCATCCAGCTGTTAGAGCACACCTCGCTTCCCTGCGGAGTGCTTGGTTGAGCTGCAGGGAAGCTGGGGAACAAGAGCATCACACCCCCCCAGGGGATGGAGCCCCCCATTCCACACAATGGAAGGATGGGCTGGTCCAGAAATCTGGCTAACAGCCCAAAGCCCACCCTCTGGAGCCACCTCCAGTTGTCACCTTGTCAACACTAACCTTGCAGACCACCTTGGTGAGCAGGTCCCCTGCTGGAGGGCATCTCTCTGCCTTCCTACTGCACATCACGTTGTGCTGGGCTTGATCCGCAGGGAAGGAGAGGATCTGGAGTGCCTGTGTCAGGCTGATTTGGAATCCCATCCAGCAGGAGCAGCAAGAGCAGGGTCACCCCAGCTCAGGCGGTGCCCTCACCCTCTGGGGTGCAGTCCCACCAAGCAGGGCCAGTATGGTGACAGAAACAGGTCCTACTAGCCAGCCGGTGCCTCTATCGCTGCTCCAAATTCCATCCAGGAGATCGGAGCTGCCTACATCAAGCTGAAGTCCACCCAGGAGAGCACTCTGCACCCAGAACAGACCTACTCACAACTTGGGAGGGGGCTCATGGCCCAGGCCTGGGCTTAAATGGAGTCCTCAATCAAACAGGCATCAGGTGGGGGTCCAGGTGAGGCCAGTTAGTGTCCCCAGGGCCCTGACATCCTCCCTGGTCCCACTAGGATCTTGGGCAGCTCCTTTGGGCCTTTCCAATTGCTGGGGCTTAGGAAGGGGGAGGGCGAGCAGCTCCCCTGGTATGGGGTGGTTAGGCAGCAAAGTCCCTTTTCTCCAAAGCCCCGTTGGGGTGTGCCTGCTCCAGGACATTAATTTGGCTCGGGGGTGCAATTTTGAAACCGATCTCCTGCCTTTCCCCACTTTACTGCACTTTGGATTGTGTCCTGGAGCAATTCTGGAGAGCTCGGGCTTGGGAGAACGTCAGCTGGATTCCTTTCAGATGAAACCAAATCAAGTGTGCTCCAGGAACACACCTCACGCTCCCCAGCCGCCGATGGGCGTTCAGACCAGACCAGACCTCATCTGGAGTGAAGAAACCCTTATAAACGTATAGTTTATATACCATACGGCTTCTCCTGTCCGTCCCTGCTGCGCCGTGCCAGTGCGCAGCCACCGGAACCCAAATCCCTACAGATTTTTATTTCCACAACGTTTTCCATTTATTTCCATAACATTTTGCTCCTGTGGAGCATTTCGCTTGCGGACCAGAGTTTTCCTTTCGGAATCCCGCTGCCAGGCAGCAGCAGGAGGGTGCCCGGGTGCCTCTGGTCCTCTGTGCTCCAGTTCCCCGATTCACAAGGGGAAATAAAAAAGACACGAGCAACACGCCCCGTGGGGTCCTTCACTTTCCCACCCCCCCTTAGGTGCACCCTCGGCTGCAGGAATGAAGCATTCCAAGGAAAATCCAAATATTTGGGGAAGAGTGGCATGAAAGCTGGCTGGCAGAAAAAGACCTGGGGGTGCTGGTTGACTGTGGGCTGAACGTGAGCCAGCAGTGTGCCAAGGTGGCCAAGGAGACCAACAGCATCCTGGCCTGGGTCAGGAACAGCGTGGGGAGTAGGACCTGGGAGGTGATTGTCCCCCTGTACTCAGCACTGGTGAGACCCCACCTCGAGTGCTGTGTCCAGTTTTGTGCCCCCTACCACAAAAAAGACATTGAGGTGCTGGAGCGGGTCCAGAGAAGAACAACGGAGCTGGTGAGGGGTCTGGAGAATAAGTCTTGTGAGGAGAGGCTGAGGGAGCTGGGGTTGTTCAGTCTGGGGAAGAGGAGACTGAGGGGACACCTCATTGCTCTCTACAACCCCCTGAAAGGAGGCTGTAGAGCGGCGGGGGTTGGTCTCTTCTCCCAGGTCACAGATGACAGGACAAGGGGCAATGGCTTCAGGTTGTGCCAGGGGAGGTTCAGGTTGGATATTAGGAAATATTTCTTTACTGAAAGGGTTATCAGGCATTGGAACGGGCTGCCCAGGGAGGTGGTGGAGGCACCATCCCTGGAGATACTCAAAGGACAAATTATCATGGTGCTTGGGGGTACGGTTTAGCATTGGGGTGTGTGTTCTGATTTGGTTCGGGTTTGTTTTTTTTTTTATTTAATGGTTGAATTAGACGATCTTAGAGGTCCCTTCCAAGCTAGGCGATGTGATGAGGTCCCTATGACTTCCCCCAACCCTGGCCCAACCGGCCACGACACCGCTAGATGGCAACTGCAGATCGCGGATGCCGGGACCAAGGCACCGGGAGCGGCGGGACGGGACGGAGGGTTTGCCGGCAGCCTGGGCTTGCTTTTTTTTTTTTTAATGAATGAAGGGGCTGCCCCCGGCTGCTTCCAACCCCCCCCGCTCCCCCCCACCCCACCCACCCCCCCGGCTCCTCCCTGCTGCCCTCGGCCTCCAGGTGCTCGGGGTTTGGTGGGGACAAGGCGCTGGAGCAGGGTGGGAGCGTCGGCGCTGGGACCCCACGGGCTGGTGAGTACCCGAGAGATGGTTTTAATTCTTGGTTCGTTAATTAGTCCGGCAGCCCAGCCTGGGCTCGGCCGCCTTGGGTCTTTCCCCCCGGGAGAGCCAACTGGGCCAGCATTCCCGGTGGGAGCAGCTCAGCCCACCCGGAGGCTGAACCTTTCAGGGTCTTCTTCGTGGGATTTTGTATCTCTGTGTGGAACAACCCACTGGTGACTTCTCTTTTCCCAGCTCCTACAGAGTGGGGCTTATTCTGCCCCTCGGTTTCCCGTGAAAAGTTTGTGGTAATAATCCTTTATGGTTCCATCTATTCATGCCTTCACTTGGATTCTAGGAGGGTTTATTGTTTTATTACGAGGGTAAAGCTCTCTCTGTCTCCAGAGTGGCTTTTTCTGGAGTTTCTTGATTTAGATGCTCTGCTCCGCTAAGGTTTAACAGCCCGAAATCCCACATTGAACAGATTAGCACTAAACGCCTTGCCCGTGCTGGGGACTTTTCCGCTGCTCAAAGACAGCTTTGCCAGATTTCCCCCACTCCCCCACATCAAAAAATCACTCATTTGCCTCTAAGCCTCGGTCCGAAGAGAAAAAAATAACCTCCCTGGTCCCTGGGGGGAATCATCCCCTGCTCAGGCTTTGGGAAATCTGTTGGGACGGGGACACTGTGCTTCTTCAGCCTCCCTCTCTGCAGCGCCTCAGCTCTCAGAAACCTGGGGACGTACGGGCAGAGAAGAAACAGAGCCTGAGAAACGCCGGGTGCTCGAGTCCTTTAACTAATGATCCTTCAGCTTTGGAAGCGTTGCAGAGCCTGGGGGTGCGTGGCCGGGAGTCGGGAGCCTTACACACCCCCAGCGTCCCCAGAGCCGTGGGGGGAGGTTTCAGTGGGATGGGGTTGGGAGACCCAGGGCGAGGGCCGGAGGGAGAAGGCTAAATGTCTGCTTACCTCTAGAAACGAACAGCAAAGCACTTGATGAAACTTAAAGAGAGACAAAGAGGGTTATTTTTTTCCTATCCTTGAAATTAGACCCCCTCCGGTGTGAATTACAGCCCCGGAAAGCGTGCGGCAGCCGGGCAGCCTGGCTGGGGGATGGAGATCTCCAGGAGGAACGGGCAGGGTGTAGCTGGGCTTTGGCAAGCCCTGAGCCCCCGCTTTGCGGCCGTGGCTGTGCTGAGTTAAGGAGTTTGTTGCCTGTAAGGAGCCACTGCGTTCATCCGAGCACCGGCGTGACCATTTTTGGCTGGAAACCAGCATTTTTCGATGCAGCCTCGTGCCTAAGGGAAGAGGGGAAAGCGCTGCGGGAGAATTGCGGGGAGAACCGCAGCCGTCCCGCACACATGCCGGCCACGCCACCCACACGCGAGCCACGGGGAGCTTTCTCTTTGCCAAGTGGAGCGTGTCCCAGCTTTCCAGCGGCCGGGCCTCGCTCAGCCTCCAAAGCGGGGGGTGGGGAGGGGGGTCTGGCAGCCCCCACGGGTCACCCACTTGACAGGACGGGTTGCTGGAACGTATGGATTTCTCCCGCAGAGTTAACGGTATCGAAAGCGACAGAGACACAAACGCCCGTGTGATTGATGAGCCGGGGATGGGGCCCTCAATCGGAAAGCCAGGGCAGAGATATCAGCTCTATAAGAAATATGGGAAGAATTCATCCCTAATCTAATCTCGCCGAATTCCACAAGGATGCAAGACAGGGATCGCTTGCTCCGCTTCCTTGGGTTGAGATTTAAACAGGAAACCCCCAAGGGTGTGAGTTGTTCTCCCAAATACCAAGGCGCTTGCGCTCGGAGGCCAGAGGGAGAGGGGGTGCCACGCTCCCAGCCATCTCCCCGGGCTGGGCGAGGGGCGATGCCAGGATGCGGGGCTGCCAAGAGGGGCATCCAGGAACGCCGAGCTCCAGGCAGAGGGAGCGGGAGCCAAGCCCGGGGTCCTCGGCAGGACGCGCTGCTAACGATGCTCTTTGCCAAACGAAGCCCTTGAGCCAGCAGGGCTGGCAGATGTTATCACCGGCCGGGGTTCCTGGCTGCCTCGCTCGCTGCTGTGCTCCCTGACACCCTCTCAGGGGCTGTTTATAGCAAGGATGAAGATTTATTGTAAACCTTGGCTCCCGGGCTCTTGGAGTTGCCTCTTCCTCCAAGTTTGGTCTATCCCTGCTCCAGCTGGGATCACAGCGAGAGGCGGCTTCGAGAGCGCGGGGTAATTAGGTCTTTACAGGCACTCGCTCGTGCAGCTACAAACCTGGCGACGAAAGCAAAGACAGGGAGATCAGTCCCACTGAGTGACCTCCCGGCCCAGGGGGCAGCTGGGAATGGCTTTCGGATGGGGAATGGGGAGACATAACCAGCCTCACCTGCCCTCTATGAGGAGCCCTCCTCTGCTCGGGGTGGCAAGGAGCTCCTGCAGAGGATGGGCTGCAACAGAAAAGAGGGAGAAAACGGCATTCCTTGTTCTGCACCAGGTCTCCAGCTCTGGTCCCATCTGGACCCCCTGAGAGCCACCCACCCCCTCTCCATCTACTTCTCACCTCTGCCCAGCTCACAGGAGCTGGCTCTGCCGCCTCTGACTCTTCTGCCCAGGGAAACAGAAGCACCCAGTGGCAAAATGACCAGTGCAAGGTTGCAGAGCTGGGCTCCCAGTGCAGGGGCTGAGTCGCTCTGCCTCCATAAAGACTAGATTCTTCCAAATCCCAGCCATAAAAATCCAGCACCTACCTATAGCAGGATGCCAAGGAATGACAGTGATTTAGTGGTACCCAAGAGGGACCGGTCCGTATTGCTGGCAGGGGTAAGCCTTTATTACGCCCCGATGTGGGCACTGTAGGAAATTTGGGCTCTGCCATCTCCACACTCAATGGCCCCACAGCCCCCTGATCCACCCCGTGGTGGGCTGTGCCTGCAGACACACCACGTGCATGCTCCGGCCCGGCACAGCCTAGCTCTGCCAGCAGGGTGGCACGGCACAGAGGGCATTGGTTGCCAACATCACCCCCCAGCCGACTTGGGAGCCTGCCCAGGATACGGTTTTCCCTAAAACAATGCCATCTGCAAGCCGTCTCGTGCGCTGGCGAGCTGTCGTTTATTGTGCGCAGGAACCGCCCCGCTGCTCCCACCCTCCAGTTCAGGTTTATTTCCCCTTTTTTCCAGGAGGAGATCACTGATGTCAGCTCGTTTGGCCGGAGCGCTTCATAGCATGGGAAAAAAACAAACAAACAAACAAACAAAAAAAAACCCAAACCCAAAACAACCAAAACAGCAAACCTTTTGGTTTCTATCTGTCCATTGTCCAGCTTGGAGAAGAGCTGGGCTTCCCATGGTGCGTGCTCCCACACAGGTGGGGGGTGACAGCGCTGCCACCCCATGTTACTACATGGGGTGGTAGAGCCAGGCTCAGTGCTGAGCTTTCTCAAAGCTCTGGTCTGTGCTGTAGGAGGATGATCGGCTGTTTGGAGGAAGGGGGGGGGAGATTTGGGAGTCAGTCCCTGCCCTGCTTTGGTTCCCGTTTGGCCACGGGCAGGTCATTTAGGTCATCTGTGCCTCAGGTCCACACTGGAATAATGGCAGCCATAGTGGCCTTCCACAGTGGGATGCTGAGCAGCTGAGTAGATGGAGGACCGAGAGACCTTCATGTGAACTAGGGGTTGGACAGGAAGGCTTTGCCCTGGGAGCAGTGCTTTGGGCATGGTACATGGTGGTGTTTGCTGGCCAGGTGGGGGTACTCTCACAGGGAGCCATGCTGTGAAGAGGTATCTCCACTCGTGGCCACCCGTCAGGCTGAGTTGTCTCTGTTGTGACCAGGCACTTAAATGATTGCAAGGAGGGGAACTCTCTGCTTTGGAGCACACTGCTGCCTGCAGTCGCCCTGGTTCCCCTCACACAAAAGCTACGTCAGCCGACCAGCGACTGACCTGCCCCAACCCCTGACAGATGTGCCTTCATCCTCAGCTCACTCTGGAGCTGACCCCGTGTCTCTGGGGAGAGGATGGATGAGCAGCCAGCTGGGGTGAATGGATCCATCACCTCTTGCTGCTCCAGGGGACTCCCTTTGCCACCGCAGAGCTGCTGGAGTGAGGACAGCGAGGTTGGGAGCTCACCACCAGGAGAAGCCGTGTCCCCTGGCTTCCCGAGCAGCGTGCCAGAGCCAAGGGCAGCCCATCGAGGAGGCTGCCGGAGCGTGGTGCCCTGCAGGGGTCCAGGGCTCATGAGCCAGAGAGCTTACCCGGCAATCCGGGCTGTAGTTACCGAGGAGCCCAGCCAAGAGGCTCTGAGAAGAAGCAGATAACAGCGCAGACACCCTCCAGCCTCATTAAAATACTTCCCCGGCGAAGCCCCCACGCCTGCCCAGCCCGTTCCAATTAGCGCAGCGGGCCAGGGAGAGCAGAGAGCAGGGCTCCCGTTGATGAAAAGAAAACACTAAAGAACTTCCAAGTGTCGGGGGGGAGGCAGGCGGCCCCGGCTGGGACAGCGAGAGGCCCTGGGAGCGCGACCGGCAGCCGTGTCACTGGCTGGCCATGGTGGAACAGAGGAGTCGGGTCACCGAGCAGCGGAGCAGGTGCTTCACAGCCAGCTCCCGCCTGGAATTGTCCTGGCATTATGGCTGGGGAAATGCGGTGGAGCCAACAGTAGGTCTGGAGGTGGGAAGCAATAATCCCACTGTGAATGAAGAAAATGAGCGTTACAAATGGTGCAGGTTTGCTGTAGAACATCTCGGCAGCTTAAGGTGGCAACAGGCTCTGGCTTGGGAGTGCTGGAGAAGACTGCAGCTTCTCTGTCCAGGGAGCAAGGACGCTTCTTTGCTCCTCAGGGCTGGTTCTAGGGACGGAGCTGTCTCCAGCCCTTGGCTCTCTGCTGGGGTACTTCAGAGAGACCCCCTAGGATGTTGGTACGTGCCCACCAGAACCCTCACCAAGCCCACCACTTCTTTTCCAGGGGTCACCAAAGGACCAGCAGCCTAGGTGATGGTGGTGGTGATGGTGATGGCCAAGTCTGTCCAGGTGACCCAGAGCTGGTGAGCTCTGCATGAAAACCCTGGGTGTCACCCAGTCCCTCTCCCCAGCAGAGGCTTTTCAAAGTCCCAGAGGGAGCCAGCCTGGCAGCGGAGCGGGCAGCACAGAGCCTCCTCGCTGCCTTATTTAGGTACTAACACAACATCAGAGGGTGGCAGGTCCCTTCCCAAACAGGAAAGAATTGGAAACTTCTCGTAGTGCTGGGCGTTCAATACATTAGATCGATCTGGAGGACAACACCCCCACCCCCCCCACCCCCCCCCATCAGTCCTGGCTGGGCTGAGACGAGCTGCTGCCCAGAGTGACACACGCTTGTCCCACCTCCCCGACCCTCTGCTTTGTCTGGGGAGGAACCCAGCCTTCTTCCTCAGAATTTTTCTCCTTTCCATTGTCCTGGTGTGGTTTTCCCCACCTTGGGAGCCCTGGCCTGAGGAGCATCCCGCAGTCACTCTGGGCACACTGGCGTGGGAGCCGTGAACAGAGGTGGGGAAATGTGGGGATGGTGTGGCAAGGAGTGAGCCAGAGGGTGCTCGGAGTCTCAAGAAGTCCCTGCCTGCCTGGGTTTTCCTCCAGGTGTGTTTGGTCACCAATCTAGACCGTACTCTGGCAGCATTTTAGGTCAGAGGAGACCTGCAAGGTCTGATCGTGCTGCGTCTCTATCCAGCCTTCTCTGCACCTCCCTGCTTGCTGCGACCGCCACTGCCTGGCTCAAGCAGCACATTCAGAAACATTAAAAAGCCATGAAGAAATTACTGGCTGAAAGCACAGGCCAATCCAGCCCATCACTGTGCCCATCATCCTGCCCATCACCATGCAGCGGGATAAGCCCAGCTGTTGGGCCACCTTCCCAGCCCGACACCCAAGAGCCAAGCCAGAGCAGGCTTCACCTCTCTCTCTGGTAGCAAGGGAAAGGTAGGGGCTGGGCCAGCAGCCTCCTGAGAAAAGGATTAGGAGGACGTTAGGTGAAGGCACCTCCATGTCCCTTCATAAACAGTTGTCAATAGCCTGGCCAGCCTCAGGCTTGGTAATTCCCCCTTTGGTTTCAAAGGAGGTGGCCCCAACTGGAGGGTACCTTAAGCTGCTGAAACCTGGGGGAGATGAACACTGTTACAGGAGATGCTGTGTTTGCCCTTCCAAACAGAAAAAAGTCCTCGAGACCAGGAGCCGAGCCCAGCTCCCACCCACCAGGCCCCGGGCAGAAACCTTCCTGCCGGCAGAGAAGGGCAGAGGCAGCTGGGCTCTGCCGGGGTGCGGGACGCTGAGGGACAGGTTCACAGCCCGGGAGGGCCATCGCTTTGTCCGTGTGGCCGGGGAGGAGGAACACCAGCTGTAGAAGAGCCCAAGGTCTGCACTCACGTGGTGGTGCAGCTGGCGTGTGCTGAATGTGACACGAAAGGGCTCAGGGACCAGGAATGTTTGCACATCAGTGTGTGTAAGAAGTAAAAAAAAAAAGGGGAAAAAAATAATAAAAATGCTCTGAAGTGTCACCACAGGTAGTGAAGTCCCCCCGATGCCACCCAGACCATGCCCCGTGAGTGTCATCACCGGGTACCCACCAGCGAGGAGCCCTCCTGCCTGGCAGGGGGGACATGTCGGTGGACCATGGTGTGCCAGCAGCAGCTGGAACTCGTTCCTCCCCCCTTCGCAGCCCTTGGCACGCTTCAGCAGCGGTGGTCGGCAAGAAAGAGTGGTGTGGGGCTAATTGCAATTTGTGGACTTTAATCTCACGAGGCAGGAGCGTAGGGGGCTGTCGGGAGATGTCCCGGCTGGAAGGGAGCCTGCTGGCCAGCCTTGCCGTGCCTTGCCGGAGAAACATGGGTGAAGCTTGAGTAGCCTCAGCCGCCTTCTGCTGTTGAACAAGTCCTCCATTCAAACCCTCCAAAATCCTCTCTCCTTGCCTCTGGAGGTGGGGGGGACAGTCACTGTTGGGCACATGTGGCCTGTGCTACCGAGGAATTCCCTGAACTCTGCCGTTTCACAGGAGGGGCTGTGGTTTCCTGATGCCACCTGAGCTCTGGCCCTGGCTTTTGTGGTCCCGATGCTGGTGTGGTGCCGCAGGAGCACCACCTACCTCTGTCCCCATCCCATGGCTCAGCATCGCAGCCTTCCCCAGCATGGTGCTCGGGGATATGGATTAGTGTTGGGTGGTGTTTTGTGTGGTGTGGATGTAGTGGTTTTTTTGTTGTTTTTTTTTTTTATTGGTTGGACTAGATGATCTTAAAAGGTCTCTTCCAACCTAGGTGATTCTGTGATTCTGTGATTCTGTGGGTCCTGCCTGGGCCAGGCAGCTCTGGGGGAAGGCAGGGAGGGAGCCGAGGGCTTTGTCCTCCCGGCTGGAGAAGGACGACAGCTGCCTCTCCCTGCAGCTGCTGGGGCATCCATCATCCCGCGCGGGCTGGAGGGGAGCAACCGGCTCCCCAGGCTGCGCGGGGAGGGGTCCCGTGCCCGTGCTTTGGGAAGCAGGGGTGCACACCAAGGCCCGTGCCCACATCCAGCGTGCAGGGACGGGGAGAGGGGCCGAGCCCTGGGACAGAGAGGAGGAGGCTCCCTGGTGGCAGGGGGTGGCTGTCCCACCCGCCAGACCCCCGTGCCTGGCTTTGCCCCCCACTTTCTTTGCTGGGGCGAGACTCCTTTCTCCCAGCTCTCGGCAGGTCCTGCCCTCCCCGGCAGAGAGGAGACCACCTGCACCCGGTGCTTCTCCGGGGGGGAGGCAGGACACACTCCCCAGAGCGCGGGGCTCGGATCTGGGAGCCAGGACTTGGCGGCTCGGGAGCCTCAGGCATGGCCAGCCCCGTGGTGGGGGTCTCCTCTCTCACAGAGAGCTTTAGCGTGGCATTTCCTTCCCTCTGTGGAGAGGGTCACTGTGGCTGAACACTGATAGTGGGGTGCAGCCCCCATCTGTCCGTCCTTCCCCCCCCGGGCTCCTCTCCCTTGATGTCCCCCAGCTGCCAGGGGCCAGCGCTTCACCCCCCGGCCCCGTGGCCCGGCCAGCCCCGCGGTGTAACTGAAGAAGGCACTAGGCTGCAAATGGCGTGTGGGGATTAGCCAGGACACAATCGGGGCCTGTGAGAGCCGCGGAGCACATGGCGGGGGGCGCTGGGCAGGGAGGCGGCGCGGGGGCTGCCGTCGGTGCCGGCCGGTGGCTGAGGAGCCGGAGCTCAGCACGCTCTGCCCTCTCAGGAGATAAAGCCCAGCCTGATAAATCCGCTGCCAGGGCCCTTCCCCCACTGAAATTTGGGCCATTTGACATGATTTGGGGCATCGCAGCAAATAGGCGTTTTCAGGAGGAAATCGGTGCTTTCACGGATAAAGAATTCCCCCCCATCCCCGCATGTCTCAAACAGGAGGGATTTGTCTTTTCCCTGTGCTGCTCCGTCTCTGGCAAAACCTTCCAGGACACTTTCTCTCCAAATGGAACAAATTCAGTGCTGTGTGCCATGAAGTGGGGACACCATGAACCTGTGGGGCTCCTGCAGGTCACAGGGTGGGGGGGGAGGGGGGGGGCACAGGGTGATGGCTGCCGCTGGGACACGGCTGGATTGGCACAAAGTCAGCCCAGCGCCACAGTGTCACCACCCGTGCCACCTACACCAGGGCACTCCTGGTGACCGCCAGCCCCCCGAAACCGGGCTGTGATCACCCACGTCCGGTCCCCACACACACACCTCAGGCCCCACAGTGCCTGGGGTATGAAATCTTAACCCCCCCGAGACGTCCCCTCGCCCAGCAGCCTGCCCTCATCAGCACTTCCCTCTCCAAACTGAGATAGAAATAGTTGCAGCTCCGGACAGTTGATTATTTAAAGCTGTCGAGAATGTTTAATTTAACCCTGGATTCATCATCCGCAGCTTGTTTCCATCCCCGAGACACCCGCACTCCCCCCCTCAGTGTAAACTCAGCCCCTGCCGAGCTCCTCACCTCCAGGCAAATTTGGGCAGAGGTTTAGAGGCAGGGGCTGTGGCCCTGCTGCGTGTCCCCCTCAGCGTCCCCACTCCAGCTGGCACAGCCAGGGACACCCCAGTGCCAGGGGCTGCGGGCACGGCCGGGTCAGGGGGACACTGCTGGGAGATGGACGTGCCGAGTCCCTCCCGATGGGCAGGATGGCAGGGAGCCCCCAGGGCTTGGTCAAAGCATGATCTGTAGGGGAACACTTCCTATTGGAAGCTATCCCTCTGACTATTTTTTCTTGGCTTGCCCACCGAGTGCCCCCCCAGCCAGACCCCCACTTCTTCTGAGCCTGTCCCCAGCTCTGGGTTGCCCCTGTGGCTCCTGCCACCTTCAAACCCGCCCCTGGCACCCCCAGGGTGAGGAAGCACAGCACTGGTACAGCCGAGCCATAGCTGGGACCATGCCTGCCTGTCCCACCGCCCCGGTGGCATCCGAAGCATCCCCAAAGCTCACCCCACAGCCATGCATGAGCGTGTCCGGAGGCGGGAGCGCTGCCCTGCCTGCCATCCGCAGAATCCCGACCCACCCTGGCGTCCCCTGGAGCTCCGGGGTCATGAAGGGTTCCTCCTGGGGCCAGCTTAGCCCAAACCTAAGCCTAGCACAGGCCCTGCTCCCTTTATAGAAAGCTGCAATTAGAGGCCAGTCTCCCCCCCCCGCCGCCCCCACCGAGTCCTCCAGAGACCGAATGCACATTGGCAAAGCCTGCTGGGCAGAGCACAGGTCACCATCTGCCACCAGGCTGGTGAGGGGTCTAGAGGACAAGTCACACCAGGAGAGGCTGAGGGAACTGGGCATGTTTAGTTTGGGGAAGAAGAGGCTGAGGGGAGACCTCCTTGCCCTCTACAGCTCCCTGAAAGGAGGGTGTAGAGAGGTGGGTGGTGGCCTCTTCTCCCAAGGGAATAATGGCAGGAGCAGAGGGAATGGTCTGAAGTTGGGGCAGGGGAGGATTAGATTAGACATTGGGAAGAATGACTTTACTGAGAGGGTGGTCAGGCACTGGAACAGCCTGCCCAGGGAGGTGGTGGAGTCACCATCCCTGGTGGGATTTAAGAAACATGTAGATGTAGCACTTCAAGGCATGCTCTAGTACCTGAGATGATTGTTGGGTGTGGAGATTGTTGTGGTGATGGGATGTTGGATTTTTTGGTTTGGTGTTGTGTTTTTGGTGGGTTTTGTTTTTTGTTTTTTTTTTTTATTGGTTGGACTCGATGATCTCAACAGTCCCTTCCAACCGTGAAGATGCTATGATTCTGTGAAGGTGTCTGTGAGGGAAGCAAGGGCAGCACTGCCTGTTAGTGGGTCCCCAGTGTGGGGTTCCTACCTGGGAACCCCTCTTCTCCACCATCAGTGGCCACAGGCTGCTCCCTGCCCACAGGGAGGGTGGGAGAGAAACCCCAGCTCTGCAAGCCCCAAACCTTTTCCCCAAGCAGAGCCAAGAGCTCCTTGTGGAAGGCAGAGACCAAGGCAGTAGGAGAGGCTGGGCCACACCACCCCTCCTACGCTCGCCAGGACGGCAGAAATCCCCTGCTCCTTGTGCCAGGAGCCTCTGGCCAGGAACGAGCTCAAAAGCTCATTATACATCTTTCAGCCATAGGAATGGAAGGAGTTAATATGCAGCAAGAGGGGGAGCTAGTCAGAGCTGCCGTTTAGGGACCAGGAGGTTTAGAAGCAGGAACAAACATCTAAATTGCCTGAATTAATTGCTGAGAGCTGCCAGGCCAGCCTCGCTGCCCGCAGGAGGTGTGGGAGCTGGAGGACGAGGCTGTGAAACCCTCGGGGCGGGGGGGGAAATGCAAGAGAGTCCTTCCAGCCCACAGCATCCTGGAGCCAACGGATGCTGGTGGCCTTGGAGAGGTCTGCGGTGGCAGAGGCAATTTGCAGAGCTACTGGCCAGAGAGACACATCATGTGCACACATGATGCTGAAGGGATGGCAAAAGGGGCATTTAAGGACAAGACTCCTAAACACTCATTCTCCCTGGAGTAATTACAGGGTGCAAGTCCAAGCAGAGATAAGATGGATATTAGGGATCCCTCACTGGGCTCTGGACAGGCTTTGGGCTCTGAGAAGATATTTTTCAGGGGATGCCCAAGCTTCTGATTGCCTGTTGGAGGGTGTGCTGCTCCCCAAGCACTCCTCGCTGCTTCCCTCACGTCAGTCATCTCCAGGATGCTCCTGAGTACCACACGCCATGGGCACACCACCACCACACACATCACCCCTAGGCAGGCTGTAGCGGCTGCTCTTCTGAAGTTCCTGCTGCTCCCAGGTGCCAACCCGTGAGCGGGTCTCCTGGCCGCAGCTGCCTTTCCCAGTACCCAAACCAGTCCTGTGACCACCAGCTCCAGGAGATGGAGAGTGCAGGGTGTCCCAGCAAGGACAGGAGTGGCTCACGGCAAGGGAGATGTTCAGAAATCCTCCTCCTCCTACCAGAGCCATCGATGACTGCGAGGACAGCCCAGCCAGTGAGACGCCCACCTCCTTGGGCCCCCGCTTTCCCTCCCAGCCTGGCTGGTTTGGGCTGTGTGAGCTCCTCAAGACAAGCCTTGTCTCCCCCCAGGGGATGGGTGGTGCCTGTCCCCCAGCATCCTGCAGGTGCTCGGCTCAGATAAAGGCTCCCGAGGGGGTGGCAGCGGGTGCTGCAGGGTCCCCAGCCCAGCACCCCAAGCTCACCGTGGCTGTGACCTCCCCCCCGAGCCGGCCGCGTGGCAGCCCCAGCTCATTTTGCAGAGCCGTGGGCGTGCGGGGGGGCTGGCCACTTGCTCTTGGTGGCTCCTCTCTGCCCGGCAGCTGGCCTGACGTCTGCTGGGGTGGCAAGCTGCCTGCAGACCTGCCAAGCCACAACTCGTGGTCCTTGGAGCACCCTCCCCAAATGGTGGGACAGGGCCGGGGGGGGGTCCTGAACTTCCCACAACCCGCAGCAGTGCAACCTCCCCTCTTTCTCTGCTTGCAGCTGGTGGTGGAGGTGGCACCTCGGCGCTGGACCATGGTGCTGTGAGAGCCAGCTGCCCCCTCCCTGGCTTCCAGGATGCACCCCAGCCACCGGCTGCCCCTCGCCACGCTCCTCCTCTGCCTCCTCCTGCAGCAGCCGGGCAGCAGCAGGGCATGGAAGCAGGACGCCCCGCGCCTTCGGCTGGCCTACAGAGGTAAGCGGGGTTCCTCGGGGTCTGCACCTCCCTCGGGAGGGCTGCGAGAGCATCTTGGGAGAGGTGGGGGTGGCCGGGGCTCCAGGAAAGCAGGCAGTGTCCCCGCCGTTGTGGCTGCAACATCTCCCATATGTTGGGTCCTCGGGATCTTTAATGGTTGCACCCCCAAGCGCAGCTCCCGAGGATGCTGCACCAGTGCTACTGGCATAGGAGAAAGGGGCTGAGCAGGGAACGCCCTGCCCTGGGTCAGTGCAATGCCAGGACCAGCAGGGATGTCTTCTTCTGCTCAGACTCACTCTGGGCATCTTACAGTGTGTTCCAGGCTGGAGCTGACCTGGGCAGACCCCAGGTCTTCATGCTCACAGCACGATGGGGACGCTGAGCCCCAGGCAGGGCTGCTGTCCCCTTCCTCTGCCTCCCACCAGCATGGTCCTGCCCCCTGCTCAGCCCTTCTGCCCGTACCCCTCCTCTTCTGCCGAGGGGAGGCTGATCCCTTGTACAGATCACTTCCCTGCTGCACTTCACTTCACCCTTCCCCCCCCCCTGCATCTGTCTTGTCTGTTTAGATTATGAGCTCTTCAGAGGAGGCACCGTTTGCTCTTCTTGTGCCTGATGCAAAGGGGGGGCCTCTTCTTGGTCATCTGAAGATGCAGCAGGAGCAGACTGATGGGTAGCGCAGTACACACGGCACACACCCTGGCAGGGAAGTGCCAAAGGGGAGAGCCTTTAGGGAAAGGGTCTCTGCCAGGGAATGACCTGAGCTTTTAGAGCAGAGCCCTGCTAGCCCAGCAGCTGGTCACCCTGCCATGGACCTGCACCATGGACTTGACCAGTTTACCTGTTTTCAGCTTCTCCAATGTGAAAAAGGGCAAGTTGCTTTGAAGGACAGACAGAAAGCTCAAGTTCAGCACATTCCATGGATGTGGCAGCTGGCAGAGCTCAACTAGCCCTTTTCCACACCTGTGAGGTGGCAATGCAGCTTTCCCATGGGCATGGCACTCAAAGCTCTGGGATCATCCTCTTGGCCTGCTCCACCACCCTGAGAAGCTGCTCTCCGGGCAGCAGCCACCAGCGATGTGGAAGATGCCTCCAGCTTGTGGTTGGAGAGGGCTAGACCTCCCTGAGATATCATCCTAGGGTATCCCTGCAGGGACATGGCTCCTGCCTTTCCTTGGAGCCAGAGGAGGCAGAGCAGGGCTGCTGGGGCAGCAGGAGCGCTGAGGGACTGCTGACTTCAAAGACCCACAGTCTGCTGAGGCCAGGCATGCCAAAAGTCCTCAAGTCTTGGGCAGAGGCAGAAGAGGAAGCTCCCAGCATCAGGAGGGCTCAAGGACAATGCGAACAATGGCAGGGGATGTGACTCACAGACAGCACGGGGCAGGTTCAAGGACACAATGCCTTGAGAAATTTAAGTTTAAAACCCCCTAAAAAAAAATAATAAAAGGAGGCCTTTGAGTGTCCGTCCGCCCCAGAGCCTACAGGATCAGCTCTGTCCTCAGATCCCAGCATGGGGGAGGCAGCCCTTGGGGCGGGGGGGTGGGGAGAGAAGATATAGGCAGGTTCTCGAGAAGGAAATGACAGCAGCGAAGGCTGGGAGAGCACAGGAAGGATGGGGCAGGGGGCACGGGGCCAGGAACAATAGCAGCAGCTCCCACCCTGCTGAGGAGGCGAGGAGGAGGTTTGTAACAGCGGGACGGCTGTCATGGCCACATGAGAGGCAGCTGCTGGGTCGGGCTGGGTCGAGGGGCCGAGACTCTCCGTTCCCTGGGGCCGTCCAGCCATGCGGTGAGACCACAGCACGCCTCCCAGCTCCTCGCACAGTAATAACCCAGGGCAGGCACAGCTAGGAGCTGGAGAACGGGTCTTCTGCCAGCTCCACGACCCAGGAGCCACCACCGTGCAGCGAGTGCCTGGGAGCCCAGGAGGCTGGTGGGTCTCTGGTTATGGGCACCGGGAGCCACGCTGGCACATCTCTTACCAGCAGAGAGGGGCTGGAGCACGACGTAGCACCAAGCTTCCCCTGGGCTTCAGGGATCTCCTCCATGGTCTGCTCCGTCTGACAGCTGGGGGAAGGGGAGAGGACAGCCCCCCGGCACGGGCGGGCTGTGACCCCAGGAAGGCCAGGGTCGCCCCGCACTGAGGATGCTGTGGCTGAGGGGCAGGCGGGGATGATGGATGGGACAAAGCGGTCACAGTGGGCCCCGACAATAAAGAAAAACACCGTGGCCTTGGGAGATAATGAACACAAAGGAGAGGATGTTTCTCTGGGCCCAGCCCTTGGTTTAGCCACTCCACAGCTGCTGCAGAGACCGCCCGGTTCCCTGCCTGGAGGGTCGGGGCTTGCATCAAATGCCTTGATCTTCTAGCTGGGCTCGGGGCAAGAAGAGGCTGGTTTGTGTGTAGCAGCTTCCCAAGTATGAGGTCTGGATTCACAGCACCCAACATCCCCTTGGTGAGGGATCAGAGCTGTGCCACAGACTCAGGTGGACACCATCGCGGTCACTGATGCTGCAAGTGCAGGGCAGCGAGTCCTTCCTGGGTCTTCCATGCCATGTCACAGCAGCAGGGAGGGCTCCTCCATCATCCTGCCCGACCTTGTCCTCAGACAGGTCCAGCACAGGTCAAAAAGTGACCAACAGGTGACGTTCCCTGGGACCAGCCTTGCCCCGCTCTGCTTAATTGCACCCACATATTGGATGCATCTTTGACCTTCCCCCCCCAGCCCCATTCCCCAGCGCTCTCTCCAACATTTCCCCCTGGATCTGGCAGGTCCTGGGAGCGTTGGCAGGCGGCAGGAGGGTGGGCAATGCACAGCAACCCGCTGGGGACCCAGCGGTGACAATGGCCCGCAGGCAGGGACAGGAATTCAGCTGTGAAACCCATTCAGCCAGTGGGAAATGGCTTGGAAATCTGCCCCCCCACCCCACCCCCCCGTATCCGTGGCACCCAGAGGACAGCCCTTGGGAGCTCGAGGGGTAGTGGGGAGCGAAGTGGGGCTGTGCACAGCTTTTGTGGGAGCAGAAGACGCTGCCCACACAGCTGGGGAGAGCGGGATCTGTGTCCCGCAGTGACTGGAGCTCTGACCCCGGAGGAAGGGGAGAAGGAAACATTTGCTGGGAACGCGCCCGGCTGCGGCGGCGTGGATCCGGGCAGGGACCCCTGCCTGTGACCCAGCAGGTCCTTCCCCGCAGGGACGAGCGGACGTCAGTGGCATTTCCAGCTCACAGGCGCTGGCCCCGCTTCCCTTCTGCCCTGGAAACGGGGTGGAAGGAAGAGAGACGCAACCTCCCGGGGCAGCCGGTCCCCATTGACGGGAGCCGTGCCCGTCCCCACGTACGCCCCACCTGCGCCCAGGGCCCACGCTCTCAGCCACCCAGCTCCCCTTGGAAGCTTCCTTCCCTCCACACTGCATCAATCCACGTGATTTTGGGTAATTTCTCTGCCTGGTTCTAACAGACCACCCCAGGTTTCCAGCCGTGCTCCACCTCCCTCCAGCCCCCATCCCGCAGCAGCCCATCCCCATCTCCCCTTCCCATGGCCCTGCTTTTGCGCTGTCCCCCACGCTCAGCACCAACGCCAAGAGCAGCTTTGCCACCACGACCAGCTCTCACCTTCTCCCTAGCCAGATCCTGCCACTTCTTTAGAAGAGGGAAGCAATGTGTTAGGATTTCTGGCAGCCTTGGTGCTGGTCTCCCCTGCCTTGATCCCTGGGAGCCGGTGTTTGCCAGGGCAGCAGCCACCCCTGCCACGCTGGGGGATGCTCATCACAGCAGCCAGCCCCAAAACCTGGCGCTGCGCATCACGGACCGATGTTGGGCCCCAAGGATGTTGTTTCGGGAGTGGTTAACCAAGAGTTTGTTGTCCCTCTCTCACACCCACATGTCCACAACTGTGCTGGAGGGGCCACGCTAGCCACCCCAGGGCTTCTGCACGAGGGGAGCTACAGGCTGAACAGCAGAGCCTTTCCCGCTGCCCTGCCATGTCCATGGGGGGATCTGTGGCACACTTTCCCCCCAACAAGGTGGCTCTTCCCTCCAGCAGTGCCAAAGGGGGGCTCTTGAAAGCCCTTTTCCCAAGCCGGTCTAATGCCAGGTTTAAGCTGTGCTCCAGGATGGGGCAGGGGGGGCAAAATGTGGGGTGGCAGAAGCAGGGTCAGCTCGGCACCCAAGATACAGCTGAGGACTTCCCTTACAAGCTCCTTGGGCCAGGGACTGGCCACCCATCTGTCTGTCCTGTTGTACCCCCCCACCTGCCCAGTTTCGGGGTGCAGAGGCTTTGGGGTTCCAAGAACTCCTCTGAAAGGCAGGCTGGAAGCTGAGCAACCTGGGGTCCTCAGGCTGGACCACTGTCCTCTCCCACATCTAAAAACCAGCCCAGGGCAAGACCAGGGTAGTTCTCCTCTTTGTTGGGGTGACTCGCTGTTTCCTCCAGGTAGGGTGATGGGAGGAGGCTCCATGATGAGCTCTGGGGCACCGCGGGCGGTGTTTTTCTGCTAAGGCAGTGGCAGGAATGTTGTGTTCCCTTGGGACACGGGTGGGCAGCCAGAGCTGTCCTGGAGGGGGGTGGGAGGGCACGGGGCCTCTGGCTGCTTGTTGTGTCCCTCATGGATGGGTTTCTCTTTCTCCCACCTTCTGCTGCTCAGATCTGCTGAAATCCAACAGCTCTCGCCTGTTGCTGGCCTCAGGGGATGGGATGGACTTCCAAGCCCTCTTGGTGGATGAAGACAGGGCCTGGCTGATGGTGGGAGCAAAAAACCACATCTTCCTGCTCCACCTGGACCATCCCAGCAGAGAGCCTGAGAAGGTCAGTGCCGGGAGGAGGGTGTGAACGTGACCCTGGCCAGACTGGCTCCTTCCTCCCCAGGAGCTGCTCCCCGTTCCTGTGCCAGGGCGTGGAGATGAATGTTCTCTCAGCTGGGCTGGTGCAACATCACCAGGGACGCATTTACACCAGGATGTCTCAATCAGTGGGGTCAACCCATCCCTGGCGGTGTTAAGCCCCGTGGGGACAGGGTGACGCCAGGGAGGGACGGAGCGGCTTGGCCAGGAGAGGAGATCTGGGTGGACCCCGGGTGAGATGGAAGGGCAGTGCCCGCAGCCCCACCATCACACCTAGTCCCCCCCGCCGCTACAAGAGCCGAAACGGCTCCAGGAGGGAGCCGGCTAACGTCATCCCGGGGCATCCTGCTGGCGGGGTGCGCGGCCCGAGCCCAACAGAAGGGAAGCCCATTAAGGGGCTGCAGCCTGGCGTTCCCACGGGCCGGCCTCCAGGAGAACCTTGCCCACCCTCCGGGTGTGCCGTGGCCCACCCAGCCTCTGTCCCCACGCCAGATTCACTCCGAGCCCATTTGGCAGCCTGCCCCCTCCACCCCCCCCCCAAGCTGGGCAGGTCCCTGGGGGACCCACGGGGGAGTCAGACCCATTGCAGAGCAGCCCCCCCGCCCCATCCCGAGCCTGGCAGCAGCTTTTGGCCGAGGCCGTTCCCAGCGGATCCCGCGGGAGCCAGCTGACCCGGGCAGGTGAAGGAGAGCAGGGGCCGCATTGGCAGGGGCTCTGTGTTGCAGATTTTCTGGCCGGCTTCCAGGGAGCAGGTTGAGCATTGCCAGCTGGCGGGGAAGAACATGGAGGTAAGCAGGGCTGGCAGACCCCCCCTCACCCCCACCCCACCCCCCCCGGGCTCACAGCCTTTTCTGGTTTCCCATGGATATGAAACACCCACATCACCCCAAGAGGGAGCGTGGGGGCTGCCCGAGACAAGGGCGTTGAGCCAGCCAGAGTCAAGCTCAGCTTGCCAGCAGCCAGGGCAGGAACCTGGCCGGGCTCCTGCACCCCGAGCAGGCACGCCATGGGGCTGGACACGAGCACCCAGACCTGGGCTCAGCCCGCTAACAAACATCTCCCCTCGAGCAGACGGAGTGTGCCAACTTCATCCGCCTCCTCCAGCCCTTCAACAGGACCCACGTGTTCGCCTGCGGGACCGGCTCCTACCAACCCGTCTGTGCCTTCATCCAGCTGGGAGCCAGGGGGAAGGTGAGGGACACCCTGGCCAGCCATGTCCCCATTGCAGAAGGTGGCAAGAGAGACCCCCGCAGTGAGTCGAGGCGGGAGAGGAAGCCCCAGAGCCTGGGGAGGGTGGGCAACTAGCCTGGTGCTGTCCCTGCCACCTGTGTGTGGCATCTGGCAAGTGCCAGAGTGCCCCGTGGGGACAGGACAGTGTCCTGGCAGCCTCCTCGAGGGACCTGCTCACTGCAGAGCCGAGCTCACCAGCCTCCTTCCCTCGTTTCTCCACATGCCCAGATTGTTTCCGGCCCCCCCCCAACCCCGTGCCAACATCTCCCCTTTGTCTCTGGCAGGGTCCCGGGGCTCCCCCCATGCAGTTGGTGACCCACTCCTTGGAATCGGGGCGAGGACGGTGCCCATACAGCCCCCACGAACCCTTCACGGGGCTCCTCATCGGTAAGAGGGAGAGGAGATGCTGGAAGGTGGGAGCAACTGGGAGCACTGGGAATGGTCTGTGCCAGGAGGGGCTGATGGCGGTGCCTGCACCCTCCTCTGCTGCACGTACCCGTGGTCCTGGGCTGCTGCCCGAGCGGGTGTGAGAGAGAGGAGACATCCCACAGAGCCTGGACCTGCCCTGGCTCACTCTCACCTCAGGGTTCCTCCACAGGATGGCAAATCAGGGGTGTGGGCAGAGCAGCACACACATCGGGGGGTGCAGTGTTACCACCCTGCTGGAGAAGGGCTGGGTGGGTACAGGGCTAGAAGCCATGCTGGGTTAGGGGTCTGGAGGACTGGCTGTGCCACCCCCACCCTCCCTGAGCCTCCCAGGACACCGGGGCGTCCTGTCAGGGTGCATCCAGCAGTGGCACCCCGACCCACCCGTGCCCCCTCTTGCCCTGCAGATGGGGAGCTATACTCGGGCACCTCCAGCGACTTCATGGGCAGCAGCGCTGCCTTCTTCCGCACCTGGGTCCATGGGGCCGAGCAGAGCTACATCCGGACGGAGCAGAACCAGGACCACTGGCTGCACGGTAACAGCGGGGGGACCTGTGGGACACGGGGGGGGGGGGGGCTCTCCTGCCTGCTGGGGAGGGGTTGGGGGGCAGCAGTGGGGCCAGAGCAGAGTGGTCTGGCCCCCTTCTCCTCTCTGAGAGGAAGCACTGACAAAGCCTCTGGTGGGACCCGTGCCCCAGCACACGCTCTGCAGCCTGAGCTCCAGGAATGGGGCTCTGCCTCTGGGTAGCAGGTTCCCCATGGGGCACCCTGAGTACCTTCCACATCTCACAGAGCTCCCAAGGGCTTCCCAGGGCAGTAGAACAGGGCCGGATCAGGGCATGGGGCCACATCATGCTGCTCCTTCCTCCCACAGAGCCCGCGTTTGTTGGTGCTTATGCCATCCCTGATACCTACAACCCACACGACGACAAGGTCTACATCTTCTTCCGTGAGACGGCCATGGAAGCTGGGCAGTGGGAGAGGCGGCACATCCATGCCAGGGTGGCCCGGGTCTGCAAGGTCAGTCACCAAAGGCCAGCATACTGTGGCTGGGTGTCCCACCAGGTGGGCTTTCACCTCTTCTGGGCCACGGGGCATCCCAGGCAGGGGCCAACACAGGGCATGGGGTTGTCACCACACCGCCACCACAGATCGGAGGGCTCAGGGCTGGGGGTGTCCCCCTGTGAGGACCAAGGAGTGCCTGGTGGTGGCAGGGGGGGAGCTGGGAGATGATGGGCTGAGCCTGGTTCTTGGTGCCCGGCAGAACGACGTCGGAGGGAAGCACAGCCTCATTAACCGCTGGAGCACCTTCCTCAAGGCCCGCCTGGTGTGCTCCATCCCTGGGCCCCAGGGCACTGAGACCCACTTTGACCAGCTTGGTGAGTGGACAGCCTGGTCCGCAGCGGGGAACAGCACCGCTCCTCCATGGCTGCTCCTCCCAAAGCACCCTGGGCAGTGGGCATGGCGTCAGGGATGCCCGCCTGCCTCCCCTGGGTCTGGGCTCCACCTCCCAGGTGCCTCACCTCCATCCCTCTCTCTGCAGAGGATGTTTTCCTCCTGCGCACCCGGGACCCCCAGAACCCCCTCGTCTTCGGCCTCTTCACGGTCTCCAGGTGAGTGGGCTCACTGGGGCAGCCCAGCCCCCCCAGCTCCCACCCTGGTGGTGGGGGGGGAGAAGGGCAGGACCATCACCCAGCTGGGAGAGGAAGGGCCACTGGCCATTTCAACCGCTTTCCCTGCCGCTGGTTCACCAGCCCCTTGGCCAAACCACCAGGTTTGGCATCGCCACAGCCAGGGCTCCCCCTGGAACCATCGTGCCAAAAGGATTCCTGCCACCCCCTGGGCACCATGCATGACTCCCAGGGGGAGAGGGTGGGCTCAGGGCTATGGGTGGGCACGTGCCCGGTCCCCATGGAGCAGCAGGGGCAGTGGCATCCCCCCTCTCTCCCCCCCCTCCCTGCAGCGGTGTCTTCAGCGGCTCTGCCGTCTGCGTCTACTCCATGGCTGCCCTGAGAGCTGCCTTCAGCGGCCCCTTTGCACACAAGGAGGGATTCGACTACCGCTGGGTGGAATACAAGGGCCGTGTCCCCTACCCCCGGCCCGGCACGGTAAGGGGCTGGGGGAGCAAGGTTGCAAGGGCGGGGGGGGGAGCAGGAGGGGCTGGCCCGGCCCTCCAGCAGCCCTCCCAACCCACCACATCCCACCTGTGTTGCTATGCAGTGCCCCAGCGAGACGTACGACCCCCTCCTGCAGTCCACCAAGGACTTCCCCGATGAGGTGATCAGCTTCATGCGCGCCCACCAGCTGATGTGGGAGCCCGTGTACCCCCAGGGCCGCCAGCCCGTCCTGGTGAGGGTCAACGTGCCCTACCGGCTGCGGCGGCTGCTGGTGCACCGGCTGGAGACCGAGAGCCGGCACTACGACGTGCTCTTCCTCGGCACAGGTGGGAAGTCCCCCCCCACCCTGGTCCCCCATCAGCTTTGGGGACGCTGCTGTCACCACAGGGCAGCTTGCCCGGCGTGCGGGTCCCACTGGCTCGGGTGGCTCCCAGCCCTGACAGCTCCTTCTCCTGCTGCGTTCCCAGACGAAGGCAAAGTCCTGAAGGTGGGGCTGGCCGGCAGGGAGAGCCGTGGCAGCGAGGTGATCAGCCTGGAGGAGATCAGCGTCACCAAGGTAGGGGAGTGTGGGCCAGGGCTGGACAACGCAGCGTCCCACCACCCCCTGGGTCCCTCCTTGCAGGTTCCTGCACCGAGTCACTGTCCACTATCAGGGAGGTCCCTCACCTCCCTGCTGTGGCTCCCACCTGCCCTGGCTGGCCCTTTAGCATGGAGGGAAGGCAGAGGGATGGCCACCAAGTCATCGCCAAGCTCCTCAGGCAGCCCAGGCTGCTAGTATGGGGCAAGTGGAGCTGGGACCAGAGACCACACCAGGGTCCTAGCCCCACGGTCAGCCTGGGGCACCTGGGAGAGACCAACATGGCTGAAACACCCTCTCTTTCCCCTCCAGGTGCCTTCTCCCATCCTGGACATGAAGTTATCACCGAAGCGGGTGAGTCCTCCCTCCCGCTTCTTCCCAAAGCAGCCAAGGGACAGACCACAGAGGGCAGCTGGCCCCAGCCCCTCTGCCTGGGTCCCCGGGGCTTGCACATTTAGGGAATGGGCTCCTGCCAGGGCAGCTTGGAGGGCAGCAGGCTTTGTCCCCCACTCCCCGTGTCTCCTCCCAGTGCCCCCCACCCCAGCACAGGGCAGGGAGCTCTGTTCCTCTGTTCCCCACGTCTCCAGACGAGGGAACTGACCGCGTCTGTTCTCGCCTGAGCAGCAGGAGCTGTTTGTGAGCAGCACCCACGGGCTGCTCCAGCTCTCCCTCTACCGCTGCGAGCTCTACGGCAGGACCTGCACCGACTGCTGCCTGGCCAGGGACCCCTACTGCACCTGGGACAGCAGGACCTGTGCCCCTCAGCTCCTCACCGAGAAGAGGTGAGTGTCTGCCTGGGCCATCCTGGCTGTCCCCCTGCAAAGGGACGGCATTGGGAGCAGGGAAGCGCAAGGCACCGGCCCTGGAGATTTATCCATCAGTGCAGACTCCTACTGCCACCCCATCACCCAGCTGTCCCCTTCTCCCTGGGTGCTCTGCCGTGGAGGGGTCCCACAACCGGGGCAGGTGCCACCCCACAGCCCTGTCTGCTGTCCCACAGGCGTGCCCGCTGCCAGGACGTGCTGAAGTCTGACCCGCTCAGCCAGTGCCAGGACACCGCAGAGGGTGAGCTTCAGCCCCTCCAAGCAGCCCCATTGCAGGGCAACCAGCTCAGCCCGGGGGCCAGCAATGCCCAGGAGGGCGGGTGGCATTGGCACTGGGACACCAGTACCCACCAGCTGTACCAGCACTGTCCTCTGTGCTGCCCTCCCTCCCTGCCTGCCACAGCTCCCACGCAGGGAGCTCACCCTGTCCTCTGTCCCCTGCTGTCCAGGGACTGCTGCCGTGGAGAAGCTGGTTTATGGGGTGGAGAAGAACTCGACCTTCCTCGAGTGCCTGGTGCGCTCCCCACAGACGACGGTCCGGTGGCTGGTGCGGCACGGCGAGGAGACGGGCCTGAGTGAGGTACGGGGGACAGGGTGGTGGGGACAAAGGCACAGGGGTGGGCTCGGTTCCCCGGGACTGACCCGGGATGCTCTGCCTTCACCCCAGGTGAGGAACAACGGCCGCTTCTCAGTGCTGGAGCAAGGGCTGCTGCTCCGCCAGCTGGCGAGGGAGGACGCGGGCACCTACGAGTGCCAGGCGGTGGAACGCTCCTTCTCCCGTCCCCTCACCCGGTACAGCCTCCGAGTCATCCGGCAGGAAGCCATGGAGGTGCCACCTTACAAACGGAGCAAGGGAACCGAGCCAGGAGGGACCCATCAGAGCCCCCGGCCCCGGATTGACCTGCACCCGGGCTACAAGGGCTTCCCACGGGCCCTGGGGGCACCGGGCACCAGCCTGGACGCCTACTGCAACGCCCTGCGGCAGCAGGAACGGCAGCGGCAGAAAGCCTGGCACCAGAAGTGGCAGCACCCGTCGCCCGACAGCAAGGCCGGCCGGGTGCGGCGGCACCCCCAGCCCCTCTGAGGGGGCAGAGGGAGCCGGGGCCGCCCCCAGCCCCCTCCTCCCTCCTCTCTCCGGGGCCCTTCTCGCACGCCGGCACCAGCTCCGAGACACCCCTCAGCTCCCCGGGCGGAAACGCCTGGCCGTGACTACCTCAAACCCTGCCGGTGCCCGCTGCCCCTCCGGGAGCCCCATGGGACACACCGGGGCGAGGGCACGCAGCCCACCCTGGCTCTCCAGGACTCAAAGCTACTTACACCCCGCAAGAATATTTATTCTCCTTGTTTTCCCCCTTAATGGCGATCGTTAGCAGCAGCAATGATAAGCACAGAGAAGGGAAAGGGACAGCTCTCCCTGGCACCTGGTGGCATCCATGGACACCCATGCACCCGGTGTCGCTCCAGCCCCAGCCTGGTGCTCACTGGGGCGGCTGCAGAGGTGCCAGAGGAGCCCAAATCATAGAATCATGGAATGGTTTGGGTTGGAAGGAACCTTAAATATCATGGAGTTCCAACCCCCCTGCCATGGCTATGGACACCTCCCACCAGACCAGGTCACTCAAAGCCCCATCCAGCCTGGCCTTGAACCCCTCCAGGGATGGGGCAGCCACAGCTTCTCTGGGCAACCTGTTCCAGTGTCTCACCACCCTCACACCAAAGAATTTCTTTCTGGTGTCTAATCTAAATCTCCCCTCTTCCAACTTAAAACCGTTGCCCCTTGTCCTGTCACTGCACCTCCTGACAAAGAGTCCCTCTCTGGCTCTCCTGTAGCCCCTTCAGATACCAGAAGGCTGCTATGGGGTCTCCCCGGAGCCTTCTCTTCTCCAGGCTGAACAACCCCAGCTCCCTCAGCCTGTCCTCACAGGAGAGGTGCTCCAGCCCTTTGACCATCTTCGTGGCCCTCCGCTGGACCCGTTCCAACAGGTCCATGTCCTTCCTGTGCTGAGGACTCCAGAGCTGGACACAGGACTTCAGGTGGGGTCTCACGAGCGCAAACGCCACTGGAGGCAGCGGGACATGGCTCCGGCAGCGAGGAACTGGGGTTTGCAGAGATGCCCAGCCCAGCTCCCATCCCCATCAAACCACACCGCAGTTTTAAAACTTCGACCTTCATTTTTCTACCAAAAATAAAAAGCGAGAGAAACACCAGGCAGTTATACCAACTTACAATTTATTACTTTTTTTTTTTTTTTTTTAAAAAATGACATGAAACACAAGTAAAAATAAATACATCATATAAACAACAAATTGTTCAAAGTCTCTGTTGTGGGAGATCAGGCGAGCACATCCCGTGCGACAGAGAGAAGAGGGAAGCACATGATCATGCGTGGGGCCAACCGACCCAACCCACCCTGCCAGCGATACTCCTCTTGCCATCCACAAAAAGACAGGCCACAAACTAAGGTGGTAGTAAAAATGAAAAGGAGAAAAAAATAAAAAAAGAAGAAGAAAAAAAACACTACCCAAGAAGAAAAAAAAAAAAGAACCACCCCAAACCAACAGAAAACTCAAAATGAGACTCAGCGATGGGTTCCTTCCGGCTCCCGCGGATCTGCCAGAGGCTTCGGGTGCCACCGGGGTGGGAGCGGTGGCGGTGGTGAGGGAGGTGGCAGAGGTTGCTCCCCCCTCACTCACACCGTCCTCCCTCGGAAGGGAGCGCTCGCTCTGCGGTGTGAGGAGCCATCACCTCACCGGGATCTACGAGGACTACGTTCCCCCCAATAGCCCCCCACAGCCCCTCCCCACCCCAACCCCCCCAGGTCCTTCCAAGACCAGATTAAGAAAATTCATATCCCAGAGTGGCGAGAAACACCGGTTGTGAAGGCATTTGCTGTCCGTGCCCCTTTTTGGCCAGGGAGCCATCCGCAGACCAACAGCAACACCCTCGCATCCCGCCATTTGCCGACAGCATTAAGCCAAAATATACATCATTTTCAAGTGAAGCCCCATGGAAAAATCCCATTTTTTCTTGCCCAAATATTTGCTTTCAGCGAGTACCTGCAGCCACCCCCCTGACCCCCGGGTGCTCCAGGGGGTGGGCAAACATGCAGCGGATCCTCCATGGGCTGGGCTGTGTTGCCCCCACCCCACAGGACCCCCCTTCTCCCCAGGGAGACCATGGAGGCTGGGGGGGGACACACAGCAGCCACAGCCCTCCCTGTGCCACCACGTCCCACAGCGGGACCCAGCCTTCGCCCCGCTGTCCCCTGGAGCAGAACCCCCCCACCCAAGGGATGGGATGGGTGCTGAGGGGGGGAGGGGGAAGAGAGACCCCCAGGGCTCTGCCCCAGCCTCGGAACTCTTCCCTTTGCATCCCAAAACCTCAGGGGAGAGTCCTGCTCTGCTGTCCTCAGTGTCAACCGCGGCCCCGCCGCCAACTGGCAGCTGCTTCCGTCCGGTCATTTGGAGACAGAAATTCAGCAGCAAGAGAAAAGAATTAACCCGTGCGGGGAAAGCCCCCGCCCCGGGCTCAGAGGAACCGAGAGGGGACCCTCTGCAGCAGAACCACGTGCTGAAGAGGAGAAAAGTCAGGGGAGGGAGGGGAGATGAGGGGGAGAGGGAGTCCCAGGGAAGAGGGAGTGCCCACGGGAGAGGAGTTTTAGGGCTCTGAGAGGCGCCCCCCCCACCTTGGAAAGCCCCTGGTGAACCCACACGCCCTGGTGGCTTCTGTGGGGCAGAAGAAGCCCTTACCGCAGCACCATGGAAGTGGAGGTGGCTTTGGCACAGCTTCATTAGCTGCCAGCCCTCATGGTACCCCCCCCGGGGGTCTCTGCCACCACCTCCTAGCCAAGGCTCTGAGGGGGCACAGGGGATCTGGCCCCTCGCCAAGGGGGTGCTCAGGGCTGGTACGTGGGGCAGAGAGGTGCCACAGGACCCCACCGCACGCAGCACCCCCGGGGTGGCTGGGTTTCCATTCGGGGACACCGTGCTGTGGTTGCCCTGATCCACAGATGCTTGCCAGCAGGAGGAAGCCCTTCACGGCAGGTTGCATCCCAGGGGCAGCCACACCATGGGAGGGCAGCCAGGGGTCTCCACAAGCCACCGTGGCCAGGCAGGAGCTGGGAGAGCCCTCACACCCTACGCTGGTGCATGGAGGTCACAGATGGCCCTGCGGCAGCCAAGCACCAACCACCTCCAGCTCCTCTGGCCACAAGGCTTGGGCCATGCCGGGGACCCCTGGGAGGACATCAGACAGCAGGATGGGGCTGCTCCAGGGCTTGCTCAGGAAGCCCCGGGTGCTCTCCTGGCAAGGCAAGGAGCAGAGAAAACGGTGTGCAGTCACGGATACCACATCCAGAGCCACCAACTGCCCCCAGCCCAATCTTCATGCCTCGTCCCAGCGCAGAGCCACAGAAAAACCCAGTTCAGAGAGGACTCGGGAAGGTCCCTGGGATGAAGCCCACAACCCTGACCACCACTGGTGGGGAGTGGGGCTGCGGCAGGGCTCCAGCGACGGGCTGCTCCCACTCGGGTCTCCCCCACACGCCCGCGGGTCTCAACGCTTGCTATTCTCAACAAGGACAGCCCCTCAGCCTAGGTCCATTCCCCCAAATCCACCGGAAAAAAAAAAACCAAACAAAGAAAAACCCCAACAACTGACAGCCTCACAGGGATGCAACGGACATCTGGGCAAGCTCGTCATACAATCAGTGTCACAGGGTTGTGCATGAGGCGGACACACAGAGCACAGAAGGGCATGACTCACAGACGCAGCACTGTCAAGTCTTTGGAGAAACTTGCATGAACACCATCAGTTAATTTGCTTTGTTACTTTTGTGGGGGGGTTTGATTTTTATTTCCATGGTGCATCCAAAGACAAGTTGTCCAGCAGTTTGCTCAGAACCCCTCGGTTTTCAACTCCTAGGATATGTTAAAGAAGAAAGCACTATTTTAATGTTTGTTTTTTTTAAAAAAGAAAAATAATTAAAATAATTTGCATAGCTAAACTGTTGATCTAAGGCTTCTATGAATGGTGTGGTTATGTTTGACAGACAATGTCCATTAAACAGAGAAAGACACTAGGAAAGCCCCATAACATTTTTTTTATTGTTTTTGTAACACACGCGTGCATACACACCCCCCTCTCTCTCTCTCAGGAAGGGAGGTCCCCATCTTCCAGTACCCCTTTGATGGAGGATATCAGGACATCCCACCCTTTCCTACACCCAGTTGGTCCCAGCAAACACCAGCCACTGCAGCCTCCCTGGCCAAGGAAGACCCCTACAACTACCACTGCTCCAAGGGACATCCCACACAGGTGAGTGCATCTCCTGCCTGGTGACACCCAGATGCAACACGGAGGTTCTTGGATTTCAAATCTCCATCCTAACGCGTTCACACACACACACACAGAGTCACACACACCAAGTCCAGCTGCATTTGGGTGGCCCAACCTCTCCTTAGAAGCCCTGGCACCAAGGCAAGCAGCCAGAGTGTTTGCTGTTGGGGCTAAGGCAATTCCCTGGCAGAAGCTCATCCATCCCAGCCCTACACACCGCTAAGCTCTCCTCCTCACTGGGAATGATCACAAGAGGCTTCCACACGTGCTCCTCCACCTACCCCAACGTGACATAGAGGGCTCCATCCTCCCCGTGGCTGCTGCAGAACCCCCAGAGCAGCTCCTCCCTGCTCTGGCATGATTCCCCCATGGGGCACATCCAGCCCACGCCACACGGGTCAGCTACAGGCAACCTCCGTGGCTGGCCCTGCCCCTAGGCTACGGGCTATGCTCTTCTCAGCTTCTCCCCACACAGACAACCCAACAAGCAACCACTGCATGATGGAGGCCAGCATTTTATTTTCTTTTTTTTTTTTTTTTAATATGGAAATTAATTTAAAAGTAGAAAGAGAGAGTCCCCCAAACAATAAATATTATGCCTTCATGAAATAAATTAATGTAGAGATTCTGCGCAGGGTGGGGAAAGTCGCTCCAATCACAGATTCAACAGCAACCGGCACTGGGTCCAGTGTCACCTCCCAACCTGGTGCTGATCGGAAGCAGCAGCGAGCCCACCTACCCCTGGATCTGGTGGACACGGCAGGGTGAGAGCCTTCACACAGCCTGGCTGGGCCAGGGAGCCAGGGAAGTCACCAGGACTCCCCTCCGATGGCCACCGAGATAGATGTCTGGGACTGCTCCACTCCCCTGGCACACAGAGCCGGCATCAGAGCCACAGGACCAATCTACCTTGGACGGGACTCTCCAGAAGTGCCCGGGGAAGCCCCCTGCCAGCACCCTGCCCTCCTCACCAGCGCAGGAGCCTGCCTGGAGCCCTCACACTAGTTTCATGTGAATTTGAAGAGGATGACAAACTGTTTGGGGGGTGTTTTGTTTCTTTTTTTTTCTTTTTTTTTCTCTTTTCTTTTTTTTTTTTTACATCAATTCCTCCCTTCCCCACCCCCCCCATACACGACATAGAAGACCCCCCCACTCCCTCCCCGATAAAAACACTTTGTCCCCAACCCTCTGCTGGAGCCGCTCCCCCAGCCCACACCTCCCGGAGTGAGAGAAGTTCACAGATAAGGCAGTTCGTGTGAGAGGGAGAGCTGGGCCCTGCCAGCGGTCAAGCCCGTGCCTCCAGGCCTGAGAAGGGCAGTGACTCGCAGCACCAAGCCTTCCCCCTTCCAGACAAGACAGAGAACAGAGACAGACAGACAGACAGAGCGTGGGAGGGAGGCACTCCTATGGTTTTGCATTGCTGCTTCCCTCCTCCCCTGGCTCTCTCTCCCAGCCCCGGCCCTCTCAGGACCACTCTATCCCCCTCCCATCTCCCAGCCCCTAATACAATTCAGATCCTTGACAGCTAAAAAACAACAAAAGAAAACGAAAAGAACAAAACAACCCCCACGCCACACCCTTCGCATCCTTCTCCACCCGCTGCTGTGGCCCAGAGGGGAAATCCTGACTCCCAGAAAGGTCCTGCAACTTTTGCCTCCTGGCGGAGCTGAGGCCGAGCAGGAGCTGGGCCCGTTAATTCCCTGTGATCTCTATAACATCGTCGTCTTTGTCCTCGTCATTAGAGCTGCATCCCACCTCTGGGACCTCCTGGGGTTCAAACTGAGGCACCTGGGACCGAAGGAGGCCCCCGGCCGGGTAGCCCGAGTGAGGGGACACGTAGCCAGGGTAGGCAGATGCCATGCTCCTGGGAAGGCTGCTAGGCAAGACGGGGGCTGGGAAAGGAGCAAACATCCTGGGCTCGGGCAGGAGTGACTGCGTGAAGGGAAGCGAGTAATTGGGCAGCACCCCCGTCAGAGAAGGGTTTAGCATGAATGAGGGGACGCTGGCGGTGGCTGAGGTAGCAGCAGAAGAGCTGGCGGTGCCGGCTGTCAGCAGAGGGTCAGTAGTCACAGGGAACACCAGATGAGGGTCTGGGAGTAAATTGGGCAGCTGGTAATAAGAGGAGCCAGTGCCCATGTACAAGGAGTTTCCTGGTTGGGAGGCAAATGGATGGGTTAGGTTGTGGTTTAAAGAGACAGGAGGCATGGCGAACCCACCAGAGACGGGGTACCCGTGTTCGTACGGCTGCACGGACGATGGCAACTGGCGCTTCTTCTGCTGCCTGCGGGCTTGCTCCTCCGGAGCCGACGGGGAGGTCGACTTGCGCTTGTTGCCCCGTAAGTCCAACACCGGGTGGGCATCGACGTGTTGGCTGGTGGCCGGCAGGGCCGAAGACACGGAGGGAGCCACGCAGTGGATCCCCACGCGCTGCTCGGCTCCTCGGGCTGCTAAGCCGGGCGCGTTGTCCATGCGGGCAGGGTGGCCTTGCGCCGCGTTGGTGCTGGGAGAGCTGTGCCGGGACTCCCGGGCGGCCGCTGCCTCCGCGTACTGCTGCAGCTCGCTGATGATCTCGGGGCTGTCGGGGGATATGGGCCGAGTGAGCTCCTCCGCGCTGGGGAGCTGCGGTGATGAGGCACTGTGTCTGCCATTGCTCGTGGACTCCAGCGAAGAGCTCTGGGAGCCTGGAAACAAGGAGATGGAGCAGGTGAGAGAGACAGCCTTGGAGAAAAACGTGTGGGGGCCAAGGAGCAACGGTGGAAAGGAAGGCGAGGATATGACGGGAAGATTGTGGGGTCAGCTCTGGACACAGGCGATGGAAGATAGACGGGGAACACTGACTGCCCCAGACACTTGGGTAAGAAAGGGTATGAGCCTCACACAGCCCCCACAACCCCCTACCTGAGGCAGCTGTCCGACGGTCTTCATTGCCCTTTGGCTTCCCAGTGGTCCGGATAGCAAAAATTCGCCCGTCACTGGTCCGGATATATGTCCCTGGAACAGCGGCAGAACAACTTCACTCACGGCTTCCATGAGGCTGCCCAGGCAGGAACAGGACAGCCGTGCTGTATAAGGCCAGCCCACAGATCACACAGGGAAATTGTGGGGGACTTCTGCCCCCTTCCTCACTCCTCATTTTCACCCTTTCAGCTTTCCTGGGTTGGAGCTCACCCCCTCCCAACACGCCACCGGTGGGAAACATAGAACTTCATACTCAGGACTAAGTTTGCTCTGGGAGCACGAGGAAGTGTTTGGCTGCCCCGGTACATGCAGGAGCATTGGGAGATGAGACACCCAGCCAAAGTCCAACAGCTCCTCTCAGAGGCAGCAGGAGCCACAGCTGCCATAGAGCCCTGAAGCGTCAGCGACAACAGTGCACCCAAAGCATGGGCTGCAACAGAGCCACTGCAGAGTCCAGGTCTCCTCCCTTTCTTGTTTCTTTTCCTCTCAAGGGACAGATTTATGTTTTTATATCCTTTTCTTTGCTATTTAGCATTGGCTAGGACCCTATCGGCAAGCCTTACCCAAGACAGAGAGACTGACCTTTTGTCCCTCGGATGATGTGGATGCTCTCGCCAGCACTGATTCTTGCCTGCACATCAGTGGATGTGTTTGTCCCCGGAATCACAATATCTGGCAGTGGGGGAAGAAAAAGAACAGTGCCCTTGAAATTACATGGCAGGCACAGTCAGGAGCAGGGAGATGCAGTTGTCTCTCCTATGCACTGTGCTACAAGCAAGCTCCGGGTTCGTTTCTGAACAGCATAGGAAGGCAGCTCCAAGGAAGCAAAAGCCACACAGCTCTGGCATAGCATCTCCCCAATCCCAGAAAGGACAAGTGGTGACAGTATTGCAGGCCCTCTCACAGGGATTTCACTCCCAACAACTCGCCAGCCCCACGCCCCTTGCACACCTGCAAGGAAAGTCTTCCAGGTACAAGGGAACCACTCAAATACAGAGAGACGGTATCAGTGACTGATACCTGATGCCCACAGCCCATGTGGGCATCAACAACTCGCCCTGCTTTCTCAGTTCACCTTGGGCATCACAACTCAACTGGCTGTGAGCAACTCACCTGTGGTGGTGACAATCTTCTGCACAAAGACACCAGCTCGCTGTAGATAGTTGATGGGGAAGTTGACAGCAGGGTTGGAACTTGAGGTTGATCCTGCACTACCCATGGGGACGTGCCGGGGCATCATAGGAATGGGGGTGGACTGAACTGGGCGGACGCTTGCCACTGGCTTGTCCTCACCCTTGAGGGCTGGTCGCCTAGTGAGAGAGGAAGGAGGAAAGTGCAGTGCCCTCCCGACGGGGATCAGTGTCCTCTGCCCCCTCATTTCATGTTTGCAGCATGGGAAGAAGGGGAGGAGGCAGGTACTCACCAGTTTCTCTGGCTAAAGGCAGGGATGCTCGTCAGACTCTGGTCACTGGCTGGGTAATACTGTGCGTAGGACGGCCGGGTGTAGGGGACGGATGCTCGCTTTTCCTCCTCATAGCTCTTCTTGGCTGCTTTCTTCTCTGCCTTGGTCAGCTTGTGCTCCTTCCGGTCGATCAGCAGTGACTCATGCTGAAAAGGCTCCTGCAACCCCACAGCACTGAGGTTTTGACACCAACACACCACAAGAGGGAACCAACATGCCCCAAATGGCAGCCACCTGGTCCCTGCATCAGCGCTGTCTCCGTGCCAGGCTGGAGCAGGGAAGAGGGGAGTTGGGAGGCAGAGCTGGTCATGGTGAAGCACACGTTGGGCAACACTGCAGATGTGACCAAGGCTCAGCTTGAAGAGTGACAGAGTCAGCTAAGCCATCACTCACCATGGCTCACTAAGCCATCGGTTACCATGAGCACACAGCAAAACCCAGGAGCCAAAGGCCAGGCTAAGAGTGGGTGCGTGGAGCCTGCCGAATTGTCACACAGCCACCAGAGCCCCACAGCACCTGGCCACAGGCCTGCCCTACCAGTAAAACTCTTCACAACACAGGCAAGTGCTGGCTGTCCCAGCTTTGTTTTAAAGCCACCCCAGAAAGACAGCAGGCAGCAAGTTGGGATATGCCACTGCCACCTCCCTGCCCACCACCAAGTTGAAGAAAGTGGTGCCCCCCCAAACCTGTCCAGCTCAGACATGGCTCTAAATGTGCAGACAGTATTGCAGGGAAGAGCAGGCCTCCTAGGGCCCTCTCTAGGTGACTTTTTACCAACTCCCACCAGCACACAGATGTGTCCTTCTTGCCACCACATCCCCATCACACAGACAGACTCCTCTAGACCTCCTCCTGCCTGTGCAGTGCTGCGCCAGCAAGGAAACAGGCTGGTCTTACCTTGGTGATGAGGTGAGGATACTTGAGACAGGCTAATTGTAGAACAGACTCCTTCATCTTGCTTGGATTGAGGGAAAGCTGAGCAGGGTCAGATTCTTCTTCCACAAAATGCAGCAGGTTCTCCACCTCCCGTCGGGTGAAGTTCAGCACCGGGTTCAGATCATCCACCACCCGATCTGGAAAAGGGAGGGAAGGGAGTGAGCAGAGAAGGTAAGAGAGAGGTACTGCTGCCTGCTGCCCTTCCGACGCTCCTGTCCTAACAGAGCTCCCTCCTTGCAATCTGCACAATCCTCAGAAGTCTTTTGTAAATGTCAGGGCAGGGAGAAAAATCATCAGCCATGTTCAGAGATGAGCCTGTTTGGCCAAGTCAGGCTGGCAAATGCCTTGTGCTCCAGACTGCACAGCAATGCAGTGCAGGTCACTGAGCTCCTGGCATGCAGGAACATGAAGCTAATTACGGTTGGTGTCCCATCCTGTGTCACAAGGCTGAAAACATATAAGCCCTGGGACAG
>JAOQGH010000003.1:18955382-19095107 GCA_025769975.1 Gallinago jamesoni | reverse complement strand
CAGTCACATCAGTATGTGCCCTCCCACAAACCCCACCAAAAAGGCTCAAGTTAATAACTAGATGATGAAATTTACAGAACTTTGAGTCAACAGCTTAGAAAAGCAGCCACAGTCCCTCTCTCTGAAAACTTTCTTTTCCTGCACACAGGGATGCACATGGAGAAAACATCTATAACCAAGACTCTCCTGGAAGCCCAGACGGCTGCCAAGGGAGTCCACCTCAATGCATGACAGCATACCGGGCTGCTGCCTCTGGAGTTGGGTTTTGAGACAAAGATGGATACAGGCAGCAGAACTCCTTCTGGGTCACCACAACCCTCAGCTGCATGCTCTGCAAGAGCAGCTCGACAGCTGGCATAAGACAGCACAAGAGATACTTTTGGTACAAGGGCAGGTCAGAATGAGATGAATTCATTATTCTTGGCTCCTAAGTAAGCACTATAAGTCAAAGATATCGATATTATTTTATTTTTTTTTTAATTTGGCTATTTTCTTTCTCTCTCTCTCTCTGCTGGAAAAATGGAGGCACAGAGCTATTTAACAAGTAATGCCCAGTTTAAGACAAACACCACCCAGGCACAAGGGAAAACAAGATGAATGGTTGTGCATTGCACTGGTAGCACAACTGCAGGTGCCAGCTCTACAACTCCTACTGCTCTCCCTTGCATTTCTGACAGGGTCTCATGTCACCATCAACTCAAAAACATCAAACATAGCCCTAAGAAAACGTGGCTGTCGTTTCTTTGGCTGTTTGATTTTCAACTTTAAAAAAAAAACAGAAGTTATGAAACCCACAGAAATGGGACTTGAAGGAGCCAAAAGGAGTGAAAGACAAGAGAGGAGCCCCATATCTACACCTACCTGACATGCCCTGCTTGGAGATCTGACGGTCATAGATCTTCTTCTCAAGCGTGTAGTCAGAAACCAGTCTGTAAATGTGGCATGGCTTCTTCTGCCCGTAGCGGTAGACTCGGCACACAGCCTGGGCATCATGGCACGGGTTCCAAGAAGCATCAAACACCACCACTCTGTTTGCTCCAATGAGGTTGACACCCAAACACCCAGCACTGAAAATTAAAGGCAAATTTCAAATTGGTGCCTTGGCCAATTCTCACAGTTTCTAGGCAGGGACAGCCATCACAACCAAGAGTCCATGAGGTATCTATGGAAAGTTCCCTCTAGTCATAAGGGCGACTTCAAAGCCATGCTTGGTTTCCAAGACTGTTGTTAAGTTGTTGCAGAGGACTAATGCTAAAAACCTACACTCCTGGGGAATTAAGAAGCAGATGGCACTGTCATCCCACAGAGTCTTGAGAGCACACTACAAAGATAAATTTAAGAACTGAAAACCCATATACATACAGAGCACCAGCATGAGTCTTCCACTGCACCCTTCTGCCGTAGCCAACTTACCGTGTGGACAAGAGGAAGAGCCAAACAGAGGCATTGCTGGGGTCATTGAACTGGTTAATCAGCCGTTCCCTCTCCGAGGCAGAGGTGCTGCCATCCAGTCCTGAGAAGAAAATTAAGGACACGTTTAGAAGCCCTGTATGTTTGGGGGGATCCCATCAGAACAAAACCACTTCCCAAACTTTGGCACTTTGGCACTGGTTCCCAACCAATTCTGTCTTCCTCAAGTCATGCTCTCCGGGATGTCACTCTGTACCTCTAACTTGCCCAGCCAGGCAGGTGCAATGCAGCCAGCCAGGGTGGGATTTGTACAACTGAAAGATCAAGCAAGACATCACTCAAGCTTCACAAGGCCAGGTCTGGGGGTGCTACAACACACCTAGCCCATAAGGCTCTGTATTAGGCAAGACAGACAGACAGCAAGAGTGGCAGACAAAAAGGCTTCGTGTACGCTGGAAGCTTGAGGAATCAAGAGAAAGAAACATTTTGAAAGCCTTTGGCAAAACCCCACAGACTGTATCTGAGCACCAAGAGTACAGGTCTAAAGGAGTGCAGGGGGGTATCATGTGTCTGTTCTTGGGCAACAGCTTGCTTCTGGGAGTTCTGAAAAAGTCAGGAACACCATAGCCACTGCTCCTCTTAGTCCTGGCCTGTAAAGTAGCCACACAAAGCAACAATCCATGCATAACAAGATTTAAAGCTGGGGAAGAAGGGAGGATGACTTCACAGCAGCGAGCTAGTGAAAGCATACCACAGTGATTCTGGTTTGGGAAGCAACATCTAGAAAATACCCAAACAGGAAGCAAAAAGTACTTTTTATAATTTAAAAAAGCACTAGTGTCTGAGTGAGATGTTAAAGATGTCTAACAATATCTGAGTAAGATGACAAAAAGAAGATTTAGAAATTATTAGTTAGTTGCTATCAAATTGACACTGTCTTCCCAAGCAAGTGAAGTAAGAACAGTCTGAATAAGATGTCATGAGAAGAATGCTTCAGACGAGCATTTTCACACCCAGGGACAACTACAAGAAGATGGTGGGTGACTTTCAGGAATTATTCTGTCACAGAGGATCAAACAGCTTCACACCAAAAGAGAACTGGATCGGCTGCACTCACTGTAATAGTTGATGTTTCGGACCCAGTTGTGAACTCCTCCATCTGAGCCTGGAGGACTCGGCATTGGTCTCTTTGCCAAAAACTCTTCAATGACAGATAACGTGGACAAGCTCTGGCTGTAAAACCGAGATCTCTGTTAAGGAGAAAGCCCCCATAACAGCAAAAATGGAGTATCAGAACTCTTCCCCAACCATTACAGCACTAACAGTTGTCAAACCCTGTTTGTGGCAGCACACCTCTCACTAGTAAACTTGATAGTGACAGAAGTATAAAATCCATGGAGGAAAACCAGGATCTAACAGAACAAAGGAAAAAAAGGGCAACTGCCACCCCACTCACTTCGTGTAACAACCTCCTGGTACCAAGAGGGCTTTTCCTACTCCAGCATTTAGTCACTCTAGGATCAGCTGTTGACACTTTGCTTACCTGAAGACCAAGATCTTGTCTCCAAGCTTCACACTTTCCTCAATTAGGTGGAACAGTAACACCATCTTGGGTGAGTTCTCCAAGACTCCCGTCTGATAATCACACAAGATGTCTTTGGCCTACCAAGAAATGGGAGGCTATTACAGGTGGAGTTGCTCATCCTCTGTTTAGTTTAACAATCCTACCTCAAGGTGAGACAAATAAGTCATTGCAGACAGATTATATACATCCAACCGGGTCCGGGTGACAATGTTACTCCCAACTACTGCTGCTGCCTGCCATTCCAGAGGCTCCAAATGACAAACTTCTTGGATTATGCATGAATGAGCACCCTCTTAACCTCTCATGACTCTCTGCTCTATCTCAAGACCTCTCCTCCAGCCCACCAGATTTACCACCATGTTATCTACATTAAACTTCACCCTAACACCTTTCTTAGAATAACAAAGTCTACAGACTTCTTGGTCAGATGGAAACAATGGTATAAAAGAGACTTGCCTGCACTCCATCCTCATGAGAGTCCCAAAATCCTACCCAGTGCCAGACAGACATACTTATCGAGATGTTCTGTGGCACAGAAAAAGGTGAGAAATCCCCAACTCTTAAACAGAAGAGCCTTTTCTTTGCCATAGCTCGGAAAACTACCCTAACAAAAAGAGTATAGTCTTTCAGAGTATCTAGTCTATGTTTATCATAACTCTCCAAACGAACAGTTTTCCAGCAGTGGTACTCACCCACTCGTAAGTAACGACCTGATTTGCTCTCTCCTGAAAGGGGTTGAAGCCAACACTCTGGAGGAACTTGCTATTGGTAGCATCTCCAACTGGTGATGCCATAGCATTACTCTCTGTTTTGACTTTAATTCCCTGAGGCTGGCAGCGGGAATTAGTACTTGCTGTGCCAAGGTCATCCACATCCAAATCCTGCTCGTTTGCCAGATTCTCCTTTTGCAGAGCTTCATACAATACATCTGGATGGTTCCAGATCTGAAGAAGTACAAAAAGAAAGCGGTTAGGCCTGTGCTGGCCTGCTGCCTGCCAATGACTGCAGACTGAAAGCCCCCACAGCTATTCAAAGGAAAGAAGTAATGCTTCGATCACCTCATCACCATCCCCACATGGAACTATAAGACCAGTCTGACTGCATTAAGGTAAATAAAAACAGAAGACACAACTCTGCCATGATACAAGGTACAAACCCTCTTAACCAAGGCTCTGCTGTTACTAAAACTGCCAAATCCTTTCCTTGAGCACAAACCAGAAGGCCACTATGCACCCACCCAGTGCAAACACAGAGGAAGCCACTTGTTTGCATTGCAGCAGGTGAGTGGTAAAGGTATCAGCCCAGTACCGTTCAGACGATGGCTGCAGGTTTCCTGGACAAATTTGAAGAAGACATTTAATAACCCTGCACCCCCATTCTGAAGTGGGGATAGAAATTCCCCAGGGCACTCCAGGGAGAGAAGATGTGCCTGGCCAACCACACTTATCTCCTGTTTTCACTCATATTCCTTTTCCTTACATACTAGAATATTTCTTTGCAGCTCCTGCCAAAACCTACCTTACAGCAGACACAGAAAGCTTTGAGGGGGTTCAGTCCCAGCCAGCCACTGTTGCCTGCATCTCGGAACCGGTTCATAAACTCCGTATAAAGGGCCCGCTGGATCTTGGAAAGACGTACCAAAATGACATGTTCTTCCTTAGATGGGAGCTGAACCTTCAGCACATTATGGCCTCGCCTGTGGAGGAAATAAAGAAAGAGTTAAACAGAGGGAATGGAATTTCCCAATCTGGCCTCTCTGTGACCACCTGGCTCAAGGCAGAAAGACCTCTAGTTGCATGCTCCTCTAATGCATGATGCTTCCAAGATACTCTCCCTGCAGCCAAATGCCAATTATAAGACCAATTACAGAGATCTCAGGTGTTACAATCTTCTAGCACAGGTCACAATGTTAAGAGGGTGAAGAAAGTCCTGTTTTTCATGGAATTTGAAAAACAGAAATAAGACCTAATGTCTCTTTTTAGCTCTACCAATGACTAAGACACTCCATCCAAATCACTGGTCCAGCATCTTAGAACCCTCATCCAAAAACCAAAGCTGATTCATTTCCAGAGTGGCAGAGACACTGTCACTTTTCATGACTGAGGGTTTGTGAAACACTTCCAGGTCCTTGGGTAGAAGATGTCAGAAAATAGTTGATTTGAACATGCACTAAGACATCAAAATAAACCTGAAGTCACTCTGGTGCAGTTAGTGTTGTTCTCCATTATCAGAGTCTGCAGTAGCAAAACAAACTAACTTGTAATTCTACCCCCAAGGCAAAATAGAGCCACAAGGACTACTTTGCAGCTGATAGATTGAAGACACAGATTCCAAGAGAAATATGGAGCTGCTAACCTAAGAATCTCCTCTGTGGTTTTCTCTGTATGCTTAAGATCTTGCCACAAAGACAGATAAGGTACCCGTTTAAAATTCAAGCCTAAGAAGCTAGATCAATGGGCTGAGGCCAACAGTGTGAGGTTCAACACAGCCAAGTGTCAGATCCTGCACTTGGGTAACAAAAACCCCACGCAATGCTACAGGCTCAGGGAAGGGTGGCTGGAGAGCTGCCCATCAGAAAAGGACCTGGGGGTGTTGGTCGACAGCTACTGAATACAAGCCACCAGAGTGCCCAAGTGGCCAAGAGCAACCTGGCTGTCTAGGGAAATGGTTGAGTTGCCATCCCTGGAAGTATTTAAAAGACATGTAGATGTGGCACTTAGGGACATGGTTTAGAGGTGGCCTTGGTAGTGTTAGGATAATGGTCGGACTCCATGATCTTAAGGGTCTTTTCCAACCTCAATGATTCTAAGAGGCAGCATGATGAGCTGTACTGCATAAACTCAGCAAACAAGCAGGTTAATTTGGGATGAAAGAGCTGTTTGCGTGGACTATACCGTTAAGAACCCCTCGTGGACTCACCGCTGCACAAAGCCTTCCAGCAGGCTATGCAGGACATGACTGCGGTACCTCATGAGACGGACATCTTGAGGGGTGCTGTCTATACACTGCCCATTCAGGATAGGGCGCTCAAACATGTTGCTGAATTCCTGCCGTGAGCCTAGAAAGTCAGGTCGGACAAAGTCTACCATGCACCAGTACTCAATGAGGTTGTTCTGGAGCGGGTAGCCTGTCAGTACCACCCGCCGGCGGGAGCGGATGTTCTTCAGGGCCTGCGAAGTGCTGGCATGGCAGTTCTTTATGCGGTGTCCCTCGTCACAAATAACCACGTCTGGGCCAGGGCGAGACAAAGCTTTCTCGATCCCTGAGGACAAGGAACATTAAGCGTTAGTTAGAGATGAATAAGACAAAGTTCTGGTTTTATATGGTCACCAACTTCATAAGAAAAAAAAAAAAAAAGGGCTAATTCTGTGTCCTGGTTTGAGGTACATTCTGAAAGACAAACAAAGCAGTATTTGTGTATTTTTTGGGTGGCAGAGAGCAAGGCTGTTTCAGGAAATAAAATGTGACTAGACACTAGCTCCAATTTAGCATAATGCGGTAATGACCAGACATGACTGTCTCTTGATTTCTGCCCAATAACCCACACTGCATCAAGTTGGGTGTCTTGCAGCAGAGCAGACTGGCAAATCCCACACAGAGAAATCCCCAAGTTCGGTGTACTGAGTTCCATGCTTACTTGCAGCTATTGCAAGAAATGAAAGACTTGACCAAAGCTCAACAACCTTCTGTCTCCAAAGATACAATCCTGCCCAGCAAAGTTTGATTATGTCAGGGATGTTAAAATCAAGTTACAGGTTGTTTCCCTGTGCTGCCAGAGTTGATAGTCATCAGGACAACAGGATCACGCTCTCTCTCCCGAGGAGTGGCCTCCCACCTTTCAGAAGCTCTTGCTGCCGATCTTCTTCATCCAAGTCAATAATGACAGGGCCAGCTTGTTTCTTTGTTTTCTTCTTCCTCCCAGTGGCAAAGGACTTCTTCAGTGAGAGGAGACGGTACATCTCATATCCCATCAGCAGCACACCACCTTCTATCACCCAGTCATTCACCACCTTTGCACGCGCAGCTGTTGTCCTGCAAAACAGACAAACAAACCAAATAAACCGAAAGCTTTATCACCAGTTTCATTTTGAACAACTGGATTGGAGTCTGCTGAGAAAAAAGAACCATTCAATTAATTAAAGCACTTTCTTGCATCAAACTAGACCACCAGATCCCATCCAAAAGTAAACACTTGGCTGGAGTAGCATCAGCAGATTCAAAGTACATTCCACCCAGAAGGTGAAGACCTCAACAGATAAGTCTATGAACACAGCTGATGAACTGAGAGTTCCCTAGGATCACTACACTGTCCTGATCCATGCAAGAAAAATGACCCAGAAAGGATCCATAAGCCAAGAATACACTCCAAACCAGGCTGTAAATACAATCACTGATCTCTCCTTTCTGGACAAGGAGGCTTTGTATAACTTGCCAGAATCCCTCAAGGACAACAAAATTCACAGAAAGTCATAGTGTCGGGTGGAGGAATCCCTAAGTATGTGAAAAACCCCAGGGGAAAAAAAAACAAAAAACACAATAAAACAACCCACATTTAAAATACAAGAGACACATGGAATCCCAGGACTCTGACAGGTGGACAGTGTACGACCAGAAACAAAACATAGCACTTCTGCTCCTCCCTGCAGAAGTAGCTCTGTCTCTGGAACTATAGTTCCTGATCTCAGCATATGTGGAAGAACAGAAAGGCATGTCAGCAGTGTGAGAAGGGAGCATAAGATATAAATATTGAATGAAATTAATCAGTAAATCTCTCACAGGTACCAAAATCCTCCCTTCAAGATGTCATCCACACCAAATGCAGAGCAGGAAAGATCCAGGAGTTCAGGGCACAGAATTAGCTCAAATTAAACAGTCTGCAACAGCAATTCTGATAACAGTTCCATAAGACACAGTCCAAGAGCTCAAAAGGGCTTTTACCGGTACCTACTTGTGTTCATCATTCAGGATATGGACTTTGAAGGTACGGGGCTGGATCTCTTTGGAGTTATAATCAGCAGGAAGGTTTTCAGGTGCTGGGAGCCACATGTTGAATTCTGCTAGCCAGTTTTGGAGCGTATTCACCTGAAAAAGTTTGCCATGGAAGGATTAAAAACTCAATTGAGTCACTCCGGATTTTAAGAGCAAAAACAAGAACAGGGAATGACACTCAGCTGTGCCCAGACAGAAGACCACAGCACGTAAACTCAGGGATACAGGGAACAAAAGAGGAAGAAGAAAAGCAAGGGTATAATAGAGAGTGATGCGAGATGGGACACTATTCAATCTTCTCTATGCAAAGAAAGAAGCAGTGCAAGGAAGCCCCTCAGCCAGCCCTTCATGTAGGTACTTACAGGTACAATGGCAAGAACAGTCTTTGCCTCCGTGTGCCGAAAAAGTACATCCAAGAAAGAGATGACCTGTATGGTCTTGCCCAGGCCCATGCTATGTGCTAAAATACACCCAAACCCACTGCTGGTTTTAAATCTTTCCAAGGACTCGACCAAGTTGTCATACAGGAATCGGATCCCACCAATCTAGACAGAAAATTAGAAAAGGTATTAGAATAGTGGTAGAAAAAAACCACCAAGATGGGTATGTATTTCCAGAGTGGAAAGCACATTAGGATGGCATAAACTGTGAAAATATAAAGAGGTTGTTTCAAGTTCACTACAGTAGTCTAATCTAGGGAAGGCTCAGAAAGCTTTAGATACTCATAAAACTTCCTGAGAATATAAAAATAAATCAAAATTAATTTGTAGCCAGAGAATCTGAATTGGGGGTGATTTGTTTGTTTATAAATATAATTTTCTTTTGAAAATGTTCATGTAAATACACATAAGTCTGATGAGAACAATAGCCAAAGTTTATATATACATATATATATATAGCTCTGGCCTTCCTTTAATTTGTCCTTTTGAGTGTCCACAACAGCCACTACCACAACCAGACTGGCCACAGAGCTCACCAAAGAAGTTCTGCTGAGCTTACAACAAGGCAGGCTTGCCTGAATCCATTGCATTTTGAAGGCCAGTAAAGCCTACCTGATGAGGTTTTACTGCATGTGCAAGCTGGGGAGCCAGGAAAATGTCCTCCTCATTTGGTGGATGATTGATGTTGACAATGACTTGCCCCAGAGCATCTGACTGATTTAAGGCATCATTCACATGAGAGCCACTGCTCTCTTCACTGCCATCATCCTCCCCTTCATTGCCAGAGTCACTGCTGTCCACAATTTGGAGGGCATCATCCTCTCCTGAACTCAGCTCAATCACTTCTGTAAAGTAAGCAAAACAGGAAAGAATAAGAGCAAAGGTTAACTTGATGTCAGACTTGATAAAAAAATCGTATCAGGAAAATAAGGCTACCACCTTCTGCAATTCCACAGTGGCCTAATGACCTATTCTGAATAAGCAGGCACAACACAGGTACTCATCAGGCCCATCAAATCAGCATATAAAAGCATGGGTTTTCCTGAGTTTCCCTATGTTTCAGAGAACGTTGTTTTGGGCTGACCCAAACAGAACAGACAGTTTCTGCAAGCGTTTTACGTTTTCCTCCATATGTTCTCTTAATTCCCAAATGCAGGCAAGGATTTTATTTGTTGATACAGTCTCTAAGGACCACCAAAGAAATCAACCAGAGGTACTCTACTGGAGTGATACAAAGGAGTCTGGTTAGATCCACCTGGGACAAGGGACACAAAACCCACTTTCAGTTGCAGATCTGAATATTTAGACACTCCTTTAGATAACACAGCAAATGACACCACATTTCATATAAGTGTTCTCCAGCAGAGCCTGAGCACAGTTAAGTGCATCTCTAAAGCAGAAATAAACCTAAGCTTGGAAGAATGCCTGATAGGCCAGTTATAAATGTCAGTTTAGGACTCAAAAGGTCAGAACTGGCTGTATATTTGGAAACCAACAAGCCTGCAAAAATCTGAAGTTACTCATTGCTGAAGCATCTGACTAGATGGAAACAGGAGGCTTGTGGCTAAATAAAAAGCATATTGTGAGAAGACCAGGCTGAGGCAATTGGTCACTTACCATCTTTAATGCTATTTTTTCCTTTAGCATCATCTTCACTGCCACTGCTGGTACTATCGAGGCAGATCACTTCCTCAGCCAGGACCTGAGGGGGGAGCTGGGTAGCCTCTGCTGTTCTGAAAACGATGTCCTCTACAAACATAAATTACAAACAATAAGTAATTCATAATAATGGGGAAGGAGACAAAATTATTCAGAAACCAGACAGTATTTCCTTCCACTTTTGCTCCAGTAACTTAGCCCTGGAATTTTCCATAACAGACTCTCACTGTCTACAAAACTGCTATGACTCAGCTTCCTGGGTCACAATCTCCTGCTTTCTCAGTGTGCCAAAACAATAGCCCATTGCTGATGGCACCCCCTCTATTGCATGCCCTGAGTGGGGCACACTGGCCACGTGACATGCTAAAGCCCCCTTTCTTTTTTTTTTTTATTTTATTCTGGTCTCAGAAGTAAAAGCTGGTTTTCACCCAGCAGAGCAAGTATCAATGGCTGAAGGGATGATAACTCCCTTTTGTCAGCAGGGACACTCTAATAATTGTGTCCCACACATCATAAACAACTTTTGCTGATCAGGGCTATTTGTTTGTGTGTATTGCCACGTGGGGAGAGAGGCAAGTGCAACTGGGCTAAATAAGCACCACTGCAGTGACTCAGCAAGCAATGATGTTCTTCTGGGGCTGCAACTTACTCTGCAACAGTTAAAGTGTTTTAAATAGCTCTTATTCCTTCCCCCCTGCCATGTAAAATGTTTTGAACACTTTCACTTAAGAGAGAATATACATTTTTCTCAAGAGGGAAAGTCAACTCAAGAACTCCTTACCCCTGACACCACTTCCAACTGCACTTCTCTGCCATTTACACCAGCCTGAGGGGCTGTGCTATAAACTAGGTCATTGACATGATCCGGATTAGAAGAGAATGCAAGATGACATTCACTGGAAGCCGTAACCATTTACACTGCCTGCTACTTCACTGCTTGCTGAAACACGCAAGAAAGGACAAGATGACATCATGAACATATCTACACCCGGTCTATTGTTCCACTATCTCTAGCACCAGACCCACGCATTACCCAGCCATTCACAGTACAAATATGATCTGGACCATAGACATGGCACTTCTGTCAAGTCCCTTTGTTTAAGCTTCTATATCATAGAATCATAGAATTGTCTAGGTTGGAAGTGACTTTTCAGATCATCTAGTCCAACCATCCACCTAACACTGACAAAAAACATCATAAACCATATCTGTAAGCACTATGTCAACCCGTCTTTTAAATACCTCCAGGGATGGTGACTCAACCACTTCCCTCGGCAGCCCATTCCAATGTTTAATAACCTTTTCAGTGTAAAAATTTTTCCCAATATCCAACCTAAACCTCTCCTGGCACAACTTGAAGCTATTTCCTCTTGTCCCATCACCCGTTACTTGGGAGAAGCAGCCAACTCTCACCTCTGACACCCTCCTTTCTAGTAGTCATAGAGAGTGATAAGGTCTCCCCTCAGCCTCCTTTTCTCGAGGCTGAACAACCCCAGTTCCCTCAAACACTCCTCATAAGACTTATTCTCCAGACCCCTCACCAGCTTCGTTGCCCTTCTCTCGACACACTCCAGCACCTCAATGTCTTTCTTGTAGTGAGGGGCCCAAAACTGGACACAGTACTCGAGGTGGGGCCTCACCAGTGCCGAGTACAGGGAGACGATCACTTCCTTAGTCCTGCTGGCCACACGGTTCCTGATACAGGCTAGCATGCTGTTGGCCTCCTTGGCCACCTGGGCACACTGCTAGCTCATATTCAGCCAACTGTTAACCAGCACCCCCAGGCTCTTTTCCATGGGGTAGCTCCAGTTGCTCTTCCCCAGGCCTGCAGAGCTACATCAGGCAGTTGCGACCCAAGGGCAGCACCTGGCATTTGGCCTTGTTGAACCTCACACCATTGGCCTTGGCCCATTGATCCAGCCTGTCCAGATCCCTCTGCAAAGCCTTTCTACCCTTAAGCAGGTCAAAACTCCCACCCAACTTGGTGTCGTCTGTGAACTTACTGAGGGTGCACTCAATCCCCTTGTTTTTACTTTAAACCGATTACTCCTTGTCCAGTCACAGATAAGCATGGCACTACCTTCTTCTTCATTCAGGTTCTATCCTTAAAAATCTTGCTTCAGGTGGCATCTCCCACTGCTTACCAGGAAGAAACTCAAGGGGTACAGTTGGGATAGTGGCTGGATAATCCTTCCGCTGCTGCTCTAACCGTTTCCTTCTCTCCAACTCTTCCTGCTGGGCTGCTTTTGTCACAGCTTCCAGTTGGTCCTCACGCAACAGCTTTCTGAACACAGGAGCAAATAGAGAAACATGATTTGGTTACACTTAAACAATTTCTTCCAAAAACCTGAATGGCTGTACAGCTGGCTCTAAAGCTGATTTGCAAGCTCCAGGTAGTTTGTCAGCTACACAGACTAGGAACAGCATCACCAAAAGCTGTAGACAAATCCTATAGATATTTCAAGACTGTGCTTCCCAAGTACAAGTGACACTACCATTACTCAAGGAAAAGACAAAAGTTTGACAGAAGCAAAATAATGAAAGGAGGAAAAACGTGAGTGGGTAAGTGTATACTTAAGCTAGGTTATCATGACTACTTCTTCTCTCTAAAAGGATGTTATTTATTTCTATGCAGTTTATAAACAGAAAACATACAAAGTCAAGCAAAGAAGATACGTGGAAAGAAAAGACATTAACAGCCCCACAAAAAGTCATCACCCTGATTCTCTTCTGATATAGTATTTTCAGGAACAAGTCCTCTAAAAGCTTTAACAATTGTTTTGAATGATGCTCTCAAAGAACCTTACTTATACAGGTAACTTTCATTACTTCCAAAAGTTGCTTTTCCCCCACTTCAGTTTCTCATGCAGCCCTGGAAATGAAGGCTCTTTTGCCAGAAGAGAGGTGCAGTACAGGCAGTGGTAAAATCCAGCTCCCACAAACTAGTCTTCAAATCCACCCAACCCCACACTGCAGGGACATCTCCTCCATCCTAACAAAGTCTCAGTTTCTAAGGCCCACTCAACACTCATTCCTTCAGCTTTAAGAAAATCAATCGGCACAAGCTTAAATATGAACCACCAGCATGTTACATAGAGGGCAAAAGAGCCACTTGCTGCCACAGGAGTTCCTCCTCCATTGTGACTCCTCTGAGCATTTTAGAACCCCTTGAACAAAACTTCATAGTGAATTATCACCTCAGAACTTGTCCCAGAATACATGTGATGACTTACACAATCAAACAATTCATGCTTTATAAAATTCAGGTGAAATTGATTTCCAACATTTCAGTCACCAGTCAGAGCATCAGCATTCCTGCCAACAAATACCCAGGATAGTAGGGGGAAGGACTATATTTTAGGCTGTTTGCAACAGGAACCTCATAAACAGATATCTGAAACTGGATTTTCACTTAACGGTGGTGCTGTTTTTCAATTATGTGCCTTAAAAGCCAGCAGCAAGTACACAATTTTTGCAATATATTCCAAACCAAATATTCGCTCTTCTGAAATACCAAACAAGCCTGCACCCACATGCAGCACTCCAGTCTGAGATCATACTACTCCCACTGGCAAAATCCTAAGGTTTTGGAAAAGAAAAGCCATCTGGTTTGCCAGCAGCAGCAAAATGTAGCTCAGAAGCAAAGTCCAGAGACTCCATTTTTACCCAAAAGGCTATGTAGGACCCTAACTCTTTCTGTCCTGCCTGCTGCCCCTTACCTGATGTTCCTCCGCATGTGAGACGGTTTCTGAGCCCTCTTCTTTTTGGTGTCCTCAGAGGCCAGGCTCTTGTGCTGGTTCTGCAAGAGTCGCTCTGCCCGCTCACTCTGAGATGAGGTAGTTGAAGTCGAGCGCTGCCATTCTCCATCCTCCGCGTGTTCAACATGGTCACCGCTGAACAGAGCTTCCTGGGGTTGGTCTGAAAAGACAAGGGGGAAATGACATGAGAGCCGTGCCAGGCTGGCAGCTGGCTTTTCATCAGGATTTGAGCTGAATGGGAACCAACAGCCCCTATTCTCCCTCGTTTGCAAGCATGTTTCTCTGAGGGTCAAAACCAGGGTCCTTTCTGACCAGTGCCACTCAAAAAGCATTAGAAAGTTTTAAGGTGGAGGGTCAGTTCCCGGTGAAAGCTACGGCTAACACAGCCCAAAAGTGTCCTGACAAGAAAACAAGTCAAAATTATTTCAGTCCACTCAGAGCAAATGCTGCCCCTAAGGGCCTATTCTACAGGGGCCCAACGAGCTCCAATTAAAACCAGGAACTCAAATCTGGTTTTCTTTGTTTCACAACAGTGGGGCAGAAATTTCCGTTTATCAGACACCTGTGTAACCGTCTTCCAAGTTAACAGAACATACCACGCAAGAGGTTACCGGGTTCAAACATGGGGTCATGGCTTAGCAGGCAGCCCAGTGGTTTTATCACCAGGCTCCACTCTCATGATTTAAAGGGTAACTTCTGGCAGCTTTTTAAAAACAAAAAGTAAGCAGCAATACTCTTTCTACATTGTAAGCCACATGTACTTCTTTTTCACTACATTCTCCTATTTTCAGACGTGTATTAATGTCTGAATTCAGTCTTAAAGCACTATGTGAAATGACACCTTGTCCTATGTGACATTTTGCTCTTCAACAGGCTGTCAGTGACCAAGCTAATGCTTGTAGAGCACAGAAAGGAAATGTTTCTGTTCAAAAGCTTCCCTTGAAGTAAACTGTTTCTGACAAACCTTGTAATAGCTTCTTTGAAGCCTCTTGTCCCCTTGTGTCAGGCAAAGAGATACCCTGAACCTCATCTCATAATCAGCTTTCTTGCCTATACTGTGTATCTGAGCTAATGACTGAACTGAAATGACACTTAAGACAGAACTTCGAAGGAAAGAAGACATCAGCGCAGAAGAATGTGGCAGATGAAGTAATAGAGAACCAACAAGCATCACATTGTAACTCCATGGGATCTGCAGACAAAGAGCATCCCTTCTCAAAAAGCTGGGAGCTTAAACGAAGGATGCTTCAGTACAGCACGTTGCATGTACAGGCACTTCTTCAGCTGCCACGTTAATATGCCTTTTAAATTAACCTCACCACCAATATCACCTCTTACAATTGAGATGACAAGAACTAGGTTCACACCTTGGTCAAAAGAAGCAACTCTGCAAGCTTCCTCTCCAGACATCCCACCAGACCTGCCCTAGTGATTGCCTGAAGTCTGTCTCAGAATCCATTTGGGACTTCGGGGCTCAACCCCACCATGGAGCAATAGCAGCAGTAGAGCAGTAAACATCAGTCCCAGCAAGTCCTACACATACTAGAAAAACAGGTATCCACAACTTATGTGATGAAACAGAGCTCACGACGCACGCAGGAAAGCAAAACCGTAATTGCAAAGGGGTTTGCTGCTACAACCACAGCAGTTCTCCCACTGCAGCCAAGGCCTTGGAGCCCAGTCCTCCCACCATGTCTCCTTGAATTTACAACCTCAGACAGCAGGCTTCACATTCACTTGCAGACAGAGAACTGTGCTGGGAATAAACCCAGTTTCCCAGGCTTCCCAGACAAGAGCTCTGCTATTTGAGCTGCAGACACCTTTTGGTCACATTACCTGCAATTCTCCCACACTGTTTCCTTCCCCCGACCCCTCTCGACTCCCGGTTACACAACTAGATCAAAAGGCTGGATGAACTAGGGCACAGGGACGCGGGGAGGCTGCACACGCCATCACATTCTCGGGGATGAGTCACGAAACCAGTGACTATCCTGGAGACAAACACTGCCATGGTTACACTGCTGCCATCTCACCCTGGGCCCAGGGGACCTTGACAAAGCATCAGAGAGCACAAAGTCATGCTTGTTTGGAAGAGGAAGCACTTCTCTCCCCGCACCCCAGCAATTACCCGCTTCACCTCCTTCGGCAGTTACTCTGCCACCCATACCGTGCCAGGAAAGGGTGCCTTCAGGATGAGGGTGATGCTAACAAAATCCAAAGGCTCAGCAGCCCAAAGGCGAGGCCATTGTGTGTCTCCTCGGTATGTTTTCATATTTGTCACAAATGAGTATACACAATCCCTGTGTATACTCATTCCACCTCTGCATTTCACTTTTCTTTCCTCTTCATCACGTGTAATACAAGCTCCGGTGAAACATAGACACAGCTGGGTCAGGCAGGTGGTTTTTAAAAGATAATTCTCATCTGAGCAGAAGCCTGAAGCCTAAAATCTAGTGACAAATTTGGCCCTGCACTCAGTACAGGCCCTCATCCACCACAGCCATGTCTGCTCAGGCTGGTGTTTGTCCTGCCAATACGAGTTCTGAGGTGAGGAACACAATCTGTGCCTCAGCCCACACTCCTGACACATACGCATCTAGATCCTGAGATCTCTTCTACACCATTACATTACCAAACATCATCACACTGATTCGGTTCCAGCAGAATTCAGAGGAATCCAGAGATTCCCGAGGCTGGTCCCATCCTTACCACTACACCGAATAAAGCTGCTTTTCACAAAGCTTAACTAACACAATGATAAAATCACAAGTCGCTTCCATCCAACCGTGCGACAGCTCCCACCACACCTGTGGCATGAGCTGGCAGTTACTCGCAGGGATCGTTTTGTCTCTGTTTTTTATTAAAACTCCTGATTGTTTAGTACACAGTCCAAATCTTACTGCGTATGAGAAGCGAGACTCCCCGCTGCACCCATGTGTGGCAAACTCCATGCTGTGCAACTGGGACCCACACCGGGACAGAAACGCATTAACACACAATAACTATACACACAAAAACCTATTTTGTACAAGAACGGGTTTGGCCTTCGAGTTGGAGGGAGTGTGGGAACAGCCTTGCTGAACAGGTCCCATCAGGTAATCAATGGAATAATTCCTGCCCCGATTCTGCCAAGCCTACATCTACAACAGAAATGCAATTATGGTTTTGTAACAGGAGCTCAGCACGCTGCTCTGACACGGCTGTACAAGTAGCTTTTTACACAACACAAAAAACTCACCAGCCACGTTGGTGTGTTGACAATTGCCCGATCAGGCTCACGGCGTCAGCGCACTCTAGGAAGACCTGGGCAGTTATCCACCTTGCCTCAATGAGAAAAGCATTGCCCCCAGCCCAGGGGTGACAGCCTGGCACAGCCTTGCACAGGGAGATCAGCCACTTACACCCAAGCACAGCTGGGCGAAAGGGCAGGCCCAGGTCCACATGGGTCAGTTGTGGTCCCCGACAAGGATGTAAACCCCTCCCCTCCCATGCTTACACACTGTGGGTGTTGAGAATCAGCCAGAACACCAACTGCTGGGTTCACACCAGCTCTGTTGCACGTTTTGCACTGTGCTCACCACAATAGGCATCAGATCTGGAAAGAGGGTCTCCTGAGGGTGGTGGTGATAGCATCAATGGGCTCTTCAAGCAGCTGCTCCTTCAGATGGGTTACAGCTCTCCACCTGAGAAGTCCCCAAGCAGTTCTCCCTGGTTCTCAGTGACGGACACCTGCACACACCCAAGCACTCTCTCCTACCAGGTACCCTGAACGCCAGGAGGGGCACAACTACCTTTTCTCATGCACTCCACGGAGGTTTCAAGTGTGCCTGCACTATCAAAACCATTACAGCACAGCTCTGGTTCATGCTGTAGACCAGGGGTTGCCAGTTTTCTCTGCTCACTCAGCAGCAGCAACCACCACCCCCAGCTGTACCTACAAGCAGGAGGAAGTGTTTGGCTTCTCAACTGACACTTGTGTATTATGGTTTAGAAGTCTCTGCAAGGAAGAGAGTCGTGACTGCTCTGTGTAACTCTGCTTCAGATGCTCCCTGTGGTGTGACTGCCAGAGCTGCCCCTAAATACTGCACACAGGTGTGACTCATGATGCATAACACAGCAAAAGATTTACCCCCACAGTGGAGCGCTTCCTGTTGCACCCAAGCTTATAAAACCCACCTCATCACGTCCTCCTGCAAAACACTCCCAAACTTCCCATGAAACAACACAGGCTGCAGCCTGGGGAATATTGCCTAGCATCTTGGATTCGGCAGTGAATTGCTCTTGACACATAGAGCCTGTTCTGCAAGGGGGCTCGGGTCTCTGTGAAGTGTCATGAAGCAGCAGGTTCATTTTTTGGGACGTGAGATTTCTTTAACTAACGCAGTCTTCTCCTGACACTGAGGTGTGTGAAAAACAGTGTTACAGCTGCATTCAATCTCCATGCTCCAAGGCAAACCTCAATAAATCCAAGCGTCTGTGCAAACACAAGCAAATATCCACAGCTCTAGCAACGCTCCAACACTCCTAGGAGTAGAGAAGCTGCCATTCAGAGTAAGACCTGATGCTCCCTGATCTAGGGCTGTTGCACAAGAAGGTGCAAGAGAGCCCTCAGTAGACAGAACGCTGTGTAAGATGATTACTTGCTTGCCTCCTCAGTTCCTAGCTGGTTAGCGTGGCTAGCTAGAGGTTCACCCTCCCCCTAGGAAGCCAGCTTCTGCCAGGATAACTCAAATGCCTCCAGGGAAGGCATACCACTGAAAACCAGACACTTGTTTATTTCTAAAATCATTACACTACGGAAGCTCAGGATGCTAAAAAGCAGTATTTTGCTGAGTCTTTAGGCATTATTTCCTACCCTAGAGACAGGGGCACACGCGCACGGTGAGGGAGGTAGTAGCTGCATGCAGAGCAGCGAGGAGTTAATTCTTGCTTTGGGAGCTCTCTGTTGTCCTGCACAAAGAGCAAGGAGCAGTTTCATATTATCGCAGGCGTTCTGGGAACTTCCATGCAGTTTGTGGGCAACAGCTCGTCGGAGACTAGCTAGTACTAGCTAGTCCTACTACAGCCGGTACTGAGCTGTCAAAGCAAGAATGGGAGGAGCGCTGAGGGACGGCACAAGAAAGACTTAATTTTAATTGCACAGCTCCAGCTGCAGCACTGGCACCCGCTGACACACTGAACTACAACTGTGCCAAGGGCAGGAGAAGCGACAGGCTGGCAGATGTTCTCTCTGGGGTTGTGGGATGTTTCCCCCGTGCAGTGGGCACTGGAGAGGGGTGTGTAGGTGATGCCAGAGTTTAACTGTACTGGGCACCAGAGGAACAGCAGCTCTCTAGCTGCAGCACAGCAATCATCTCGGCGGCTGACAACAGCCAGAGCGCTCTGGCTCATCCTGTATTCAGCTGAAGCGCAAAATAAATTAAATATTTTCAGAATATTCTTTCTTCTGAATGCAACTTGGTGCAGCTGTTTCGTGGATGCCATGCAAGGAGGGAGGAGAGGCGTCTGCACAGAGCACCCTCTCACAGAGGCAGCTTTATGAAACCCTCCAGCGCCTCGAGGCTGGAGGCAGGAAACTCCTTGTGGGACCCCTCAAGGACGGTGGAGGGGAAAGCAAGAGGGCAGCTCAGGCTCCCTTCATCCACATCCCACCTGCTGCAACACCCAGGAGAGCCACAAAGCCCCTTCCTGGGACTTGACACCCATCCATACCAGGAAAGGGGGGGACGGAGGGGGATGCAGCACCTCCGAGGACTCAAGGCTGTGGCTACTCCCTGCAGCTGCTATCAGGGTGGCTAATTAGCAGCAAGACTTTGCTCTCCTCTGAAGAAAAAAAAATAATAAAAAAATCGGGCTGTCTTGGGAGGCAGGACACCCCTCCCAGCCACAACTGCTTAACAAAGCCCTAATTATGTAAGGATTATATAAACCGGCACACCTACCCCCCCGCGCCGCAGCGCCCGCTCTCCAGGGCCCAGTGGGCCAGCCGCCTCTCGGCCCTCACCAGCCCCCAGTGGCCACCCACTCGCTGACAACACTGAGCTGGGATCAGCCTTTTGTCTACACCAGAGCTTTCTGGCATGAACGGGGGGTGCTCCTGCGCTCGTCCAGCTGCCCCTCGTGGATGTCCTCTCCTCGGCAGGGAGCTCGCAGGAGGGCCACCATGCCGTGCGCCTGGGGCAAGCAGGACCCACAGCTCCCAGCCCCTCTCTGCGTGCTGGCCACGGGCTGCAATGGCTGGTGTCCTGCTGAGTCACAGCCACACTGCCAGACACACTGGCATCTTTCTGGCTGAGCCTGCCCAGCCCCAGAGCTCGCCTGCTCCCGGGGGGAAGCTTCCCTCGCCTGTCAAGCGGCACGTACGTCAGCTCTAACCTCTTCATTCCGATTTATCCAGGGGTTAACCACCTCAGGTCCACCACTTGAGCTCGTCACTGGAACCAGACGCCGAGACTGGCGTATTGGTATAACAAACAGCGTTGCTTGAAGTCCGAGTTACACATTTCTCATTTCTCTAGGTATAAAGCGACCCATCGCTCTGGGTTCGAGACACTTATGTGCAACCTGCAGGCTGCTGGCGAGAGACGGCAGGCTGCCTCCACCCCCAGCCCAGGGCCAGAGGGGAGAGATGTGAAACGAGCCCTGAAGAAAACACACCACCAGCACGGGCTGTGCGTGTCAGCCAGAGCACAGGGAGGGAGCCCGACCAGCAACACGCAAAAGCCAAACCCATCTCCAGGCTCCTTACCCCAGGAAGTAAGCCCCAAATTGATGGAAAACCTTAAGAGACAAATTATAAGGCAGCACTGCCCTTCTTTTTTCCTTCAGAGGTCTTTCAGAGTATCAGTTACTGATGAGGTTATGCTGCAGAATAAAGCCCCTCTCCCGGCCTCAAGGAATGCTTCAGGAGCAAAAGTGAAGGGCAGGAGCGAGGAAGGTACCACCCAACAACCAAAGGGAAAGCAAGCAGCCAAGAAGTGCCGGGAGGCAAACTGGAACATCAAACGGCCAACTTCGGTGACAGACAATATATCTTCTGGCCCTGGGATTACGCAAGCAGAACCAGGCCCCAAATACCCAAGAGCTCTTGTTCTGGCCGTGCCTCAACCCTGTGGATGCCGAGACCCGGGTTACATAAACACCAAAGAGCACTTATACAACCCCTGTATGACATGGGCTGGCAGCCACCGGCCACCCTGTCACCGGTACCTGCTCCAGCAGCCCCGTGTCCAGGCAGCTGCACCCAGCCCCTCCGAGACCCCGAAACGCAGCCCAGGTGGGGTGCCCCTTGGCTTGTTCCCCCCTCACACAGGCACCATGGAGGAAAAGTTGATGGTTACGCCAGAGCACCGGGCAATCTCGTGTCCCTTTCCAGCTCTGACACACTCAAAGGAGGGCCGTGAAATTTCAAATCAAATATTTTCATAGCGCTTCGAGGTGGCAAGACCTGGAGAAATGCATAAGGCTGCTACCTGGCATCCCTCTTCTAGATATATAATCAAAATTACCGTTCCCAGTAAAGGTCCTCAGACCTGAAATGTAAACTGCCCTCCTCCTCGCAAGCCGCCCCCCCCCCCCGCCCCAACCTCATGCTGACACTGCGGGCAGGAGCCAAGGCAGGGAAACAAAGCCAGGAAACGCAGCCGTGAAGGTGGGGAGTGCAGCAGGGATGGGTTACATTTGTCCTTTAGCCGGGGGTGCGCGAGAGCAACCGCGTTACATAAAATCACTGCACCGGAGTCAGGAAGCGTTTCAGGCTCGAGAGCCGGGAAGTTTTCAACAAGCTGCACGCAGGAGGGAAACGAAACCTCCCCTTTCTGGTTAGCCCAGTTAACTAGTAACCCAGAATACAGTTTTGCCAGCCAGATTACAAAAAAGGGATCTAAACCACAGGTAACCAGATTTAACCATCAGACCTTATTCATTTTCACAATAGTTCAAAACTTTTTTTAAAAAAAAAAATAAATAATCTGCTCTATTCTGTTAAAGTGGATAAATATTGTTTTAGGTAGCAAAGATAAATTTCCCCTCCTAGCTTCAGAAGAGAGAGGCATGCAGAGGGGCTTGACGTGTTCCCAGCACAGTGAATCCTGCTCGGGTGACTCTTCTCAGGATAAATGAGGGACGGAGAAAGGAGGACGAGCCGGGGAGCTCTGCATTATGCAATGATTACATAAGCACCAGTTTACACTAGGTAGCTGGGAGTTGTGGTATTAGCTTTATACCAGGATACTCTCCCAGCAATGAGAAACAACAAAGAAGGGATTATTGTTGCCACACGCTTCCAAGGCCACCAAAATGGCAAACAAACAACAAACCAAACTTTAATCTCTGCCTCACCAGAGGCTCAGGTTCAGGACCTGTTAACTGGGAGGGGAGAGAAGACAGCTGATACCCACTCCTAATTTAAAAGAGCAGCATGGGAAATAATTCCAGTTTAAAGCACCTGAGTGCTCCTTTGTTGTTGCTCATGATGGCAATGGTATAAGAGAGAAGAGATTTCAAAATGATAACACCTGGCATTTGCACTCTAGTTCAGTGTCAAAGGAGTTCACAAGTATGACACGGTCCTCGCAATAACCTGTGAAACACCCTCCTGTCCATCTTGCAGAGGAGGAAACTAAGGCAAAGAAATCAGGTAGGCATCAGTGCTGAGCAGCTCTCCCAAGTTGTTGGCTCCCTGTTCTATGCTCCAATCAACAGGCTCTCTTTCCTTAAATACAATTTCCTACTTGGAGAAACAAAACGTAGTTGTGGATTTTTTTAGAACTGTAACAAAGCACAGAACTTCAGCTGCATTCCCTTTTTCTGCTTCAGCCTCTAAAGTAATTTCAGAGGAATTTTCAAGGACTCTATTTAATGAGGGAGGCATCACTTGGGAGAAAAATGCAAATTGTTGAGTTTGAGCCTGTGTGCCACCGCATTCCACTGGCACTTCTCCCATCAAGTGCAGCCAGAAAAGTGACCGAGAGCACTGGAGAAAGCTAGTAAGATGAGGATGAAACACCATCACTCAAAGAACAATCTGTTTCTACTTTTCAAAATACTGCTTTGTGTGCTGCTAAAGGAGTTTGACAAAGGACTGCAAAGTTGTTCATGGCAATCAGACTCACACAAATTGAAGCCACAATGTCACAAGGACACCCCCATCCAAAATACATTAACACCCCAAAAGCTGAGCACATTACAGCCTGGAAAAAGCCCCAAGCACCGGTTCTTTCATAAGGTTGCTAAAATTACAACTACCTCCTCTTTAAATAAGAGACATTTTTGTTGCAGAGCAACAGGGGAACAGGTAGTACACTGCAACAAACCTCGATTTACTAGTTGGTAAGTGCTACCATAAAAATAATTAAAATCCTCTCTAGCTTTCTAGAAACATTAATAAATACTAAACAGATAGCACAGCACTGCGTATACAAGTGCTTTCTACTCTGAAGCCCCCAAAGAAGTGTTCAGGCCCCTGGAGTGTGAAAAAGCCAAATAAACCAGAGAGGAAAAGAAACCCTGCTCAGTGGCTGAAGCACAAAGGCAGGGAAGAACACGGTGTGTCAGTTCTGCCCCAGACCGCTCTGTGAGACCTTGTGCAGTTTTATCATCTTCTCGGGAGACAAGAAGGCGACTGTGGAGAAGTGGGACAGAGACCCTCCTGAATCCACCAGCACAACCACATTAGATGAGCTACAAATGCTTCCTCAAACAGAGATAATTTTCCCATTGGCAGAGGAGACTGTGATAAACCTTGCCCCAGACCTTATAACTTGATGAGCAATGCTGTACGAGGAGGAGTTTGTTGCTCTCTTGCATTTCTACAAATGACCCCAAAATACCTTTCCAGCCAAATTTTTTGGAAGGCCTCTAACCTTGCATTCTTCCTCCATCCATGACCTACACTCTCATTTCCAAAAGCATATTTCCCCTCCCCGTCTTCTCTTTTTATACCTATTATCTAGACTGAGTTACATAAGCCGCTTGTATCACCCAGATTCCTCATTTATCCAAACTCATTTTGTATCATAATTCCTTTCTCTTCTCAGTTCACACTCTCCCAGAATCAGCTTCTTTGTCCTGCCAACACAACCAGAGATACAAGAAAGCAGGAAAAGATGGATTTGGGTGGGTTTTTTCTTCTAGAATCCACCCCTGCCACTAATGGACAGCAAATACTGCACGGCTTACTTCTATAAAAACTCCTCATGAAGACCACGCTGCACTGGACTCCTCTAATAAACCAGGAAGCCAGAGATGAAGCTCCTGGGGACCATTTTTGACCAGCCTATTAAGTTTGTAGCATGAACTTTGGAGGTATTTGCCACGTAAACAAGTTGGAAGAAGCTTCATGTCCCCGAGCACCTGATCACAAAGCAACAAGTTAAATTATAAATTTAGAAAGTTCGTCAAATCTGAACAAAGTTTTTTGTCCAACACACAACATCCTTTCACCAGCAAGCAAATTCAGTTGCAGCAATCCCCAAACTGTAAATTCATGTTAGGGTTTCACCAGTATCTTCCATTTGGGAGGAGGGGAATAGCCATGTAGCTCTTAGTTTATTAGGCACTAATTAAGGAATCCGTAGCAAGCACCATCAGCTCTGCCTGGTGCCTCTCCTGCTGCCCGGTCAGCAAGTCACCAAATATTTCACTGACAAAAGAAGCTTTCAAAACTCTTATCAAGGAGGGTGTTGGGGGAAAGTATACACGAAAAGTTGAAGGGGGAGAGGACACCGGATATAAAATCATACTGGTATTAACAACTGCCTCCTCTCTTGCTAAAAATTACTTTTGCAGCATTACAATATGACAGCAGCAAAAACAATAACAGCCAGACCCAGAATGTCACATCACCGAAGCCTTCAGAGTTAAAAGCACAAAGAAAAACCTTCCTTCTCATATCCCCTCCATCAAATCAACAAGCACTGCAAGACTCTGAAAATTCAACTACTTCCATCCCTGCTAGGTAGGTAGGAAATTAAAACCTGAGCCCCACAGAGGAGCCTCTGTTCCTGATGCACTGAGTGGGGTGCCCCAGAACAGGGGTGGGAGAATTAATGGTTTGTAACAGGGAAGCAAGAGGGAAAAGAAAACTGGGGGTGGGGAGAAATCAACCCACAAAAAACCAACCTGTGTCCTACCTGAAAACTGCTGAGACTCATCCAAGAGTAACATGCTGCTCAGCGCACAGAGGCCAGACCTCTGCCCCAGCACTTGTTCAATGTGGCCGCACGCTCTCAGCCCTTCTGCTATTCTCGTCTCAGGGTCTTCAGGACAAAAGTTTCCAGTCCCTCCCGACAACTCCTTATCTCTGCCCGCAGCCCAGCGAGCACTAAATCCGCTCTCGCTGGCTGTTCAGCTCGCGAGCGGGAAATGCCTCCTGATAAAACAGTCCAGGGTAGGGGCAGGGAAACCTGCCCTTAAGGTTTCTGAAAATAACTTTGGTAAATAGCTCCTAGTGCTTGAATCCACCCAGCCGGTGTGACGGGAATCAGTACGCATATATCCTCCCTGCGCCCAGCCGAGACGGACCGGGGTCACTCTTATGTAACGAGTTAAATATGCCTCGTGTTCAGCCTAAATAAAAATTGTCACTATCTCCTCCCCTGCTCGGAGAGTCACACAACACAGCCCTGCCGGAGGTAGCTGCCGCTCCAGCTGGGGACTGATGCCTGGAGCCGCGCTTGCCCGGCCGGTTTGGCTTCAGTATGTGTTCCCGATCAGCGGGAGAAACCTCTGTTACGGCTGGGAAAAGAGAGTTTTAAAAGAGAGAAGAGGAGCAGGGAGGGTGAGTGGGTGTGTATGGGGGAGGTCTCTCTCTCTCTCCAGCGGCGGAGCTGCACGCCGTTCGGATCGGATCCCATTCAGGCAGCCCGTGATCCAGTTCAACTAGTGGCAGAGACCAAGACTGAGAGTAAAATAAAAATCCTTACATAACCATTCCGGCTCCGGCGGGGCCCCGCGCAAGGGGAATCCCAACAGACAACAGGGCGAGCGGAGCAGGGGACACGCGGGACCGTAACCCCGCTCCCGTTTCACGGCACAAAAGGAAAAGAGGGAGGGGAACGAGTCGCGAAAAAAGAAGTACAGACTTTTTGGCTTGAAAACAGTCTTGGTATCTGTGATTTTTTTATGAACTCTTTGCGTGATGCCTGCTAACTTCCAAGAAACCCAGACAAGCGAGACGGAAACCTGAGCAGTTCCTTGGGAGCTGGTAATCTGTTTGCACAGTTAACAGGCGAAAGAGCATCATCCCGTAGTTTGCTTTGTTAAGGCAGCAGCTCATCCAGCACCGCTCCTCTGCAGAAGGCTCTCAGGGCAGCAAATACACTACGAATGAGATTTCCCAGTTTTTAGGAAACAACCTTTCAGAACTTGTGGAGTGCAAGCCTATTCTAAGCGAGCGTTCCTCCCCGTCATCCGTCTGCACCAGCAGGACAGGTACAGGAAAGAATAAGTAAGTACAGGAGAGAATAAGCACTTTAAACCCCTAAAGGGCTAAAAATCATGCCCGGCCTCCTTCAGTGCTCCAGAGACTTTTTCCATGCCCGGTATACCCTACGCCAGTAACAAACAGCAAACCTGGGCTGATAGACACGTGATGGAATCAGCTGGCTCCCAGCAAGCATTTCTCCAGGTAATGAAATCTGCTCTTTGCTTGAAACAAGTGGCAAGTGAGAGTCAGGAAAAACCAGGACGGGCATGAGCAGCCCAAAGCAGGCTGTGTCTGAAGAGCTCTGGCACGGATCTGCAGGGCACAACGTGCTGCGCTCGTAGCAGCAAAGGTTGATCTAGAGATCTTCAAACCCAGCCAGGGCAGAGCCCTGTTACCCTGTGAGTGACTCCAGACACTTTCATTAGACTTTTCGTTCCAGAGGGTGGCAGAGCGCAGTGAACGCTACCATCCAAACATCCTCGCTGCTGCAGGGTACATCACGGCTTTCAAACAAGCCCAAGATGCTATTTTCATAATTAGAGCCATATAAAGTTTACCAAAGAAAAGATGAACTCTATTAAAATTAAGAGGCTTGCTAACAAGACAGCCTTTCACCTATGACACAGATTCAAACAGCCCGGCTAGTGCATAAAAACATCCAGTATTTATCAAGGGGGAAAAGAAGGACAAATATATTAAGAAAAATTCATAGCTGAGGATCTTGAAGCAGGCCTTATAAGGACTTTGTAGGGTTGGAATAAATAACCAAACATGACCTCAGCATCTGACCTAACAGATTTATGAAACTGGGAAGCAAGGCTCAAAGACAAGTATTTGTGTAAATACAACTGGGTGCTTTCCAAGGCATGCTTGTCACAGCAGTCAAGCATGAGGGACATGGAAGTTCAATACATGGGGGGAACAGGTGACATACACCTGTCCTTCTGCACAGAATAATAAAAAGGGAATTTCCTTCTTCACCTTAGTGTGCAAAACAGAAAGGAATTCTTTACTCGCAAGAGCCTACTGGTGAGGCCATCACTGTCAGCCATGATAGGTATGTATGCACCCAGCCAAGAATTAGATCTGCCAGAAACAGTCAGTTTATGAAATGATCTCCTCATGGAAGGTAATCTTGTTATAGATGAACAGCTTTCCTGTGAGGCCAGCCTTGCCGGTAAGGAAGAATGTTCTCCCTCCCCTGGAGGGTCTGAAGTCTCACCTAGCTGTCATTCCTCACCTGCCTCACACTCAAGCCACAGGCTCTTTGCAATTGTACGACTGTGCTCTACATCAGAAGTGGCTTCTCAAGAAACTGCTGTCACTTGAGAGGTTCCCTTGCAAACAACATAGGAAATTCCCCTGTTAAAAAAAAAAAGACTATAAGATTTGTATTTTCATACAGTATCAGGATAAGGGCCCTTCAGAACATGTCTTTTCAGCAGCAACGTCAGCATCCCTGAGCACTGCGAATTCCCAAGGGTTAAAACTCAGACCAAAATCTGCCGACCCATGAGAGAAGCTTGTTAGTAAAGTTTTTCAGGACACTACCTCTTCTGTCCAGCAGAGAACATTGGAGACTTGGGGGAGAATCAACCTAAGTTCAGTTCAACTAGAAAGTTTCAACAAAATATCCAGATACATATCACAAGTGATCTCCTTCTCCATCCCTTCAAGCTGGAGTAGCTCCTTCCCATCCCCATGCCTGTTCTCCACCTTGAGCCTGGTTCTCTCAGTCCACTGCTCCCCTTGCTGACCTCTGCAGGCCATGCAGCTCCACGACTGCTCAACGTTGACCTAATTCAAGCCCACCAAGTGCAGTGCTGGTGAGAAGCACTGGATCCATACTGTGCCACCACACTCCTGGTCTCTGCAAGATGGGTTGCTTCCCTTCTCTCCAGTGATAGCCCCGTGTGCTGTTCACCATCATGCCACCTTGCAGAATAGAAGAGACCTTCTGTGCCTGGCCTCCACTGCTCCATCCTGGCTCCACAGTCCTATCCCCATCCCACAGCTTTCTCCACATCCACCAGCTGCCTCTGCACACCCCACTGACCACCAACAAGCAGAGAAGCTAGCTGCCTACAAATCTGAATTGCTTGCAAGTTATTAAACACAAACGAGGCTTGACGGCCAAATTTCACTCTTGATTATCAGCTGCCAGGACACACAAATATTGTGAATATACTTTTGTGTATTGTGATATACTTTCCCTGTCCTGTTTTCCGTGTGGTTTTAGCAACATAGAAAACACACACACCAGTATCGGGTTTGTGTTGGTTATGGTATACGTGGTGTTTATCAACCTAAAACATTTCAGACAGAATCAAACTCCACAACACTATTTGTTGGCAACTGAGTATTGTTGGGTTTTGAGAACCATTTGCTTATTAAACAAACACTGTAATAAAAACTCCTTTTGAGTAAGATCTAAACCAAGCACGGAAAATCAGAGGAGTCTTTCTACTGACTTCAGCGAGTTTTGGACTGAACTGTAAGGTATAAAAATTTGGTTGATCTGTTTTTTCCTCATTTTATTTGTGTTCATATAAATCTTGGTTTATTTTCGTTCCCATGCTCATCCAAATCATAACTGGGTGGGAGGTTGTACGTAATGTAACAAAAATCTAATCACACAAAATACAGGTAGTGATGAAACACGCTGCCTTCTGCAAATGCTTTTCAGACGATCACTGTGGCACAACACGCACTGCTTCAGACTTCTGTCCCAGGCTTTCAGAGGTTGTTTAAGTGTATCGAAGAAAACAAGCTGTTATTAGACAAGATACAATGTTTTTAAGTCGAAGGATTCAGATCATAATGAATTTAGCTTTGAGTCAGATGATGATAAATATCTGAGTTACAATCCCAGCTACATTAGAGAAACCAATTCTCATCTCGTCCTGAGACTTGCTGCCTTTCTGCTGCCGAAGACGAGACAATGCACACCACAAGACGAGTGATTTTGTACAACTTTAATTTCATTCTGGTTTTCAACTAAGTGCAAGTGTGACATAAATCACAAGCTAAGAGTACACATAAGTGCCATTTTAAAATGGCTTCTAACAATTCAGGTATTTAAATATTTTACATAGATGAACATTACCTACAGGTGTTCTAATTGCAAAATTTGTTTTGACAGAGATTTAAACCAGAAGTTTCTGTTTACCCAGCCCCAAAAGATTTTATCTTGTAGCTTTCTCCTGTCTCATTCCTATTTGCACATTTGCAAGTGAAAATAACGTTTTCTGACTCCTACTTACAATTTTTGTGAGACTGGGTCAGTGAACTTCATGTTGAAGAAAATGCGAACAAGACATTTTCAACATCTGTAGTACAAACTACTATTATTTAAATTAAAAATGGGTATTGCATCAAGAAGCGTTGATCCAAATGTTGAGCCAAACACTTCTGAAAGCTCAGTGTCACAGTTTTCTCTGAAGCCTAAGCAGGAAATTAAATTGACAAATAAAGCGATTAACCGTTGCCTGATACTGTGTTTTAAAATCTGAAGAATACTTCTTATTTAATTAAAACTGTTCCCTCTCCTTTCAAACTTGCTGCTGCTTCATGGCTAATAATATTATACTTGTCCAACATATAGCTACATGCACATTTTATTTAACCAGTCGTTAAACACAGCACAATACCAGATAAAGAAAGGAAAAATGAAAATAAGGACCCCTTGTGTAGTTTATACTAAAATGCGAAGTGTTTCCCCCAGTGTATTTGAAAATAAAAGAGGCTCTGTCTAAAATGTAAAGAAGAGGATTTTGACTTTGGCTTCATCACACTCATCAGGTAACCTTGCCAAAGTCACCTTGCCACTCCTTACCTGTTTAAGAGGGAAAATACCACATATACAAATTTGCTAATTAGTTTCCTTGTGATTTCCTCACGGTTTCAGAAGTTGCAGATGATGGAGTGTGGTATCTAACAGCAACACGTAGGTGTGGTACAAAGCTGACTATTGAAAACAGATATTGGGGGAAAAGTACAAAATGTGACAAAGAACTAAGTGCGATTGTCCTTCATTACAGATTCCCTGGCTGCTTTGTGAAAAGAGAAAAGCAAGGGTTTGGCCAATGAAGCACAGCCCCCATATCCTGCAAAGCCTATCAGAAAAGCAGGAAGAAACAAGACACTTCTCCTCTCCGTGGAAGACTTGGAGCAATTCTTTGTTCAGTTAATAACTGCTCGCTCACTGACCCTGCTCCCCGTGTGTTCGTGTTACTCTCACCTTTGTGGCAGCTTTAAGAAAAGAGAGCGTGTAGCTACAGGTAAAAAAAAAAAACAAACAACCACATTTGAAAAACTCCATATACATATTTATAAAAAATGCAGAGCCATGGACGTGGGCTGTTCTTAACCACATAGGATTTCTATTTTGTATTCCGTCATACGCAACAGATCAAGGGGAAGGAGGAAGAAAAGGGGGGGGGGAACAAACAACCACCCCAAAACGATAGCTAGTTATAATACCACATCATTTCACGAGATCAGCCAGTGCCTGTGCCCAATCGGCGGGTCTGAAGGAAGCAGAGCTCTGGCGTCATCGCCTCCTTTTAAAGAAGTAAAGCAAGTCATCACTCCAGGTTATGTAAGGCTCGGGCTATGCCAGGCTTGGTGCCACCCTCTCAGAAAGGAAGCCGCCGTCGGAGAGCCCGGGAGGGGGACAGAGGAGCCACAGACGTTTTCGTTTGGAGCTTCCCCCTGCTCAGGATAAGCAGAGGAGACTGGGAAAGAGTCGGCGCTTTGGGAGGGAGCAGGCAGAGGGGGAAAGGCTCAGGGACTGACCCGCGCCATCGTCAGTCCGCAATTCCCTGCGAAGGGGGCTGGGGGACCAGGCTCTCCTCGGGATCCCATCCTTCCTTCCCGCAGCAGCCCTCAAGCCACACCTCGCCCCGCTGAGAATTACCTAGTTCACAGGGTTAGTTAAAATGCTGGAATCGGTCAATAAAACCCCCAACATACCCCGGGGGCCGCTCCTCCCACACTCCTCTCCATTCCTGTTACCTTCCCCCATTTCCTCCCGGATTTATGGGCAAAGAACCCACAGAAAAGGGACTTCCACCTGCCCCTATCACCCTCCGACAACCCAGACTGCCCCAACACAAACAAAATGCCCAGCAAGGCGACCTGCAGAGAGGGAACTAACAAACAACAAGTACGGTACTGCCTGTTCTCAGCAAAGCACAAAGAGAATTTTTTTTTTTTTTTTTTTTTTTAATGCAACCATTTAAGGAGTCCAGTAAAACCACTTGAAGGGAGCTGGGTGCCTGCCACGGGGGCTGCAGGGGCATTATTAGCAGCTCCCATCCGACGCGCTGGGTACACAGACACTTGCTCACCAGGCAGGTCCAAAGCCCTCAGACCACGCACAGAAACACCATTTGTTCTGAAAGACAGCCTGTACTACAGGGAAACTGCCAGAATAAAAATAACGGGTAAAATATGCAGCTGTGTCTAACGAAGCAAAGTTCCCAGAGAAATCAGTGGGGCTTTTGCCTAAAGGAGAGGCAAACCTTCTTCCCCACAATCCCACCGTGACCTTGCTGCACCACTCAGTAGCTAGGACAGCTACAGCTGCAAACGCTCATATCCAGTCTCTTTTCACCTTTGATACTAACTATATCTTTTGTATTTTATTCAGCTGGGTTGTGGAAACGCAGAAGACAGCCAGCTCCTAACCTTCTGGGTCTTAGGAAACCAACACGACTCTCCAATACAAGATTTGTGGAGGCGGGGAGCGTATGCTTAACTGACACAAAGAAACTTCAGAGATGCTCTTATCCTTCTCCAGAACTGAGAAAACAATAAAAACCCCTCAACTTCTCAGTTATAGCAAGTCACCTGGGAAATGCAATCCAGTATCTGCCAAGTTAGACACAGGTTGGGTGAGTTACCCACCACCAGCTGACCTGAGGCTGAGCCCCACAGTCTGCACCCCAACAATATTTAAACACCCTGATACATAAAGATCATTTTCTAAGGCAATGCAGTTTCCCATAACAATTAATAATGTTTAATCACATGCCAATATGCAGGACATTAATTCACAAGTATATTCTTTCAGACGTAGTGATTACACTTGTACCACCTCTATGATACCACTCTTGCCATGCAATTATTGGCTTGGAAGATAGTCTAGGAAAAGGGACTACAAGGATTAAAATCTACCTGGTTGCTCAAGAAAAGCAAAGTACACCGTGGTATACAGAAGTTCAGGTTTGGTTTCCCAGGCTCACAAAGATCAGGGCCATTGCGGAGGCAACAACCTTACTGTTGAGAAGAGGTTTGTGTCCCTGGGATATGCCCTTCTAGCTTCTTTAGAAGCAGTACTGGTGGGTTCTAGAGGGAGCTGCACCCAGCCAAAAGTAACCAAAATAAAAGAGTCAAGATAGGAAAGTAACTCCATCAAGAAGGAGAAAAAAGGAAAGATGTCAGTCACCACTCCTCCCCTCAAGAAATCCACTTTGCGCTGTGCAAACAGTAATTTGCGGATTAAATTATTACTTGTTGGCCCCCACTACTCCAGGATATGTACACACGGGACACAGGAACCCTCCTGATCATCTCTCAGTGTTTTTCTAGATTTTAGCAAGTCCTGAATTTTGTTTCTTTCTCCATCTTTTTCTGCAGCTCATCCATTTTCAATCAATGAGGAGCCTCCCCTCCACTGCAAGCTTACTCTTACAGCCCAGCACCTTTCTGTAGCCCCTGCCACCAGCCTCTGGCTAAACAACAAGGATGAGAGATCAAAGCACACGTATCACCACCCTGGAGCAGAAAGCAAGAAGCCGTTAAGCCCACTGTGCCCGTGTACTGCAGCAGATGGAAGCATCTCATTAAAGGGTTCCTCAAAGACCAGCTACAGCCCCTGAGGCCGCCTCGACCTTGGGATGTCCATCTGCCCTCGATACCACCCAAACACACAGCTGTGAAAAGCTGCTTTTGAAAAGGAGTCAAGAGATTAAAGAAATTAGTATGTATCTGCTCCTCCTTAAGGAATGTGTTTCATTTTCTAGTAGACAGGGAGGACAACTCAAAACCAGTGTTTCCTAAGAGAAAAAGCTGTGCAGACTGGTCAAAAGTAGAAGGCAAAGAGATTTCAAGTTGTGGGACTAATCTCCATTTACCAATACAAGCATAACCATCCAAATCAAGTAAAAAGTGCAAGTAAATTACTTTCTAACAGCAGCTCCTTTTCTTTCTTTCCTTCAGCAGTATGGGTCTTTCTAAATCTGGGTATAAAATGATACAAAATGGGATAGCATTTAGCAGAGTGTTATTCAGGAGGCTGCCTCCACACTCTTCCTCTGCCTCTCGTTTTCATACAGGTGAGTATAACATGACCTAATTTATGAGAACAACTTCAGATGAAAAGCAAAAAAAAAAAACTTCATATACACGAGCAGGAGGAGCCTGCTAAATGCACAGATTTATATCAAAGGCTTTCCTTTCTTCCCCTGTAAGGACAGATATTTGCTCTATTCCCAACCCCACACATCCAGCTGGGGCCTCCCACACACACCAGAGTTTTGTTTTGTTCCCGCACTTTGCTGGGGAGAAGAAAAGACTGAACGACTTTGGGGTGGGAACCACATGAATAACAGAATTTCCAAAATCAAGCAGCAGCTCCCTGCACCTCCAGGACACATTCATGTATCATTCAAAAAAATATTAATCCACACTTCCACATGCCTTTAAAAACAGATTTCCAAAATAATTTCAGCTTTAATAACTCCAGGTATTAATGAACTTTCTAGTAAGTATGGTGTTAAGCACTGATTTTTCCCCCCTCAGGTTAGACAAGGAAATTACCCAGGCAGCTAAAAATCAATTTCACTTTCAATGTAATTGCACCTCTTTCTGCATGCACCATGATGATGAGCCACAAAGAACCATAAAGGAACATCATATTAAACAAAATCTACTCCTGCTACAATTTCATGCCAACCACCAAGTGAAAATTGTACTCAAAGCTTATCCAGCAGTACCCCTTTAGCTAACCGGGCTTTCCTCTAGCAAGAGTTCAAGGAAAACAAAGAGCCTTTCAAACCTGAATCGACAGTGGCTGCCATCTGAAGTCAAATACTCCTGCCTTGGTATCTTGGGAAACTCAAAACTGTGAGTACCAAGTGGCAAACTCAAGTTCAAACAAAAAGCAGCCATTGAAATACACTCTGGATCATGTCCCAGAAACATTATGTTTGAATCTGTCATGATGCTATCAAATGTTGTAGACGGGGATGAGCAGTTTTAAGAGGGTAAGGTCTCTGTCTCCCCTCACTAATCTCCTGTGCCAATCTCTCAGAGGTCCTAAGATGTGGCCCTGGTGCCTTCACCCTACTAAGAATCTGGGATTTCCAATTCTGTACCACCAACACAACTGTGCTCCTTATTCACTCCTCTCTCAGGGTCCATATGTCCGCAGAAAGCCCCCACAAAAAAAGTTTTGGTTTGCTCCAGCACTTTGTCAGGGAGGAGGAGGAACAGTATGAGTCCAAGGTTGGAAGAGGGAGCACAAACTGCCTCCATCTTCTCCTGTTCTCCACTAGTCAAAGAGAGATGCCACAGAGCTAGCACACCCTCAGCCCCAGGGAAAGAAAGAGGGGATAGGACATGAAAAAACAGGCAAAGCCGACAACGCAGGGCAGAATACAAGGCTAATTGCACGGAGATTGTCGTATCACAACAGTAGCATCTAATACACTATTATTTGGTGTTGACTGGTACGTCTTCAGAACTGCAGTATTACCGTGGTCATGGAAAACTGTCCACTGCTGTGCCCCAGAAGTACCAAGCCCAGTCCCTGTCTGTTGTACCACACACCCTGTAACACAGACACAACCAGCAGCTGTTGAGAACCATGTCTGAACGCCTGCGCTCACCAAGGCACCTTTCAGAACACTGAAACAGCCAGCTCTTTACTGAGCTACACTAAAAAAATGTGTTTAACCCATATACTCAGAGGTAAGAAAACAAGCAACTTCCTGTCACTATTAATAGCAGAATTACAGCCATACGTATGAGTAGAAGACAATGAATTCCAGAGACTTCAATCAGAACCCAAAGACGTTCAGAAAGTGAAAAACACCCAGAGCACTACAGTGGGGTTCATTCAAACATTCCTCTACAGCTTTCCTTGGGAAAGCTCAGAGGTACGAGCTGTCCCTGCATTTGAAATGATGTGTAAAATCCATATTGGAGGTTTGTTTCCTTTTTGCTCAAATTAGCTTTTATTCCTGTGGAGCTCCACACAGCCCTGAGCAACCCCTGGGATCAGAGAAAAAGCGCAAGACATGAAACAGCTCTTCATCTCTACAGTCATCAGTACACATCACACTTTTAGTGAACAGGATTTAGGGAGTTAACAGAAAAAGTTCTTAGCAGTCACGCAAGGATATCGCAAAATCGAACATGATAAAACAAGTGCTGCTACCCACAAGTGATGGGAAAACAGATGCAGTGGGCAGGGATGAGAAGGCTGGAAAAGCACTGGAAGCCTCCGGCTAGGATTGAAGCGTGCTGCCAGGGTGGGCGTGCAGTCTGGCAGCCACCGGGAAGGGGCTGTGTGTGTCAGGGTAGGTTTGTCCTGGAGAAAGTGCCTCTAGAGAAAAAGACTAAAGTTATACGAGCCCTTACGCACGATGCCAAGGTTCATTAATTGACCAGCACCGAAGAAATGTACAAAGGATGTAAGCTGTGTTTAATTAACTCCCACTTACTCAGAAATATTCAGAAAACTAGCCTTCTGTGCTCCTTTTCTTCCTTGGGGGCAGGGGAAGAAGGTTTAAGAACCGCTTTCATCAAGACTGAAAGTTTGTACCATAAACATCCAAACTTAAGTAAACTCTAGACCCTCTATGGGACAGCCTATACTAAATGAAAACAAAACTTGAGGTTGTCAAAGCAGAAATGAGGAAACACTGCACCAAAAGTGAACATCGCACTCTTAATTACCAAAATGGGAAAGAACACAGACAAAATTCTGAAAACCAGAGCCACCGCAAGTGTTACTTCCACACACATGTATCAAAAGTAATCACTATTACTTAAAACAAGTAATCAGTTTCAATTTGGAGAAAACAAATATGCAGCTTGTCACCTTTCCAAGGAAATAACTGTGAAAGATTAAAATCTTTTAATTCTTAAGAGTGCTAGAAATATGCAAGAGCCCTTCCACAAGGGAAGGATCCCCCCAGGATCCCTGATGGAACATCTACAGAACAACCACATTACCAGGAGGGGAGGAGAACATCACAGCTGGGAACAGGGAGAACAAACTTTTAACAGAAATTATTAAAATTAAGGGTTTCAAAGGTTCATAGTTTAAACACTAGAGCACTTCCTTCCTTCTTGTGAATAAAAGTAACTATCTGTTCCTAAGAGGATTTTTATGAATGAGGGTCATCTACAAAGAGACAGGACTATAAACATCAGATGGGCAAAATAAAATGATCCTCTTAACTCTGAAGTCAGCTATATTTCATAGGCCAAACAGCAGGAGACTGGTTTTATATTAGATTGAAGGTAATATAGATATCAAATGACATTTCTGAGGCAGTATGTAGCTGTGAGGAGATACCAGGAAAAGCAGAGTGGACACCTCCACAAATAACAATAATTATACTAATTACTTGCACACATCCTCGTATTCTGGGAGGCAGAATCAAAGCTGAAACAATCTGAAGCCTTAGAGGCCATGTAGCTTTGCCCAGATTGGGTAAGAGAGAGTTTTTCCCATACCTAATGAACAACTATAAAAGCATTTTACGTTAGTTACATGTAAGTCCTTTTTTTATTCTTCCTCTTTATTTCCTACATTTGTTAAAACTTATTTTTAATTAGTAACTAAAGAAATATAAAGCATAAACGTGGCTCTAATGTTTTAAGACGAAAATAAACAGCTGTCATTAACCATTAGCGATGTTCTGATATACCGGTATTAATTCTGTGTGCTTTGGAAAGGATAGTCCCGACAAATGACTATGAGCATCCAGCCACAATAATATAGATGTAGATGATAAAATACATAGGTCTGTGATAAAATAACCATAGAGAACGACCCAGTTGGACATGACATACAACCACTCCTCTCTGTTAATAAAAGTTTGTCTACAACGTCACGCTTCCTATTGCTCTGCTGGGTGAAGGCTCCTGTGAACAAAGTGACCAGGTCACCGCCAGGCTCTTTGAGGCAAAGTAATTTCCTTTTTTTTCTATCTCCTGGGAATTCCTTCGTTTCTTACCTGAACCAACACTTTGATTTCTATTACTTTCTCATTAGAAAAAGCCATCACGTGAATCAAACCAGAGGAATAAAATTCACTTGTGTAAATATTTTATAAGCATTTTAAATCAAACCAGAACCTTCATGTAGCACGCAGCTGAAAGAATACTTAAAAAAACCCAAAAAAACCAAACCAACACTCAAGGACGACAATGTACTCTGAAACCAAAAATACTTCAGAAACAAGAGTAAGAGAGAAGTATATGTCTTTAACACATTCTATGTTAAGAAAAGGAAGACTGTTATCAGTAGGTTGAAGTAGATGCATTCACAAATCCACACGCCCTTTGAAATCATTAAAAAAAAAAAATCACAATTTTAAAGGAAGCAAATACAGCTTCCCCTCAGGCTCCGGTTGTAGTTTTATGATAAAAGGAGGCAAACACAGCACGGGGAATTCCCACCTGAGTCATGCACTCCTGTCTACGTGCCCTAAAACATCACCCCTTCTGCTGGACCAAAAAACATATTTCTGGGATCGTGCCATGAACCAGAGCAGTTACCTGATGTTGCTTAAATGTAACCCGCACAGCACAGGTCTACAAACAGCCACATTGCTCCTAACCAAGGAGAACAGCGAGGCAGTCTGAACTAGGTGAGGACAGAAGGTGATGACTTAATCAGTACTGCCACCTTTCATATTGTAAGACAGACAAACCAACCCATCCCAACCTGTGCAATGTCAGAAAATAATATTTTCCAGTTGTTAAAGTTGAATATTGTAAGTATATGAAAATTGCCCAAAACATCCATTGAATTGTTTACCTATGGGCAAGACACTGATGTAAATATATTTAATTTCACCAGATCTTTTTAATAATACAAGTAATTGTAAATTGATTTATTTACTTATTTATACATAATTGCTTCCCCAAAATCTGCAGCTATTTTAAAAATTCTCTCCTCCTTAAAATTTATGCTTGTGGCTTGTTCTGACTTTGGCCATGAGTACAAATTTAACCTACATTAAATCCCTGTTCAAACTAAACACCCACATAAGCACTGCTCCCTACCAAGCGCTGGACAAATCCTAACCCTTATGCAACCTACCAAGGTGTCACTCACCGAAATTAGTACCGCCAGTTTTGTGTAACAAACATATGCAGAGATTCACAGCCCCATTCACTTACCACTCTCATCAAGTAAGTCCTCCTCGTCATCCCCATCATTGTCCTCCTCCATCGCCTCCTCCTCATCTTCCTCCTCCTCCTCTTCCATATCCTCCTGCTCCAAGTCCGGGTCCAGGTCCGGATCACTCCCTGAGATTGACTCGTCTGACATGATTCCCAGTGGTGCTCCTTGTGCATTACCTGCTCATGTTCTACCGTGAGGCAGCCCTAGGGAAGAGAGGTAAAGAATGAGCCCAGTAAATCCCAACCTTAGAACCTCAAGGCTCAAAATCAGAGCAGAATTACTGCATATAAAACACACAAGTCTGCCATCAGTCTTTTAAATAACAGTCATATCAGACTGTGCATAAAATCCTGCGTAGAAAATGAATGCCATAAGCAGTGGATCATAATGATATAGGCCCAGCACTGCAGAATCAGTATTAGGACCAGTATATTAACTAATCGCTCAAAAAAACACCTTTCTTGGTATCCTTGTCATGTACACAGCAGAAATACTCCTAATACAAAATCTGCTTATATAAAGATGCCAAAACAAATACAGTACGTGAACAATTTCAGAACCCTACCGTCCAAACAAGAAGCACAGAAAAAGGGTTCAGTCTCAGAATCCCGTACGGATACCTGTTACCCTGAGCCCTGCAAACATCATCGCAGAAAGCAGAGTGTGGGTCAGAGACAGACACCAGCCTCCTGACTTAGCTGTACCCACTGCCAAGGTCACTCAGCTTCTTGTCACAGACCGAGGTCTCCGTTCCAACCGACGGAGCAGGGACAGCGTTACCTTAATAAGGGTACGGACAGAAGACAAGGAAGATCCCGTTTCTAAAGGCTGTGTGTCCCTTTGAATAGCAGGGTAAGAAGAAAAGCAAACACAAAGGAAAGATGGATCAGAGACAATTTGCATTTCCTTCCTCTAAAGGACAAGGCCAGAGCTGGCTGCGCACAACTCCTCTGTTACACTACTCCAGTGCATCACAGCAGAAATCGTGGTACAAAACATGATAAAACCTAAAGAAAGGGCTAGGGCAACCACAGAGTCACAAGTTTATCTGTTCGGATCATATACAGCCACATGTGGGCTCTCCTATTCCATGTGCAAAGAATTACCAAAAGGGAGCTGTGTAAGATGGCCTAAAAGAAAAAAAAAAAAAAAAGAAGAAAAAGAAAAAAAAAAGAAAGAAACACAGCAAGAAAGGAACATAAAAAAAAGGCACCCTGATCTCAAGGAACATAAAGCAGAGGATGTGTACAAAAAAATAAAAATAAAAATTCAAGCCTCAGAAGAATTACTACCCACACATTCCACAGAAAGCTTTGAAGAAAGAAGAGGGAAGCATTTCCTTGTTATTCATTTTCCACTGCCCCTACTTCCACATTTACAGTGTAAACTACAAAAGGTGAAGTAATCAGCTATATTTTAAAAAAAAAAATATTTCTAAGCAGATAAAGCAGCATGCGTATCTACAAGTACTTCAAGAAACAGAAAACTTCGTTTTCAGCTGTGTCTCAGCAGTGACTAGGTAAGCTCAGAAACTTGGAGGTTAAAGACACAACTCAACACCCCTGTAGCAGGGCTGAAATCCTAACTGTCAAGTACACTGAGTTATTCCAGCTGAAGTCATCAGTTCCCACTTTGCCTCGCTCAGCTCCTCAATAACACTGAAGAGCCTCTGAAGGAAAATAAACACAAGGGAGGAACAGGCTTTGCGGAGATTGGTATTGGAAGGGGACACCTTTCACCACTAGGTCCCAGAAACGCTTTCCCACCAGGCAAGAGACAACTGAAGCCCCACAGTTACATGTGTCACACAAAATAAGTTGTCTGAGTCAAGCAGATGGTAGAAAAGGCCAAAAATCTAAATTAGCTCAAGTGGATTCGTGCCAGCTTACACAAGCCAAAGAGATTCATTCAGCTCCTGTGCTCTGCTGGTGGGCAGCTGCTGAGATATGGGTGACCCCCGGAACCCCGAACCTTCTGACATCTGGTGGCTTCAGGCAAGGGCTGCAGACACAAAGCAATGTATTATCAGGTGTTTTTCTGTGTATTTTAAAACAGCAGCTCATTTTGACTTTCAAATAGCAACAGTGTGTCCTTCATGATGATACTCAGCCTTAAAGAAAACAAACATTGTCTTACTCTTTACAGGTCATAGTCAAACCTGTAACTGTAAAGCTGCCTGTGTTTCCTTACTTTTCAGAAGTGTTAGCCTTTGTGGGTCTCTGCTGGTCACCTGGGATTTCAAGAGCATGTGTTTATTCCCATGTTGTCCATACTGTGCTCTAAAGCAACTCACTTGCTATCTGCTGGAAAGCATATCAACTATCCCAGCAAATGAAGCCCCAACCCAAAAAAAAGCCCAAAGAAAAAGAAAAGAAAAAATAAAGAAAAAAATAATACAAACACTACTATAAAATGGCAAGTCTGAAATCTCATCTACCAATAGGAAAAGCAGAAGTGGTGTAATGTCCCTAAATGCTGCAGGTCAGAGAATGACACATGATACAGTTTCTCCATCGCTATCCTCCTCTGTATCATCTCATGTGTCATTGTTTGTTGCAGAACCTAAGGAAAAAAAAAAAAAAGAAAAAAAAACCAAACAAACCACCAAAAAAAACCCCACCACACTACAAAACACTTACTGAAAATTGCATGAAGGAAAGGATATGGGTCCTTGTATTTCTATAAATAAAATCAAACCCAGTAGAGAGCGACTCAGACTGAGCACAAAAGGGGTCTAATCTAGGCTTTATTTTTGTTAAGTACATGTTCTTTCTAAGCTAACTCTCGACACCCGTTCAGCAGCCCCAGCCATATGCAGGAGAGTCAAACAGAAGCTTTCAAAAAGACTTAATTAAATCTTGCAGAAGCCGGGTGAAACACAGACAACTCCTCTGTGCCTATTGTCACGCTGCTGCCCATCTTCCTCCCTCCCATCCTTCTCCTCCTTGTCCCTGGCAGCTCGGTGGCTGCTCTCAGCTGCGTGGGGTCTCGGGAGGGCTGCCACCCTGCGAGGTGGCAGCGGGGACACGGCAGGACGGGCAGGTAGGCATTGCACAGCCACGAGACTGCCCTGGTTTCTCACACCGATCTGACCCAGTTGGGAACCTTCTGCCAAGGGGAATTACACAACAGGGCCAGACCGGAGCCGCCGCGACTCTTTTATGGCCGAGTTACTCCCACCTGCCCCATCTCTTGCCTTTGCACACACAGGGGCAAGGCGTAATCGCTGCAGGAAGGGCGCTTTGCGAGAGATAAACAGATTACCTCCAACTAATCAAAGTTGCCGTTTGTCTGGATTTCCCGGGTGTCCTACATGAGACGAACCGCCGAGGATCCTGCCCTGCCGCAGAGAGGGGAGCTGCACCCCAAGCAATACGCCGTAAGGAGGGTTTCCGGCACCAAGAAATACAACCCAAACCTCCTGCACCACCACAGTTTGCAACCGAAACCCAGAAGTCCATAGAGCAGAGTGCCCCGCTCAGTACCTGGCGAGGCCGCCCAGACAGCGGGGTGAAAACACTTGGAAAAATTCCTTTTGCTTACTCAGGGAGGAGAAAAGAGCTGTCATGTTTATCCTACCCCGGTAGTTAAACCCTGCAATCAACTGCACATCAAATTAACATCCAAGACAGCCTCTCTCATGTATTATGTCCTGTCTTTCAAGAAAGATAAAAATAGTTCTGAAGGGTTTTTTTAGGCTCTGCTTTTTTAAGGTAGAACATTTCAGATAGCAAGTAAATGCCACGTGGTGATGATGGCCGCCTCCTCAGCCCACACAGAACGGCAGCCCAGGTCTGGCCAAGGAAACTTCAAGGGCTTGCAAATTTGGACATGTTTCTGTTGTCCTCGTGTTTTTCTTTCATTCTGCAAAGGCTTAAAAATCACCATTTCTTCTTACAGATGAAGTCGAGAGAGAAATGTGAAAGTGAACTTTTTCCTAAGAGATAGATTTTTCCACAGGGTCACGCGTGCCACGAGCCAAACTATTCAGTGAAACAGCAAACAAACTTCATGGGATCTGGTGACTTTCCCCACTTCTGTATAACATCACCATTTCATCAAAGGACTCACCAGCACTATAAAAACCAAACTATTATTAAATTAACTATTACAAACCAGTAAAAAGGAAGGATGCAGGAAAGGGCAGACTGGGCTCCTTCCCAAGCTGAGCAAGGAGGGGCAGGATTCCTCTGTACCTCCAGGAAAGTCACCAAAGCTAAAGTGGCTTTACCAAAGGCTCTTTGCCTGCTACAATACAAGTGATTTAGGCACAGGACATGCTCACTCCTGAGCACACACCCATCCCATATAAATCCCTTCAGAAAGGGCAGGTTTAACACTAATGCTACTCTGGTGCTGAACAGTAAAGAGGATTCCATCACCTCCCCAACCTCTCGCCCAGCCCAATATCTGGGACTCATCAAGATTTGTCCCTTAAAGCCTGTTTTGTAACCAAGACTTCACATTGGTCATTGTGGTGCCTGGCCATAGGAATAGGATCAAGCACGCTGGCAAATCCCAAGAGGATTTGCACAGACAGTTTCATAAAACCAGGTATTTCAAAGTCAGTGCTGCGTAACGCTCTTCAGTTTCTGCTACGCACTCATGTTTTATGGTAATAATAATTTCCTTTACCTTTTTTTCTTTTTTGTTTGGCAGCGAAACAACAAAGCAGGTCCAGAGAAGTGATTCTGTCACTTTGCTCTGGTGAGAACTCACCTGGAGCACTGTGTGCAAGTCTGGAGCCCTCAATAGAAGAAGGACATGGACCTGATGGAGTGGGTCCAGAGGAGGGCCACTAAAATGATCAGGGAGTTGGAGCCCCTTTGTTCCGAGAACAGGCTGAGGGAGCTGGGGTTGTTCAGCCTGGAGAAGAGGAGGCTGCGGGGAGACGTAATAGCAGCCTTCCAGTACCTGAGGGGGCTACAGGAAGGCCGGGGAGAGACTGTTTACAAAGGCCTGCAGTGACAGGACAAGGGGCAATGGGCTTAAACTGGAGAAAAGCAGGTTTAGATTGGATCTTAGGAATAAGTTCTTTCCAATGAGGGTGGTGGAGCACTGGAACAGGTTGCCCAGGGAGGTGGTTGAGGCCCCTTCCCTGAAGACATTCAAGGTGAGGCTCGACGAGGTCCTGGGCAACCTGGTCTAGTTGGGGGTGTCCCTGCTGACTGTGGGGGGGGAGTCAGACTAGATGGCCTTTGGAGGTCCCTTCCAGCCCAGATGATTCTATGATTCTATAAAATGGTTGGTTGGTTGGGGCCATAAGATTCCTCTTACACACTTAGCTCACAAACCAACACTTCAAACTAGATGCATATGAAGTTAACTGCTGGTTCCTCAGAAGAAATCTCATCTTTTTGCTCGATGGCTGCTAGCACCGTTTGGGTACCGTATAGGAAGCCTTCAGTAATTAATGGAAAATTGTCACAGAGCATACAGATGGATCACTAAAGAAGTCATGAGCTTAAGCTTCTCTGTAAGAAAAATATCTTGTAACAGTTCGCAAGTTGCAATGTTATTGCAAAATAACAACAAATGCTTTTCTGTTCAGTTTCAAAAACCTAGTAAGAAACAAACCCAAGATCAACGGGTTTAGACAGTTTGATTCTAACAAACATTAGAACCTCCCTAATTTACATTACCTAACATGTTAACATCTCTATTTTACATTATTATGTAATTTATATGTAAAAAACAGCAGGGGAGGGGGAAAAAATAAATCACTTAAAAGGAGAAATATTTTCTCAAAAAAGAGCCAACAGTATTACTGACCAACACTAGTATTGGTCTAGCAGATCCCCAATATGTTTTTGCAAAACATGTTTATGCAAAAGTGTTTACCGAAAAATCAACAGTAACTTCTTTCCCCCAGCGATAACCCCCTCAAACTGCATTTAAAGCCATCCTTAATTGATTATTTCACGATTTAAATCCCTTCTTCCTTTGCAAGTCTGAGACTGTTACGACTCGAGCAATACAGTTTTTCAGCTGTGACTCACAGATAACTGGTGGCCACACACTGCTAACTGGGAAGGAAGAAAACAATTCTCCTCCTTCACTTCCTCTTGTTCTAATCACAACGAAACGAAGTGGCATCGATCCCCTCTAAATGTCGTCTTTACTACAACAATATTGAGCTGAAGAAAGGGAAAAGCAGCAGCCTGTAAAATTCTAAATTGCAGAGCATCTCACAGAATGATACGGGGTTGGAAGGGACCTCTGGAGATCATCTGCCAAAGCAGGTTCACCTAGAGCAGGTTGCACAGGAACGTGTCCAGGCAGGTTTTGAATGTCCCTGGACCACCCGTCTGAGGAGGGTAAGTGGGCTCCCCACACACAAAGCCAGGCACAACGCAGCTAGTCTTTGCCCACATTTGATGCGAGTATTAAGCAGTCCACTGTGATTTGTGGAGAGCAGGAACTGAGAGAAAGAATAACAGAGTGCTTTAAAAAACACTTCCATATATCAGTTTCAGGAGTTGCAGGACCTGCTCTTTTATTCTCCTTCCTAAAAGGCACCACAATAGCAAAACCAGCCAGAAACTGCTTGTTCCCGGACAACAAAAACCAACAAAAGCTGCTGCAAGAAGGGGTGGGAGAAAGTAAAAAAACCACCCTAAAACCAGCCCATAAAGAAAGAAAAGGGAGAGTTAATCCTTCCCCTCTGCTGACATGAATGCCGGAACGGAGAATGTGACAATGAGCATTACATAAGGCCCGGCTCCCACTGCGCCCCCGAACAAAACGAGCTCCCGCGAGTCAATGGCAGCATCTGCAGATCATTACACAACCCGGACGGGTGGCAGCCGCGCGCGCCCGCCTCACCCACCGACCTCCCGCTCGCCCGCCCCTCGGGTACACCCCCCTGCCCATACCGCCTACGTTTTGTAACCTTCAAAGAAAAAAAGAAAACAAAAACCAACAAACTTGAATGCTCTTCCTAAGGTGTCAGCGCCCACCTCCACACAGGCTTCATCAGGCAGTGACCAGCTCTTCACCTCTGGAGAGAGTCAGCAGAAAGGGGCAAACTATTTCTATGTTTGTGTATATAATTATTTGCCTAAACAATGTTGCATTGCTTTCAAAAACAATTTTATTTAATCCCACTAAAGCAGAAATCAACTCTTTCCTTTAAAATACTCAGAACATCCTCCCCAGTGAGCTGCCCTATCTAGAAGAGTGGTTTGTTTTGCACTGCATAAAATTTCAGGCTGTCTGAGGTAAGAAGCATGTGATCAGTTTTGCTTCCAGTTAATTACTGATACTCATCTGGATTAACACCATCACAAATGAACAGAAATTTTGTCTCTTACTTCACAGAATCACCGTTTGTTTTTAGCTCCGGCAACTGTTGTATATACACGGCACTCACCTTCCCTGCTAAAGAAAACACTGAGAGAAGGAAACTTTCCTTCCCTGATCACGGTTTCTGCTTTCAAAGCAAACAGAATTTCAACATAAAAGCCACTTTCAAGTGTGCTTTTATAGGTTTTGCCCATGGTGCTATAGTTATCAGAAGAAAAACAGTACCTGTGAGAGGAATAAAATCCCTAGGAAGAAATTTCAAGTGATAGGGAAGACTCAACAGAAGGGCATGGCATGTCAGGATTCCAAATTATGTTCAATGCATTTCATAGAGCAGATTAATTTGAGGCAAATTTGCCTACCCTACATTAATGATAACCATTCTCAAGTTCCAAAAGGTAGATTTTAAAAGTCAGCTCGTGGGAGAGGTATGCCAAGCCTCCTCTTTGCAAGTACCCAAATTATGTCAAGACATGAGCCAATTCCCACAAGCAAGGAAGATCCAGATAACTGAAAGACGCCTCTAGGAGTTTAAGCTCTTGTTATATACATAGGTGCCAGCAAAGAAGTTATGTAATATATCAGGAATAAATTACATAAACAGAAGCAGTTGAACAGAGAGGAGTGAAAAGGCAAAGAGCTAATCCCCTCTCAAGTAAAGATCAGTCACTGTCACTCTATGATGACAAGCTATGGGTTTGGTCATTGAGCCGTGCCAACACTACGGCTTACCTCCTTGAAGAGTATCCCACAGGAACAGACTGATAGAGCTCATAAACAATGTTTTCATCTGTCAGAATGATGAAAATTGCACGTTTTCCTAATGCTGAAGGGCCTAGTTAATCTGTCCTGTTTCCTCAGTATCGCCCCATCCACACACTCTTCCTTCTTTGCCTCCCAGAGAAGCACATTTCGTTACAGGGGAATGATTCATCAGCATTCCTGTGCTCAGGAAAGAAGCTTCCCCATCAGCAGCAGTCCAGGGCAACCCACCATCCCCTGCCTGCGAGACAGACACCAGTCACACTGTCATCCACAGAGCACAAAGCAAACTCTTCCCTCGGTCACAAGTCTGCGTTGCACTACAAAGAGCCGCACAGGACTGGGAGCTTGTTTTCCATGCCTCATCTTTCTTCCTCTTTCAGAACTGGACATAAAACCTGGGGTTTTGGTTTATGCAGTTTTTAGAAAAAGGAGGAATTCAACGTGGTTTTGTTCCTCTTTATTCCCTACCCCACCTCCAGCAATGATAATTCCACTCGCGATGAGAAAGCATTACTTATGCCACCTACAGTTTACTGAAGAAACTTGAACATAAGCAAAAAAAAAAAAAAAAAACAAAAAAAAACAGAAAGAAAACTAAAAAATCCTGAGGTAGGAGGAAATAGAAATAAACAGTTTTGAAGTCGCATGATATGAAGATGACAATTAGCATATGTTAGACCCAAGTTGCTCCAGTCTGTCAAGCAATCAGACATTAAACTATTTTTAATTGGATTCCACTGTAGATTAAAAATCCATTAAAGGATTAAAATCTGTCAGAAACATGGGTTTCTTTCAGAGTCACTCCCTCCATTCTGCTTGCATGGTGCTGGAAAAAATTACAGTAAGTGCCACTTACAAAGGTCACTTTTCTGCTGGTTTTGAAAACAAAGCCACCAAAACCTGTTGATCGTTGCTTTTCCCACTAAACAGGTCGAAATAAAGCAGTCACACCAATCCTCATCTTTCCTGCCCAAATACATTTTTTTTACAGTATTTAGGACTGACATGATAGACACTTCACATGGAAAGCAATGGGATGAAATAATCTCCTGTGGTTTTGTCCTTAGTAATGGAAGCACCACTTTGGTCATGTTTCACTGGCCCAAAACCTCCCAATGGTTTGGACAGACCTGCAAGGGAAAAGAATTACTGCCTCTCACCATCCAGGACAATCCACACACAATTCAGGGCACCCTCTGCATTCACACAAAAACTACCTAAATTAGAGATAAGTATTATTTCACAAAAGGAACTGAGCTATGAGTCTCAGTATATACATATTATATTTTTGGCTTATAAAATTTTTGAGTATACAGCTCTACGTACTTGACCTTACTTTCAAAAAGAGTTTTGAAAGTAGCACAATGCAAATTTGGCTAACGACATACACAAATGTTAACATAAAATTATCCTGCAGGTCACCAGACCCTTTTGGTAAACATATCCAACTGTCCAGTCCCAACATGTTAGGCAGGACATAATTACCCTTATGAACGAGCACAAGCACAGCCAATGCTGAGACAGGAAGGTGCAATTGAAAAGGGACATATTAGTCAATTATTAAAAAACACTATATGATGAATAAGCACCATGACAGTCATCTACAGAAGTGGCTGCTGGCTACTAGACATGACTCAGAGTAAAAATGTCACTATCTCCCAAATGTATAAATTCACTTCATTTTCATAAATGCTAAGAATGTCTTTTGGAGTACTTGTTCTTACTGAACAGACAATCCTGTAGAGATATTCATACCCACGCAGAATCCAAATGTTATGTTTCCAAGGCTCAGAAGCAGAACGACAAAGAGCGTTCAGCTGCGATCTTCAAAAAAAAACATAACCTTTTGGGTATTCCTTCCCTCAAAGTTAAACGCAAGTTTCAGTCAACTGCTTTCCCCAAGTGACCACTTTTTCTATCAAAGCTCATTTAGCGTCTGCAAATGCTGCTTGACTGGCAGCTGTACCCAGTGAGCACGCACAAGAAGGAACTGCAGACAAGCCAGCTCTTCTAGAGTCCTGTTGACACGCTACCATCCTGAGCGAATGGGACCATATGCTGGAAGAAGCCAACATCCCTACCCTCAGCTGTCCATGTCTCCCAAAAATATAACAGGAACAGAATTTCTTGTCCCATCTCTATTTTTCCTCCCCTCCTCCTGAATTATTAGTTGGATTATTGAATTATCAAGTCATTTTACCCAAACTTCCTATTTCTCTAATGGTAGAAATTCTTGAGGATTATTGATTTGGGTTGAACTCAGAAATTTGAAGAGTAACGATAACTCTTCTTTTTATGGGAGTACTTGGATACAATTAATAGCGTTCTTTAACAGAGAAAAACAGTTACATGGCACTTTCAGAGCAGATTTACTGGCAATGCTGTAGAATCTCACTCAAGATCATTCATAGTTCTCTCTCTGTTAGGAATGAAGGAGGCAAATGATAAAAGTTAAAGATTTTCTAGATGATACACTTTCTCATCACAATAAAAGCATATACATATTCACAAAAAGGTTCCACGCTGGCAGCAGAGGTTAACAGCTCTGTATCTCATTCTGTTAAAATAAGCATTTCACTCACCAGAAGTATTGATTTAGTTGAAATACAAGATCTCCTCTCTCATTTTTCTTGACTGCTATGGTAAGTACAGGAGGAAGAAAAAGGCACCTCTAAACAATTATTTTTTTTAAGGGAGACTCAGGAAAAAAAACCCAACACAGTTTCTTATAGAGTCTGCATGACTAAGCAGATCATCCATTTCCTCAGTGTTCTCTACTCATTATCTGGGTCTAACTTCTCTCAAGTCATTAACTAACGTCATTACAGAATAAACAAATTCAGATCACATAATAAAGGCCTTAGCTACTCACATTCCTTAGAGAACAGGATGTGAAGTTACAGTAGACACAAACTTAAATATGCTGGCTAGGGCAAATCATACTATGCATTGTCCAGAGCTAAGAGCTTCCCCCACAAAAAGAAAAAAAAATAAAAATAAAAAAAAGCTTCCCCAGGAAATTCTCCTTCAGCGATAACAGGACCAGGAGTGGGGGAAAATCAGGAAAAAATCTTCTGGGATAACCAGAAGATTTCCTCCAAATATTCCATCTCAAAAGCAGCTAACTTCTTCAACCCCAAATCTTCTCTACTCTATGCAACAAACACCTTGCCATCCAGTTTCAAGGCTTTACCCTGGTAAGAGTCACACATTAAGGCACTGATTTTGTAAGGTTTATTTTTTGGTCCCTTTCTCTGAATTTGTTGACACCTATGGACGAGAAATTTAAAACCCTACCGACACCACCACTCATACAACAACTTCTTGATTTAAGAAAATGCTCTTTGTTCCTGCTACCTCTCACACCCCAACATCCCCTGGCAAAACCAATCCGACTTTTCTTGCTTCCTATGCCTCAACTCTGGTCTTTGAGGTTGCTGAGGTGCACAACCCTGGCACTTTTTATTAAGGAAGGAAGTAATATACAACTCTTGCGCTACTTCTGGAAAGGAGAAGCCACAGCCAGCCACCTTTTCACACAAGCATTAAGTGGCGACGCTGCAAGAGTAATCTGAACGTCTGGACAGAGCTGCATTACACTAGGAATGCTGTTTCTTTCACCTTCATCCGCAAGCGATGCAAATAGTAAGCGCAACGACTAAATAAAAAGACATTGATAAAGAGAAAATGGCAATCAAAACCTCATGCTAATCCCACCAATTAGAGAAACAGTGACATGCCCTGACATTGACAGACAGTTTTCAGATTTCACAGGCACCAGAAGGGTAATAAACATTTGGTCTTCATTAAATTATCCGTTTCCCTCTTGCTGATTGCAGCTTCTCAGGCCTTGGACACACTCACTCTCTGCAGCAGCTGCTCTTTCCCACTAGCACATCATTCCCGAATTGCACCAGCACAACTATCTGCATGGCTGCACAACAAACTGATTCAGCAGAAAAAAAAAAAAAAAAAAAAAACCAAACCCAAAACCTGGAAGCAAAATTCAGTTCCCAAACATAATTTACTACAAAGTTGCATGAACAGCTGTGCAGGCACAAAGGAAAGTACAGTCAGAGGGTGGGAAGAAGCAGCCCTGGGAATGGGCAGATAAAGCTGGCATCACTGGCCACAGGGGCAAGGTCTTAGCAGCCAGGATGCTGCTCCAGTACAGGGGACGGACAGCCTTTTGATTTGACGAAATGAGACAGTCTTTGCGCCAAGACTTCCTTACCTCAGTTACACCACCAATCAAAAGGATGTTCGTGTCTCACCTCGGATACGTGTCCCGCTCTCATATTTAATCCTCTCATTTGTCCCCTTCTTTAAATAGTCCTGCCATCATTAGGTGGTTTGTGCAGAGAGGTGTCTATTTCCGAAGTTCATTTTGTTGGGTTTTTGTTTTTTTTTCATTTTAATTGAAAAATCAATGCAATTGCCACTCAAAGGGCAAAAGTACCAGAAATTATATCACACGGTTAGAGACCCTCGCTGTGCACTATTAACATCTCTCTCCCCACAGCAAATACTTCTAAACTGCCCAGAGCTCAAAGCAAAATACCAATAGACCTCCTCATGTAAGTCCTTAATATTTCACCCATTTAATGACAGCCTCTATGAACAGGTCCCTGCAATTACATGTGGGTACCGGCATGAAAGGGGCAAAGAAGGTGGAAGGCTCTGTTCTGGGGAGCAAGGAAACAAGCTGCCCTGACCTAGAGAAACTGGTAACTAGCACTGACAGAAATTCGTCCAGGTCAGGGCAGGTCCTCTCCTAAACGCACTCAAGCAGGACTTGTGAAAGGCACACCTCGATGTGGTTACAAAGGAAAGTGAAGCAATTTGCACCAAGAGAACAAATGGGTCATTTCTTTAACATCATGAAGAGGAATTTGCTTTTGCCATGACCTGAGATCAAGGGCTAATTTTTAGTATCCTAATAAAAGAAAATCACTTGCTTCAGCCCTCTACCTTTGTTTTCATGTTGTGTCTTATTATGTCTGGCATAAGTAGATATTCTTGGGATGTCCTAGAACATAAACCTTTCTCCAAGATCTTCTTCAGGTAATCAATATTTTTATTTTATTCTTGATCTCAGAAACTTTTGCTTTGTTCCCAATCTATACTACGCTTTGTTGCCTGGCACCCACTGCTTTCTCCACTTGTGGATGAACCTTCCCACAAGAGCAGCTCCCCCTCCCCAACCCATCCTGTGCAACCAAGGGCCACCATGGAGTTCTGGCCATAAATACAAATATTTATGGTATACATAGCCTCTCCACGCACATCCCCTGCTTGCTTTGTTTGTTTCACTCAATACTTGAACTTCACCGAAACTACTCAAGGAGGCATAATCACCTTTGTCGTGAAGTCCTAAAAGCCTTCTCTCATGCTTTCTCCTGCTAGGAATGAAGTTGCCGCACCAGAAACCACTACTCTTGATCTCAATTTTTCGATCCAGGCAACAAGTAATCCCTTCCAATGTTTACAACCTAATACTAAATAATGTCATAGACAAGCAAAGATATAGGTGAGAAAAGACAGGTCCCCACAGCAGCCATGAGAAAGACATTTGTCTGGTATAGGATGTAGAAGGAGTTCCAGCACAGTAAGACAAAATGAAGCTGGAAAAACTTATCCTTGTCTCCCAAGTTCTACAACCCTTCCCCCATCCCCAAAACTTCATCCAGATTCTTGGACAATTAACCGTTTCCCCTCAATCTTCCCTGCCATGAATGAGAGAGGGGGAGTTAGCTGATAACACTCATGGGGAGCAGCAGCACGAAACTGATGGGACTTCACAGAGGAATAGGCAAAAATTGTTTGCTTCCCCTCTGCCCCATCCTTTTTTATTTTCTAAGACAGTAAACACACATCAAAAGCCACCCATGAAGAAAACAAAAACTAGGATCTGTGAGAGTTCAAAAAGCCCATTAAAGGGTAGGCTTGAGTTTCTTTTGGCTGGCGTACAGCAAATACAACTCAGCTAACCTGAAACCCAAAGACAATAAAAAGTGAAGCTGAGATAGCAATATTATTTTTATTCAAGGAAAAGACATCAGAAATTTCAACTTTCAAATCCATTTTCTGTAAATAAAGATGAGGGCTTTCTAATTAAGTTGAAAAAAAAAATAGTTAAAAGTTCAAAAGGAAGATTCATTATTTCTGGAAATCTAGAAAGAGCACCAGTATTCAAAGTTGAGGGATTTTGTACCTGTTTGGACTTTCCTTAAGGAAATCAGGAAAAAACATTAGCTAAATTGCAGCTTCTTCATTTTCATCTCTCATTCTACTTTGGTGCAATTTTTCCACAATAACAACAACGGTTGTAGTTGAAGCAGCAAGATGTGAAAAACTAGAGAATTCCATTAAAAATACATGACAGTATATTTTAAGAAACACTACATTCCAGAATACTTAAAAACTGAAAGAAACCAGCAACAGATTTAGAAATAGAAGGATCATTACTTTCAGAACCATTCTAGTTCACAATGACTACATTTAAGGGGGGGGGGGGGGAAAGAAGGGTCAAGTTTAAAGCTTTGTGTTCTCCCACCTCTTGTCTGCTGTGGAGGCTGACAGCCCTCCAGAATGACATACAAAGCTCAAAAACGTTGTCTAGACTGTGATTGTAACTCATCACTGCTGTCTTGCTCTTGTCAGTCACCCAGATCTCAGGACATCACAATAAACTGCATTAACTCTCCAAAGTTTGCATTGAGGCATGAGACCCGGGGCCAGATGCAAGACTCCACCAGCCCTTCAGTGATGCAACTGCCTACAACAGCCACAGGCAAGGAGAAAAATGAATGCATGGGGAAGGACTTTCTAACTTAAAACACTCCTAGAGTAGAGGCAACTGTAAAGAAAAGCCAAAAGAACACTTTTTCTTTAAAAAAAAAAAAAAAGTCAATGTAAGAGTGCAAGTAAAGAAACTGTTCACTTATAACAGCTTCTGTCTCCCTCTTTAGTGCCTTCTCTCTGTCAGCAAAATGGGTTAGACAAGATAACAGTAAGGAGAGGGAGAGGCACAAAAGGAGAGACACACCCCCTCCAAGAGCAAGGAAATTCAAAGATTAAAATACAAACAGCTTCCCTCAACAAAAGGATTTTATCTCTAAGTTTTCCTGCACAGGACAGCCCAAGAGTGCAGAGAAAAGAATACAAGACCTTGCTTGTCTTGACGAAATAATAATATAAGTAACAGAGGGGGAAAGGGAGCGCTCGGCTGGAAAATGCTCTGAGGAGGTGACTTCTTCCAGCAGGACAGGCTCTTTCAGCGATAAGAAAGTCATTCGTTACAGCACCTGCCCTTCCCCAAAACCAGAGCTACTGAACATACATATTATGTCTGATGCTTGCTGGAAACATCTTTTCTGCATAATAGCTGTTTGAGGTACGCACCCATCTCCCACCAAAGTTGAGGGAGCACCTGGGAAAAGGGCCATGGAGCAGGAAATCTGCCACAAGCGAAGCATCTGCCTCCCACAGGCCCTATTTCCCACGGCCCTCCCTCCACAAACACGAGGGGCACATACTCAGCCTGCGATGGGGGAAAAGATGAAGATGTCTGGAAAGGTGGCTCCCAGGAGCAAGTTGCTGTCACAACTGGCCTAGTTCCCATCACATTCCAAGAAAGATTTAGGAAAATATCCCAAACTAATTGTCCTGGTGGGCCACCGAGAACCCACCGGCAATCAAATCATCTCTGTCATGACCAACACAGGAGAGGGCTCAGAGCTTTTTTCTCCTCTCTACATCCTTCTACCATTTTGACAGACAGGACACAACAGAAGCCATTCTCTTTGGTGGACAAGAAAAACGCTGATTTCCTACTGGCAGAGAAACACAGGACACTGCATCCTTATGCCACTGACCCTCAAAACTACCTCTTTCACCATGGGCACATGCAATTTCTTCCCCCAGTTAAAAAGTAATTTTTACAGAACATAATGACTTAGCCCCCGACACTGACAATATAAAGTTTACCTCTCCCTGCTGGTGAACACACTTCTTAAGAGCACGTTATCAGATTTTTGAGGAAAAAGACTGGGGCAGATATTCCAGTTTGTTCAGGAAATGAAACAGCCATCCCTGTCTTTCTCCATACAGCCCCCTCCTTTCCCCATCATCAAAAATTATAATGCTTCCAAAAAAAAGAGATCACAAACATTTGATTTCATTTTAAGTTCATGGTTCGTACAAGCCCATTTATTTCCTTGACAGAAGATGTATACGTAAAAGACTTAAGAAAGTGCTATAAATGAACTATCGTAATCAGATCATTTGACTAACTCTGGTTTGGGCAAGAAGACAGACCCAGTCTGAACACGACTGGGCAAGACCTGCTTGGCCTGTGCAAATACTCCTGTACTTGTGAGTGCACTCGTGGCATGTACATTCGCACAGTTACAAGTACACGAGCAGTGTATGTGTGCAAATACTACTCCTCACACATATCTTTCAAATGATGTTTCATCCTGACTTGATGACTCCCTTAACAGTCATAAGCATCTTCCTAATGCCTTCAGTGGTTAATCACATTCATTGTTAACAATCTGTGCCTTTTGCCTAATTTGAAATAATCTCCTTAACTTCCAGGCACTGGCTGCTATCATATCTTTTTCCACCAAATTAAAGAGCCCTTTGGTACGCAGCCTATTTTGCACAAAGAAAACTGAGAAACTTTTAAATACCTCGTGATAAACTACATCAATTGAGCGCTTTCAGTTTTATAATGAGTGACTTCATCATCCAAGCAACATTAAATGCAACAGTATCTTCGTTGCTCTTGAAGGTCTCTTTAGAAAAACTAACATTAAATCTGGCCAAAGCATTCCCCAACTGATTTCACCTCTCTGTACTTATTCAATATTTCATGTTATTATGGATATACATCAGTATTAAAAAAATAATTAGCTTATTTTTATAGCCTTCATATCTACAGTGTTACTCTCAGGGCTCACATAGTGCCATATATCTGCTCCTGCCATCCTTTCCAAGGTCACTAGTTTCCGGAAGCACAATTCTTTATTCTAGACCTACAGCCTCCCACAACAAGGTAACTTTGTGCTCTGGCTCTAAAAAAACCTATTTGGCCATACTAGACCCAGTTACCCAAACAATTCAGAGGATGCTGTACAGCTGCCATTCCTTCTTCACACTTCACCACTCAGCACAACCTTTACATAATCCACAAATTTATCAGCTCTAATTTCATGTTTTCTTCCAGGCCACTGATCAAAATACTACAAAGCACTAGACTACTATAAATCCCTGAAAAATCCTCCATTCATATTCTGTTTCCCAGATCTACTATTTTTAATCTAGGTTTTGACTCAATGACCATACATAAAACAATACATTGAACAAGATTCACATTTCAACAGTAACTTTATTGATTAATATTAGAGAAGGAATGAGAATATAAGTCACACAAATCACATATGTGACAATGTTTGATACAAGAACTTTAATTATCTTTTTTTTTTCTTTTACTTTCCAGAGTACTGACACCCACCAGCCATGTAGAAGTTCCCTTTCCTTCACTGAGTAAATCCTACCGCCAGCCCTTAATCAATTCCTTTTTGAGTAACATCCTGTTGTCCAAGTTGACTCAGCAGGCTGTGTGAGCACCTCCACCCCACAACCCCTTTCCAGGCTATTTCAGGTTCATAGGGTTTTTTTGGTTTGGGGTTTGGTTGGTTGTGGTATTAGCCTTTGGGTGCAACACACAGCTAGAGCAATTCACATGAAATCAACGCACCTTAACGACCTGTTTATTTCAGATTCAACAACTCTAAATATAATAACCCACACTTAATTGGTCTGATAGCCTGGCTAAGACTTGGGTTTCCCAGAAACTGGTGAAAATCTTTGATGTCTCTAAAACATTATTTCCACAGTTCTGATGGGCTACAAAAGCTTTCATCACAAACAAATCTTTCAGGGAAGTTTTTTTTATTGTCAAGGGAAGAAAGTACAAGTCAAGGTTATGGAACTGGTTGCCCAGAGAGCTGGTTGATGGAAACATTCAAAGTCAGGCTGGATGGGGCTCTGAGCAACCTGATCTAGTCAAAGATACCCCTGCTCATTACAGAGGAGGTTGGACTAGATGATCTTTGGAGGTACCTTCCAACCCAAACCATTCTCTGATTCTCTGTTACCTCCACTATGTTCCAATTATTTCCCATACCATGGTCACCCTACAAACTCTTCATACCTGATCAGCCACATTGGCTAAGGAATGGAAAGCTTTTGGAGTTTCTGTTAATCAATTCTGCCCTTGTATAGCTCCAGTTTTTTGTAATTAGATCAAGCTAGCTTTCCACAGAGAATGTCAGGGTAAAGCTACCTGCCTGTAATCTGTCAAATCACTACAAAACCTCTCTAATTGCTTTTATAAGTTTAGTGCCTCTCTTAAGGCTCTCTTGTTATGTAAAGTGCATTGTTTTGCACCTTGGGCCATGATCAAAGTCCTCCTCATGTTCAGCGTAAGTTTTGATGTATTTATGACACAAGAAAACCTGGGGATATATTGAGCTTTTCCAACTTTGTTATTCTACTTATCTGCCAGCAAAAGTCCATCACCTTAGAATCAGTTACAGTGGCAGAAGAGAGCTTCTGTTAACATGCTAATACATGACTAGAAATTTCAGTTATAGCAGTGGAAAGTATTTCGTGACAGTGTATTGCATCTACTAAAGGTTCAACCAGGACCACTGCATGTCCACATGCAGAAGAGGAGGAGGACAGCCGAGTCATATCAGCAAGAAGCTGGTTTATCTCATCAACTCTCCTCTTTTTCAAATAGATGTTCAATAATCTAATGGTAATTGCACTTCCCATCCTCCTAGGATTTAGGACAGTAGTAGCAGGCACTGTTTATATGGTTTGAATGCTGTACTACAAGCCACACTGACAGCATCTAACATTTCTCTGGTCTTGTCCTGGAGCAACTGGCTAAAAGTCTTCCCCTTAAGATTTCTGTATCCTTGAACAGTATCTTCAGTCATGAAGTTATTCAGCACTTTTCTCGAGCACAGAATCAATACTTCCTCCAGACAGGTGCATGCCAGCCTTTCAGTCTTTTCTGATGTTTGAATAATTAGGTCTCGCTAATACCCAAATTGATTTATTCTTCTTTTCATTGTTTCTGCATTTAAACTTGCAGATATATCTGCAGAATGGCAGCTTTGGGACAAGCTTCAAATCACTGCTCCTACTTACACGTTTCAGAGCATGCTGAAAATACTGCTATTAAATTTAAGTGATGTAATACTTCTCCCCCCCTCCTTCTAGTAAGTTCTAGTTACCTTCAAAATGCCACAAGATTTTTGGAAGTGTCAGACTGACCCCAACTCCAGTATTACCTCTGAGCAAGAACAAGATTTAAATTACCACAGCTGCTCTGAGATTACAATAGCACTGAATGAGTCTCTCTTGCAGGACTAAACTGACTTTCTGCTATTCTACTTCAGACATAAAATTGAGTCAATGGTACATCTGGTCTTCTAATTTCTAGAATCCTATCTTCTGTACTTTGAGATATTTTTTCAAAGCATCAATTCTTGCTAAGTTTTATATCCACATGGATGGAAGCAATACATACTTTCTAAACTCCCCTCCCTTTCCTCTTTTTAATTTCCCCCAAAACTTGTTTCAACTTCAGATATACTAATTCTGTTAGCAAATACATGCAATTAGCATTTGCTGGTTGCCACATTTGAAATATTGATCAGTAACTTTTATATTCTCAAAAGTTCAAGCAGCTTCTAAAGGTGCCTGTTAAACAATCTTTCCCCTCTCATGGCAACCCGTAATTCCACCTTCTTCATTCTCACAGGATGTACTGACACTTGATTTCATCAACTAATTCTGCCCCTTTTTCAAACAACAAATAGTTTTCCTTTATCATTCCCCTTCACGATTCTCTTTCTTATTGAGCATAAAACCCTAGAAATTAAACTTGAGCTTTCTAAAAATTAAGAAGAAATGAAATTTTCATTCATTGTTTCAAATCCCATAAATTTCAGATTACACACATGCTATTCTACAAGCCCTAACCAAAATATTGATTTCTACTTCTTCTATGTCGGTGCAAGTAATTAATAAACACCATTTTGAGGGGCAGGGGGAAACCACACTCTATAAACTCTTTTATTTTTATATAGCTAAAAATGTTGCTTAAACACAACAAATTCCTGTCTTGCAATGAGCACTCTCTGAAGCAAACCCAGCTATAATTAACTCAACATACTTGACAATCAGGAAAATATTATGTAGAAATTATTTTGTGTAAACAGAAAACACATGTCTCAAATTTATATCTGTACCAAGTACCTAGGAATATCAAATGGCACTTAACCTCTGCAGGAACTAAGTTCTCCAGAGTTAAGTTTAAAATAAGAAACTTTATTAACAGAGAATATTTATTCCATCGGGAACCATCTCCGAAAAACTTCTAAGCACTTGAAAGAGACAAGTTCAAAGAAATTACACAAACACAAATGCATTCTTAAAAACATTGTACCTAAATGTTTCATTTAACTCACACCCATAAATGACGCTGTTTGAAAACACACTTCCTACGTTATTCCATTTTGGATTTGAATGTGATCGAATTGCATTCAACTCAATCCTCATGGGAAAAGTGCCACTCCCTTCCCAGCCACAGTAACCTGATACAGCTCAAGGAGGGATTTGAAACAATGCAATTTGGAGAAACAAAGTCAAGGCCACAAAACAGGCAGACCTGCTGACGGGGAGACACCACCAGCCACTGTGATGTACCTGTGATGGCAGATGAGTTCAGAAAGGCCAAGCAGTCACCAGTGGTGACAACTGGAATGCGTGGGAAAGGATGGGAAAACCACTGCTCAGGGCTGCAGAAGGTGTGATTCGACATATGGGTGTATGCATACACACATATATGTATATACACCTTAACGAGGCTCTTTTCGGAGATGCACAGCAGGAGGATGAGAGACAATGGTTGTTGTGTGCACATGTATACAAATACATACATGCACACACACGTATACGTACACACCAACACAAAATATAACACATGGCAGACAGCAGGCTGAACGTGAGTCAGCAGTGTGCCCTGGCAGTGACGCAAGCTAACAGCAGGGGCATGACCTGCATCATTATGGACATGGACCAGTTGGAACGGGTCCAGCAGAGGGCCACGAAGATGATCAGAGCACTGGAGCACCTCTGCTATGAGGACAGGCTGAGAGAATTGGGTTTGTTCAGCCTGGAGGGCTCCAAGGAGACATTAGAGCAGCCTTCCAGTCCTATTATGGGACTGCAGGAGAGATGGGGAGTGACTCTTTATGAAGGAGTGACAGGACAAGGGGTAATGGTTTTAAATAGAAAAAGGCGAGATATAGATTAGATACAAGGAAGAAATTTTTTACTGTGAGGGTGGTGAGACACTGGAACAGGTTGGCCAGAGAAGCTGTGGATGCCCCATCCCAGAAAGTGTTCAAGGCCAGGCCAGATGGGGCTTTGAGCAACCTGGTCTGGTGGGAAGTGTCCCTGTCCAGGACAGGAGGTTGAAAGTCGATGATATTTAAGGTCCTTTCCACCTCTAACAATTCTATGATTCTATGATCAAGGGACATGATCACTCCCACTCACTTGGTGCTTTTCAGACCTACCTGGAACACCTCAAGCAGTTTTGGACACCCCCAGTGCAAGGAAGACACAGATAAACAAGAGTGAGTTCAGTGGTGGGCTACCAAGATGCTCGGGGGGACAGAGCACTTGCTGTGTGAGAAGAGGCTGTGAGAGATGGGCTGTCCAAGCATGGAGAGTATCAAGAAGGACAGGAGGCTGTGCACAGAGGCATGTGTCAGGAGGACACCAGACAGAAACTGCAACAGCAGGGGCTGTAGCCTGATGTAAAGAAAGGGTTTTTCCCTGTGAGGACAGTCAAGCACTGGAACAGGGAGGCAGAGACTGATGAATCTTTGTCTTTGGAGGGTTTAAGACCTGAATGAACAAAGCCTGAGCTTTGTGTTAATCCCACTTTGAGCAGAAGGTTGAACTAGACACCTTCTGAGGTCCTTTCCAACCTGAATTATTCTATGACATTAACCTGGACCCTGGAGAACACTATAATGGCCTGTAACAGTTTTCTATGCCAGAATATACCTTTCAAATCTCCACTAAAATGGAACCTCTATTGAAATGAGAAAGAAAACATGTTGTTTAGTTCTTCTCCTCAAAGGAGCACGTGATGTTCCAGTCCAGGATCTGCAGTACTCTCAAATATCAAAACTGGAATTTCAAGAGATATTAGGGATGCAGAATTTAACAGTTATTCAAGTGGAGTATAAGTGGAAAACAGTGCCTAAGCATTCAGCTTTTTGTGGGGGGAGAAGGTGGTATTCAGTCTGAGGCAGTGTTAACCCACAAAACATCACACATCCACAACAGCTCTTCCTTAAAGCAGCAACTGCTTTTCTTCTTCACACTCTACCGTTAATGAACAACCCCTATATTCTGATGCTGATGAGGTCACAGGATAGGCTGTTCGCCCTGTATATTCAGGACGTATAGCTTCACACCTGGGGAAAGAAGCCTCACTTAGCAAACCAAGGCCAGGACAAAGCTCCCACCAGAAGCACCTGCAGTGGTCTAAGCAGCCTGTTTTGTTTCCGTCCCTCTGCTGGGTGCTACTGCCCCTAGAGCAGAACTACCAAAACAAAGGCTGTTTATTCTAAACTAATTGCTTTTGCATTGAAGCAGGCAGAGAGTACTCACAAGGTCCATTACTCTAAGTCAGTGAGAGGAGTTACCACCTTGGACCAGGCAGCAGGAACATCTTAAACCAATACAGAAGTTTCTGCAGTGATTTCCTGTGGGCTAAGCGATTATTTACCAGGTGCGGTGCTTGGATAAGAGTACAAAGAATATTAAACAAAGAATATAATATGTTAAGAAAGTTAAGAAGACAGGCAAATGTGATCATTAGCATATTATTAGCATAAAAAAGGGGAAAAAAGAGCTCCATTATTTCCTTTTAAGGGTTTCTTTTTTCAATAAAAATTCCCCACCTGCATACGGACTAAAGCGATGTACCAAGAACTTTTGAAAGCACCAGTTCTGTACAAATCAATGAAGGGGCAGGAGGGGAAATCAATGGGAGTTTACGAGTACCTTACGAACCGCGAGCACCGAAACATCCAGTCCCCAACGTAACCGCCAGCAAAAGCAACCCAGGAACTATCCCGCGGAGGGAGCGAGTTAAAAAGCAGCAAGGCAGGATCGAGCGAGAGGAGGTAACAGCTCGACACACCGAGCCTTCTCCCTTAACGCTCACCGACAAGCCCCACGGAGACACCAAATCATTACTTTGCACGTCCATTTGCTACGGGGCACGGCTCTTCGGTCCCAGCAGGAGGGTGACAGCCGCGGTACCCCGGCACCGCCGGACCCCGCCAGGCCCCCCACCCCGACACCCGAGGGGCCACGACACCCCACGGGAAGCAAGTGCGGCCCCCTCAAAACCAGAAACTCCCTTAGGCCCCAAAACTCAGTGGGATACTGGCGAGGGAGGCCAGGCGAGCCGCCCTGCCGCCCCCAAAGCCCCAGGCGGGCCGCCCCGCTCCCACGGTAACCGGCTGCAGCCCCAGCCCTTCTCTCGTCCCCGGGGTCAGCCTCAGGCCCGGCCCGGCAGCCCCCCAGCTCCCTCACACCGCCCCCCGCCTCCAAGAGCCGCCCCCTCAGACCGGGTGGCCATTTCCCCGCCGCCCCTCTGGGCCCGGCAGCCGTTGTCCCAGCACTCCCCCCCACCCCGGGTGCCCGCTCAGCCCATCGCCACAGACAACCTCCCCCACACATACACACACCCCGGGGCGGGCGACCGTGGCCCCATGCCGCTGCCCACACACCCCCCGGCGGGGCGGGGCGGGCGGCCGCGGGCCTCCGCCGGCGCGCCCACTTCCCGGCCCGCTGCCATTGTGGCGACGGCGGCGGCCCCACCGCGCCGCCCCGCTCAGCTCAGCTCTCACCTCGGCGGGAGGCGGGGGGGCTGCGGGTCCACGGCGGGGCCCCCAGGAGCTGGCGGCCACCCGCCCGCCTCCGTCCCGGTCCTCGGCGCTCAGCCGCCGCTCGGGGGCCGCATCACCCAGCGTCCGGCCCCCCCCGCCACCCCCCGCCAGAGCAGCCGCAGGATCCCCCGGGCAGCAACAGGCGCCTCCGCCGCAAAGGTTCCGCAGGGCGGAGAAAGGTTCCCCCTCGCCTCAGAGGGCGGGAAGGCGGCGGGGACGGTGCGCCCCGGCCCTGAGGGGGGCCCGCTCCCCTCCGGGACCGCTCGCCGCGGGACCGGGCTTGCTCCGAGTCGCCGGCCGGAGACCCGCGGGCCCCATCCGCCGCCCGGACAGGCCTGGCCGTCCCGGAGCGGGTAACGGTGGGAGCCGAGCCCGGCTCAGGGCCTTCATGGTGGGGTCTGGGCTGTGGGGAAAGTAACCACAGAGAGCGTGGGGGTAACACACACGCACACACCGTGAGATGCTGTTAATTAGCCACAGGGTCCCATGGTAATTAAGGCTGAGGAGCCTCAGGGGGTCTTTCCTCCAGCCTCTCTCTCAAGGCAACACAAGGGGCAGCTCAGGGCCTTGTCCTGTCAGGTCTTAAAAGCCTCCATGTATGAAATTCCCAATCCAGCGCTGGGCTTCCTCACAGGAGAGAGCTTTTCCCACATATCCAACCTGAGAGAAGACACGTTTATGTCTACAGCTGCTGTTTCTTATCCTCTGGCCATGAACCTGGTTTCTCCACCTCCACATCCTCTGCACAGGTACAGGACGACTACCAATGAGTCCACCCAAAGTCCTTCTCCAGCTCAACTCACCCCCTTCTCTCAGCCTGGTGTGCCCCAGCCCACTGGGGCTTTCACACCTTCCACAGGACTCACTGAAACTCTCCTCTTTCACATGTTGGGGGCATCCGAAACTGCACAGGGCATTTCGGATGTGATCTAATGAGTACTGAGTAACAGGAGAGCTCATCGCTTGCTTCCACCAGCTGGCCGTGGTCCCACAGACACAGCCTGGCATGCTGATAGCCTTCATCATTGCCAGGACACACTGCTGACACCGCTCCGAGATCATGCTGCTCATCCTGTACAACAGCAGGAGCCTGGTGTTGTCTTTTGTTAAAGGGAAGGAAAAGAACAAGAACAAGACCAGCAGAGAAAGTGCTTGTCTGGTCCCCAGGAAGGTACTCAGACATGAAAAGCGTGAAAAAATAGAAGTGGGAGACTCGTGTCTGACCCTGGGTATGTAGCGACACCCTGGGCACGATCAAGGTAACTCAACCCTTAGTCCTTCAGGGGTCTCTTGGATTTCAGGGAAGCCAGAGCTGATCCAGAATAAAGGGACCATAAGACCACAGAGCCATCTCACAAACTGTGTGCCCCTGTGGATTTCACAAAGGTATGAGGTATCACAGAAAACCTTCACCCTTCTCCCTACCTAGACACATCCACTTCCTCCATAAGACCTTCTTCTGTTAAGCCTGACATGAAATTCAAGGTTTTCTTTCCCTGCCCGAATTCTGTCACACGTCCAGAGACAGGGATGACACAGAAGTTTCAGAGGCAGAGTGGAACAAGTGCAAGTTAAAGCAGGTGGAAGAGCCCCCAGCAGAGCAGTGAGGAGGCCTTACTGGCTTTTATTTCACATTACAACATGAAAAAAAAAGGTCACACTTCAGACATTTTCTTCACAGTAATGTTGACAAGCACAGTCCAGGGGCCACTGGCTTCAGGGCCCACTCCGGTAGCACCTTCTGATTTCTGTGAAGTTAACAAAGGCAGCCAAAACAGACCTAGAAAATTATTCTTGGCTTTGATAGATGTATGACCACTATCTTTCAAAATCAACAAATCTTTGTGATTGGACATCCATGTTGTCCAGTGGACATGTTGGGATGAAGTCAGCACAGGGGATACCTGCTCAGTCCCACTACAGTGTTCACCCCCTTCACACAGCTCTACACCACTCGTGCTTTCTCAGCAGGTGGGTCACCCTCCAGCATCAGGACATCCACAGTCACCACAATGAAGCACACACCACCAGAAACTGACACCACCAACAATGTTCCATCCAAGCAACAAGTGTGAGTTATTACTGCTGGTTTTCAACACTGAGGCTGGAGTTACACTGTTCAGGTAGAACTGGGGTAGGAGGCTCACATGTTATTCCTCAAGGAAACACTTGAGGGTCCCACCACATGTGACAGCTCTGGCTCTTTAAACAGGTACCAGCTGTTCTTTACCATCACTGTGGAAGATTTGGTTGAAGGAGTGACCCTTCCCAGTGTAAGAAAATTAAGAAATTAAATCTTTCAGATGGAATCAATAGCTCCCACACAATTTTAGCAGAGCAGCCATCACACAACCCTCTAAGTCCCCCCCATAGCCTTCCACACACGCATCAGCCATCAGCAAAAGTGCTATACAGACAAGAGATTGACACGGGTCCTCAGGCTGATTACTCACCACAGCAGTGTGCCCTCTGTCCTTCCCCTTATGTGAATACTACAGGGCACCCACACCGGGTTTTGCTCTGGGCTGGGCAGCTTTCAGTTAAGATCTAAATTCCCTTAGCTGGATATTGGGAAACACCAAAGCAAAGGGATGTGGAGCGCACCTCCTCCTTTGCTAGGCTCCTGCTCTAGCCTGCAGCAGTTATGCCACTCTCAGGGCTGACACAGACTCCCTGGCTTTTGCAAACCCCGCCAGCACACAAACCCATAAAATCTGTATAGCAGTTGATTTTGATCTGGTCTTCTCATGACACAGCCACATCCTAGTATGTGGTAAACTTTGGCACACGTGAGCAGCAACAGATCATTTCCCACCAGGGTGCCAAGTTTCCTCCAGCACCAGCTCTCCTTTAGAGATCCTTGCACATCCAAGGAGCAGCAGAGCCTCATCCCTAGGGATAAATAGAGCTGACTGATATCCTACAACTGGGCCCCAAAAGAGCAAAGCAGACGCTATCTTAATACAGGAAAGACCATCAGATTTCAGAGCAGCAGCTTCAACTTTTCTCTCTTTAAATGCTCATATCATTTACAGTCTGAATTGGGTGCCTGGGCAGTATCAGTTACATGGATTAGGAGCTGTAGAGGACATTAGTACAATTCTTCTTCCTGAGGTTTTTACAGCTTAATGGACAGGAAGCATTGCTGGTGAGCCTCCTGCTTCTGATGCTCTGACCAGAATCTCCCCCAAAGCTCCCCATCTTCCCTTTGTGCTTTTTTCTGTCCTAGAATCACTTTCAATTAACAGTACAAAAATAAAACAGATGTCATCCATCCCTCCTAAGCTGCACATGCATAATTCATCAACATGCCCTAATTGATTCTCTCATAACCATGAGCACTTCTGCACTTGGCTATGTCATTCTTGTCCAGCAGAGCACAATTTATGAAGTTTTATGCAACTTGGAAAAGGCACTTTCAAGTGTTACCTTTCACAGCTTTTCTGATCGGAACTTCAAGTTATATCTCAATATACAGAGCCCTCAGGCCTCGGTTTTGTGTCCAGACAAAAGTGTCCATCGAGTAATTCTGCTGCACTGGTGTTCAGTGCCCTGACCGGGAGACCATACTGGGAGAACATACCAAGCTGCTCTGGATATTCTGGGCCCTCTTCCCGTAACAGCATCTTTAAGAGAGGTAAAAGGCAGGATTTTTTGGGAAGGTGTCCACACCTCTGAATAAATGTTCTGAAATGTGCAATCCATAGACCATGTAGGGAGTTGAAACATCCTTGCAAAAAAAACTTTCCTTGAAAGTCACTGAAGCACCTCCTAAACCTGCTCACCCTGCCACAGGGAACAAGGCTCTGTGACAGCTGTGTAGACAGCAGGAGAAAAATACATATCCCATCAGGAGGATAACTCAGCTTTGCCTTCAGTGCCCTGACACTAAAATACCTCTGGATTCTCCCATCCTTAAGCTCTGTTAAAGAGTTCAGGAAACTGAAAGCCTGTGATGGGATGCTTAGAAACAGAGTGGATACTAACCAGGTGCAGCCCACAGACTTGTTCAAAGGAGCAGGTCTGAATTCCACTCTACAACCCAAGTAGCTGTCAGTCAGCATGTGACACCCCACTCAAAGCAATTAATAAATCACTAACCTCATCACTGGCACAAATGTGTTGGGTTTGATAGCACCATAAATCACTGCAACTGTTTCTTAAGTACTCTAGTGGCAGCACTACAATGGCTATAGCATAATTCCTACTGCTGGTGGCCATACCCATTCCTAGATCCTTCTCTTTTCAGTGTTGGCTCTAACCCATGTTGCTTTACCTCACATGAAGGAGACATATTCATCAGTGCACTGTGGTGACACTACTTGTGCTTCTTGCAGATGTTCCCTGGCCAGCAGTCCTACACAAGCGCTCTGCATCATACCACTGTTCACTGTTGCTTAACCACATCTCTGTTGCCTCCTTTTTCACATTACTCTGATTTATTTTCCCAGTTTCCTTCTTTGGTGCTTGCTCTGGGTGCTGTTCACTGTTCCCTTGGCTGCCTGCTACACTGTCCCACTGTGGAAGAAAGGAACACAGTCCCTCACTCACAGCAGGCCCATCCAAACTGCAGGATGGGAAACCTGCAGGTGCTGCCAAGTTGTTTCCACCCTGGGAGAAAAACTTGAGCAGTCACACAGAGGGAAGGAAAGTAAAAAAAAAAAAATCAGAAGTTCACCCTATTTTTAACATCACACTTAGTATAACATTAAGCTTTGTTCGGAAGGACTTGGTCAAGGAGTTACCAGGGAAGCTTATTTTAGAGGAGCCTGTTGAGCTTATGGTGGTCCAGCTTTATTGACATTTAACCAGCATCGTGATATCCAGCTGGGATTTCACTCACACCTCAACACTCAGTCTGCAGCCTTCTCCTCTCCCCACTAGAAGGGGCTAAGGACCAGGCACCAGAGAACAGAAACAAGGGAGTTTTGTTACAGACAAGTTAAAAGGTGATCCTCAGTACATGAAACATTTTGAATGCTTCCTCTAAACGCTATAGTTTTGCACTGGCCCAATCCACAGGAGTTACAGTGTTGTTACAGAACAAGACCTTCCTGCTTGGAGAGCAGGCGTTTATTTTGCTTCCTCACCCCTATGGTGAGCTGCTCTGGGAAGGATTACAGTACTGAAATGCTGTAATGCCATTGCATAACTCAGCACGGCTCACTCAAAACACGCTTCAGCCTTCAACACCCCATTCTCAAACACTGGGTGACAGAATCGGGCACAGCCACCCCGAGAAGGCAGCAGGAAGGCACCACCTCCTCTAGAGGGAAGTGGAAAGGTTTACAGTTTCAGGTCAGGGAAGGGAGTAGCAAAGATGTGATGATATACAGAGTAGCAGGAGTGAGGGCAAGACAGGGTGCTTTGCTCATGGGAGAGGAGTTGGTGTATTTAAAGAAACAAAAGTAACGAATTTAAGAACTAATATAAGGCAACACCTTATTAGTAAAGGTCACAGTTGCTCCTGGCGATCCCCACAGCAGGATACCCCACTAAAGCAGGACACCCTGCTTAGCCACCCACCACAGGGACAAGGACTGCGCAGCCACCAGTGAAGCCCACCTGCAGAGCCCACAGAGATCCGCAGCACTCAGCCCTCCCCTGGAGGGGGGCAAAGTCAAACCTGCAGCTCCAGCACGTGTAAGCGCATCATTGAATTACCTGCAAAGACCCATTAGCATATTCACAGCAAAGTCAAAGCCATTTTAAAGTTACAGGTTGTATTTTAAAGTTAAAAGTCAAAGCCATTTTAAAGTTGTGGGGGTTTTTTTCTTGCTCAGCTTAGCCAGAGCCACATACTATGGCACAACTGAGGAGTAAGCAAGCCAAATAGAACTTTACAATAAGGCATTACCAGATTCTTGTTTGCTACTAAGCCCAGCCTCAGAAACCAGCCATCTTCACACCCTCTCCTAGGCTCAGCTCACTTCTTTTAAGCCCTCCTTCCAAACCAGCAGGTGGGTTGCAGCAGGTGCAGCAAGGTGAGCACAATAACATCCACCCCAAAAACACAATGACCTTTTCCTGTCCAGCGTGGGATTTCTGCATCCCAGGACATTTCACTCGCTTAGGACAAGAGGAGGGCACGTGCTAAAAAACCACCTCCTTATCTTCCTTACCAGAAAATAAACCCAGTGGCTGGTCAGGACTGCCTTGCCTTGCCACCAGCTGTGCTGTGGAAGCTACAAGGACAAGGGTTATGTCTTTCCAGCAGACAGCTTCAGGCTTGCCCTTACTGGAGTCACAACCAAATTTTTGTGCTGCTCCAAAGAGAGACAAGGCAAACTCCTTCTGCCAAGACAGGAGCTGGGTCACACAGCTGGGCAAGGACAGTGTTTGCTTTGCTTTTCCCTATAGCCAGCTCTACTTTTCTGTCATTAGCCGCGGGGCAGAGAAGATGACGTGATCCATGACCAATGAGAGTAGATTTTCACCTCCACTCCTCTGCCAGGACCTCATTTCCAATGCTACAATAAGCTTTCTCCTGGGGAATTAACTTTGAAAGCACTTCATACAAGGGGCTTTTCCCCTGTGTGGTAGTACTGTCCCTGTATTGGGCTGCAGGTGTCAGGGCCCTCTTAGGCCTTAATGGCCCTGACCAGCCTCACCTGGGGCTTCCACTCACAGCCCCCATGCCCATGGGCACAGGGGCTCTATTTAAACACAGCCCAGGGCATATTGTGCTGGGTTAGGTCTAGATTCTGGTTGGTGTTATTGGATGTGGTCTGTAGACTCATTTCTTAGTCTAACTTTTGCTCAGCCTGATGACCAAGAGCTTGCCTGATGGTTTGGGTTTTTGGTTAATGTTGACTGCTGTCCCTCAGCTTCTTCCTTGGTTATTGTGGAATGAGCACTGACTGGTGAGATCCCTGTCCTGCTTGTCCTGAGATCCCTATGGCTCCCAGTTTATCATTGCTATTAGAACAGCAGATATTTACTATTGATAGAGAAGTGAGGGGCTACTTTACAGTCCCTACTCTTTTCCCTGTGGTTGAAGCTGCTGTCCTCTGTTCTCAGACTGCCTGTTGATGAACACCCTGGGTCTCTGCTGTGACTATGGGCTCTATGTGAGTGATGCTGATAGGTAGGATGGATATAAACCAGCTAGAAAGAGCAAATTTTCTTCTGCTTTGCTCAGTTTACAACTGTATTCTAATTGTTTATCCAGACTCTTATCCTCACAGATAAGGATGGCAAAGAAAGGAGTTTAGGGAAGGATATATGAAATTAAATGACTAATGATACAAAGCTTCTTGGTTTTGAGCAGATATACAACAGGCAGAACATTTATGGGTGGAGCTTTGGGAAGAGACTAGTGTGCTTTTCTTACTAATGTTGATAAGACATATATTTGCTTCTCTATCCTATAGACTTATCCAGGGTTTACTATTAATCTGCAGCCACAAAACAAGATTGCCAGCTTTTCTCTTTGCTTTTCAGTATGCTTTTCACCCTCTTCTTTGTTCTTCATGTGGGAGCTAATCTTTTGTTTCTTAAAACACCTGTAATCACTGCAAATTCCTTGATTTAAGCAACCCATATGTAGGGATTAGTGTTGATTTCACTTTGCATTTATTAGCAGTAGTGTTTCCTTTTCAGTATGCTAATCGTGAGGCAATGCACCATGTGAGACTCTCTGGTCATACACATGACTGCTTGTTCAGGCAAAGAAGTGTTCATGTCACCAGGAGCTGCTCCTTTCCTGACACTCTGCTGGTATCCGTGGTTGCATCTCACCTGGAGCCCTGCAGCTATTGCCCGCTATCCACCACACAGAACCTGTTGGACTGGAGGAGTTTCCCCAACATCCTGTGCACTGCAATTCACATTTCAGTGTTCAAAATGCCATACAAATAAATGTAAGCCATAGCATCTCATGCTTTGTACCTACATTTTCTTTGTTGTTATTCTGATGTCCTCCACTGTTTTATTACCAGTTGGTATTAGTCACATTTCTTGTGATGCCAAAACATTGTTCTAAAACATTGGTGGAGCTGAAGATTAATATAATTGTTCTAATAGCAAGGATATTCACAGCAGTTATTCTTGCTTCCTCACTTAGTGGGAATATACTGGTGTAATTCAGTGCTCTTTGCAGTCTCTGTGCTCTTGCAGTGGGTGGTATCTCAATTTTGCAATGATCTTACATCATTGTAGTCTGCTTTCCCCCCCCCAATAGGTGATTTCATTCATTTGGAAAACAACCCTTAAACAACAACCATTTAAACTACATTAAACAGTAGTTTTCCCTTTCATTGACTGCTCTAGCTTTACAATTGTTTCTGAGGTTCAGAAGCTTAAGGAAAAACCTCTGTTTCCAAAGCACACTTTCATTCCTGCAGTCTCTGGGGACATGATGTAACGACGTAGTTTTGATGGGGGATGTATTTAAGTAGGGAAATTATGGAATTGTATATAGGAAGAGGGTAATCTTGGGCCTGCTTTTATGCATAAAATGGGAAGCAACATTAATGTCTTGTTGCTTCCCCTGTCTGGTGGGAGCCTGGGCAGGTGAATGACCTCCCCTGCTCAAATACAGCATGACCTGCCCAGCCACGCCATGGGCAGGAAGGCAGGGAGGACAATGCAATTGAGGGGCTGTGCAATTATTTTTGGAAACTTACTGTTTACAGATCAGAAAGATAGTTAAAGTGACAACATACGTGTTGGAAATGTTTTGGGAACTGTACAGCATTCCCTTTCATAACCAAAGGGTTATGAAACAGCAAATAGTTGCCTTTTAATAGTCCAGGGACTGGGACATGTTCAGCATGTGGGCGAAGAGGACCCAGATCCTTCCTGCTCTCCAGCTTCTGGCAGAGGAAGCAGCCTCTGAGATTTCCCTCATCATCCCATGTAGCGATCCAGCACAGGACCCATATAGACATCCAAATGTACCACTTCCTTGCTCTTTTCTACCTACCTTCTTCATCTACATGGCACTGGTGAGAGCAAAAGTGGGGAGTAAAGGGAACCATACGGTTTACATTAGTGTCTGCACTCTCGTCTAGACCACACAAAGGATGATGCTGAGAAAGATTAATTTGCTGAAGTTAATTGGCATTAGGAAGGGGAAGGTATTAGTAACAGTTTTATTTTCAGTTTATTTCCAAGCATCCAAAATAACTATGCAAAAAAGGCAAATTAATCAGCAAAGCGTCCATGCTGCAGCCAAGCTGCACACACCCATAGTGGGGGATTGTTACAGATGGCTAAGCCTGGAAACACTGCATAGCAACCAGAATTATGTGAATTATTAGGGGGAAAATTAAAGAAAAACCACAAAAGAGGAGACAGAAGCAGCCAGAAAATGACTGGAACTCTAGCTGCAGAAGGTTAGAAATCAACCAAGTGTTAGGAGTGTAGTTTACCCAGACAAGTTTGCATATGCTTGCCAACAGCTTCCATGGACACAGCAACCCTGGTGTGCTTTGACATGGAGTCACAAATGGACAGGACATGGGGGAGAGGGCTGCAGCAGGAGATAACAGCCCTGGTCACTCCTTTGTACAGCTGCTTGCTCCACAGGAGTGAAAAGCAGTGATCAGAGAAGGTTTTTCCATTCATACAGACTACTGGAACACCACCAGGCAGAGGAGGTGTTTCTGAACATGGCTGTCATACTCTCAGCTCTGCTGGGAGATGAGCTGGAGGCAGGGACTCTGGCTCTCAGGGTGCTTTGATGTTATCAGGTCTGTGCACCTCTCAGGGCTTTGCAGGAGAATTGCCGAGCTCTCTGGTTGTTTCAGGCTAGAGGTATATTCCACAGCACGCAAACTTGTTTTTCTTAGTCATCTTTTATTTTCTTAGTCATATTCAGCTAGTCCTCACCCTGGGTCTAAAATTGCTTGTGTACAGTCTGGATGCAGAGCTGAGCAGGAAAGGATTGCTCCCAGCTGGTGCCTGCATGGGAAGGAGACAGCTGAATTCCCAAGAGAGGTTTGGGACACAAATGCTCCCAGCAGTCAAGCGATCAGAGATGGGGTGACAGGCTCTGAGCATAACTTGCAGACCTGGGTGCTGCGACTGTGGCAGAAGCACAAGGTGAAGTCAAAGACCTTCCAGAAAATGAGCTCAGGGATGAGGGGGAGCCATAGCCCTGCTTCTAGCAAACCCCTCTCAGCCAGCTGCTGCCGAGTCCCTCCTGGGGATTATTCCTAACTGAGCAAATTCCCACTGTCAGGTGCTGTTTCTTGAGGAAGGGACATATAAGCTGTGATTAAGCTGTGGAGTATGGTAGTGTCTGCAGGGTGACATATTCTCCTACATGCACAGGGTAAGGGGTAAAACTCCACCAACTACAAAATCCATGTGTTAACAAAGTCTTAGTAAAGATTCAGCCAGGGAAGGCCTCAAGAAAAAAGCAGCATTGGAAATAGGAGCAAAAACTTTTCTCTAAAAACGTAGGGAGACTTTGCAGCCAGCCCAGCAAGCCAAATGATTTTGTGAACTTACCTGGCTGCAGGAAATCTAGTTTCTTCCTCCTCCTCCTCTCCCATCTTGTGTGCTCTTGGGAGAGAGGTGCTAATCAACTCCTGGCAAGGAGGGAAAGAGTTTAGAAGAGTTAGAGCTGTGAGACCTCAGTGCTCCCTTTTTAGCTGTCACCTTTGTAAAAGGGAGATACAGGGAGTCGCACGGTTAGATCTGGAGTTGCTGCTCTAGAGCAGATGCTAAATATGAATCTCCTGGATGGTGGGTAACCGCAGCTGGTTTGTAAAACTTTCCACAGCAGGCAATGTTGTTCCCTACAGCTCTCCCTGGGGGATTCATCTTCCGGGAGATGCCCCCATTGCTTGTGGGCAGCTTTCCGTAGCCCAGGAGAGCATAACGCTAGTTAACAGTAACTGGTGGGAGAAGGTTGTGTATCCCGAGGAGTTCATCAGGCAGGCAGCAGAGAGGTGCATCAGGCCATGCTACAAAACTGGCTGGGAAGGATCCCAGCCAGCACGCTGGGAGAGGCTGGCGTGGAGATGATTCAAAACGTCGATGGTGAAATCTTGCCTTTATTATCTTAGTCACTAACATCCCACGTATTTCAAGGAGACCAGCATTTTACTCCCACAATCCAAAGACAAAGCAAAATAAACCTTGGTACTACCCACAGCCACAATGCAAAACTCCGCTTTATGAGAAATAGCATCCTAGCCTCAAAAAGCAGCTAAACATGCCTCCCTCTTCCTTCCTGGTGTGAAGCTTTGCATCTATTGCTAAAATCTCCTGTGAGTTCTGCTGTCCAAACAGCCTGCAAAAGCCATAAACATCTCTCGTTGCTTCCTCCCATCTTTTTAACTTCTCTTTTGGGCTGAAGCATTGTTTTCCTCCCAGACTACACAGAAGATTACTGCCCAGACGCTACATTAAACTTAATGTTGCATTATGATAAGCACACAAACATTAAACACAAAACATAGACTGTCAACTAAGGTAATACAGGGAAAATTCTTGTCAGTCCTATCCGGTTGCACTGTCGATTTAGTAGGTCCCACAGCTCAGAAAGATCTTTTTCTCTGAAGAAGACCTGAAGCAAAAAGTATCAGGAGAAAAACTCGGTCTTGAAGAAGAAGAAAGAATCAAGAGAAAAACTCTCTCTGTTAAACAAACAAATAAATAAATAAATATTACTTCCTCAGCGTGACGAATAACAGAATTGTCCCTCCAGAATGCCCCTATTTCAGAATTATTTGCATTTTTGTCACAACTTCACAATCATATTGCAACAGCTAGATACATACACCTGAGAGATGGCAATTAGGTCCGGAATAATGTACCGCTTTTTAGGCAACAGTATTGTTTCCCAGGATTGAGTTTTGCCGTGCAAATGTGACTTGCAATATTGTTGCAAGTCAAGTGTACTAACAATCTCTGAACGGTATATACTTACACATAATAACTCACTACTAAACTCTGTATTTTTATAATTTGTTGTTCCTTTGTGTCCAGGAGTGGTAAAAATGTGTCTTTCTCAGAAACCTTTTCTATGACAGAGTCGGGTGGGGGTGTGCTACAGAGAATTTCAACTTTCAGCCGGGCTTTCAACCTGAGTGAAGAGTTTCAGACCTTCACGTCACCCGTTTAGTACCATTTGTGGTTGTTACTGGGCATCCAAACTGCTCCTAATCCCAGCTCCAGCAGCAGACAGCATGTTTAGATATTTTTCTGGTTATCATTCACCAATGCTGGTTTTAGAATAAGGATCTGTGTCCCAAAAGGAATAGACCTCTATGGAAAACACCCTGCACTCCCATAAATGCAACTAAATGCTCAGAAACAAAGCTCCCTGGAGATGAAAGCCCAGGAGTACCTGTCTGCAGTTGCTAACACAGTGTACCATGCCCCAGGAGGCAGTGGGATTTTTCTTCTTTGTGGGTTGGCACCAGACTGAATTACTAAAAATTCAGTGTTTTCCCCCTTTTCTTTCTGCCCTGTCTCCAAGTGCTTCTGTTTTGCTTAAGCAAAGAAATTTATAAAACTTTATTCTTTCTGTATTCCCTCCCCACTGACCTGGGCTATGGAACACCTCCAAGAAAGAAGAGATACTGTCACCTGCATGAGGGGGCAAGTGGAAGAGGGAGGGAAAGAGCCCTCGAGCTGGTGCTGCTGCCTTGACCTGGCGTTTTGAGTTCAGCAGTAGAACCAACATTTAGGAATTCACCCATGACAGCAGGGATGCGGATCTGCACCATTAATGCCACACACCGAGCCCCCCCTGCATTTCCAAGGTATGTGGGGTTGATGGTGCTCAGTGTTTCGGTAAGCTGCCCTGAAAGATCCCTGTTCTGGAGCATTTCTGGGGCCGTGGAGGCAGTTCGGGGTCTGAGCAGCACAATGAGAGATGTTGCTAGAGGAAGTCATTCCTTCTGGGTGAAAAAACCATCTTTTTTTCTGTTTCTTTGCAGGGGGAAACATAGGAGACAAGTGTCTTGAGTAGATCCCAGCAGAAGTTCCTGCAGCCTGTCCCTCTTCACAGCTCTATGTTACCTCACTTCAGCTGATGATTTTTCCCATGTCAAAAGCTGCTGAATATTCTATGCTGCTAGGGCAGCTCCAGGGCTTCTTCCTTGGTGTGGCTGAGTTTAAGTGAGAGTGAAGTGATCGGTGTTCAGACTCTACAGTGGTCCAGGTTCAAATGTCTTGGTGATTGCAGTGTCACTATGCATGAGTGTCTCCTGTAACCACCACCACTGTCAAACCAGAGTTTAGGATTACCAAACACTGCAAAAACTACGTATGACAAACATCACATAGTTGTTACTAAGACCCTCCATGGAATCCCTTGGGGATAAAACAGCTCGTGAGTCCAAAGTTAAACATTTACACACATCTACAGTGTCTGCAATCATTCTAGCCCACCTTCATCAGTTTGCTTATTGTTTTCCCATGCCTTGAAACTGTCACATACAGACACTTGACCCAATTAACCTCCTGTAGAGAGGTCATGAAGAGAACAGATATATAACCTGGATTTAAGGCCTGATAATCTCTCTAAAAAAAAAAAAAAAAAAAAAAAAAAAAAAAAGAGAGAGAGAGAGAGAGAAAACCAAAACAAACTCCTCCCTCCTCTTAAAAGGGTAGCTGTCCTAAAACCATATTTTTTCCTGGTTTTGTTTAGTCTTTGTTTTTTAAAGCTGCTGTTGTTACTAGTAATCCCTGAGATCCTTGTTGCTGGAAAACATTAGGAGGTATTTGTTTATATTCCCAGTGTGTGTCTTGCAGGCATTTCACAGCACGCTGTGTATAATCTTTTCTTGCTTCCTCCTGTATGAAGAGTTTTCTTTGCTGATTGAGTGGCTGTTTCCTATAGTAACAAAACAGATAAAAATGGAAAACCCTTGTTAAACCACGAACACTAGCAAGGGATTTTGTGTTGTGCCTGAAATGAACTTTTAACTCATTCTCAGTTAGAGAAATGCGTTTAGTCAGAAAACCACTTGTCATTGCCATAAAGCCACTTTCTGCGTACTTACTCCATGTACTTAATATCCCCTACTTTCTTCATGTTCTGCCTTTTTTATTCTGTGTACATCATTTATCTTTGCACTTCCACTCTCCCAAAGGCTCTTGCCCATTTGCTGGATCACGGATGCATCCCCCTTGGTAATACACAGCCCATACATCACAGGACACATCAATAATCCCACTTTACAGTGACTTGGGAGAGAGGAGAGGTACAAATATCTGCTTGAAACTGCTAGATGTGAGAAGCTGTGAGAAACTGAGGACAAAGCTCTGAGCAAGACTCTGCCCGGTACGAGCTACTGTGGTCAGGATTCAGGTGTCGTGCTACTGGAAAGCAAGAGGTTTATGCCAGTGCATGAACCTCTACTTCACACAACAGCGATCACTTTGTATTATTTAACTTTCCTGTTGACTTTTAGCTTGCGACCGCAGATGCGCTGTCATTCAGATGCTCAGCTAGGCAGAGTTATGTGTTCTTGGCATCGGAGTGAGTTCTGAGTGGAAGGTTTTGGCACTAGTCTGTCTGGAAGAAAGCTGTTTGTCTGCTTATGTTCTCATTAGTATCTGAGCTGATGAACTACATTCTTCTGCATTTCTATGTTCCTAGATACAGATCTGGCTTCTCTCTGCAGTCTGGGCTAAATTCTCAGCCAAGCTATTGCTTGGGGGGAGCTGGCTGGTGAACCTGTGTCTGCACTGCTGAATTCACTTGGAGAGCCTGAGGTGCACTTTCTGCCTGATGGCAAGTCCTGCAGACCCCGCAAGTGGTCAGAATTTTTAGTGTAGTTGGCCTTGATACAGTCTGGTCTGTGACGCTTTCGAGAGTCAACTGCTTCTGCTGATTTGCAGTGCCAGAGCAATGCACAGTGGTAGCTGGGACCCCTGTAGGTCTCTCCCCAGCCCCTCCTCACAAACACCTTAGCTGGTCTTAGCTTGTGTTGTGGTGTTAGCTCCAGCCCAGAGAAAAACCTGCCCCAGAAACCATGCTATCAGTCTTCTTTTATCACTCTTTTCTCTTCCTGGAAATAACCACCCTTGTACCCTTTTTGCAGCAGGTAATGTCAGCCTGCTGCCACTGTCCCTCACTCTGTCTCTTCTGGGAAGCAGAGAAGTTTTATCTGCTGCAAGAAGCTTCTCTTTGCACTTTGCTTGGTCTTTTCTGCTGGAAGGAAAACCCAAATGCTCCCTCCACACACTGGAGGAGGCTTAGCTCTCAGAAGAGGTGGCAACTGCATTCCCTGGGGCAACATCCACCTCTACTGCCCTCTGTGCATTGCCTCTTCACATTCCACTCATGAGCGGTCTCCTGACCAACCACTCAGAAATAGCAAAGAAGAACAGGCAGGATTTGATTGAATGAACAAAACTTTTTCTGCACTTTTACATTTTATTTCTCCACCCAGTTGTTGAATGTTTGCAGTTGCGGGATGTTTGTGCACACAAATGGCTCTTTCTAAGCACATCAGTCCCAGATGATTGCTTATTAACTTGCACTTTGGGCTATTTTGTGCTCTTTCCTCTCCTCCCAAGGGGATGCTGGTCTGGTGTGATAATCCTGGTGTGCCACCTAGTGATTGGACTATTCCTTCATCACACATCATTTACCGTGGGCACTGAGGGCACCTGTTTTGGCCCCATTCACCCACAGTCACCTGAATTGCAGGTAACTTGTGGCAATGCCTGCAGTCCCTTCACTGTGCTCAGTGTGTCCAGGCAGGGAGGATCCCACTGCACTGTTTTCTCTTGCTAACTCCCAGTTTCTATGTCTTTTTCTCCCATCTTTCAACTGAAGTATCTGCCGTCTCACAGAGGTACATAAGAAATGGGAGGAGACCTGCTGGCTGCCAGTTTGCAGGTCACCCATGGCCATAATCTAATCCACCAAGCAATATTTTTGCACAGCATGTGAAAATTTGGCATTACATACATGGCAAGCAGGTGCCATCGGGGAGCCTAGACAGTGTTTAAAGCCTCTGCAGCATAAGGGATATTGCACATATTAGCTGACAAGGTACTGCATTGCACCTCCTAAAACACCTTGGGAACTATCTGGGCAGATCAAGGCTGGAAGAGCGATAGATGGTAGCAAGGCTGGAGCTGAGACGTTCCCGGGAGAGCTTTGTGTCTGCTGCTCACTCCCCACAGGACCTGGAGGTGACAGGCAGGGTGGAAGGGGGGAAAGTGCTGTCCAGAGGAGTGCATCACAGCTGAACTGGTGTGCAGGCAGACTGACCTCCACTGCACTCCTGGAAAATGTCCTCTGTTCCTGACTGCAGCTCCCCAGACGTCTGACCTCCCGCCTGGTTTCTGCAGTCCCCTGGGGCATGGGAGTTGTAAAGAAACACCCTGCAGTTTACAAGCATCTTACCAGGGCAGGTTCAGACCCTCCCAAAAGTTTGGTTCTTGGCAGTGCACCCTTCCCTAGATGCTGGCAGTGAATCCAGCTGGGTGCTGGGTGCAGTGCTGCACACACACTAGTGCTGAGAAGGACTGGACTCTGTTACTGGACTCACTACTCACCTGCTATGAGTCATGCAGCAAAATTATGCTGCAGAGGTTGGTAACTGCTAAGTCAGTAGTTACTGTCTCAGCTGCCCTAAAACAGAAGCTCAATTGCAAGTAGAAACATGGTGAGGTGCAAACTGACTCCCACAAGCAGATAGGGCAATTAATAAGAGGTGAAGTTCAGGAAGTCAATAAATGTTGTCAGTGTAGATCTGTGTTGGAGGTCGAGCTAAACAATTGACTCTCCTGAAAGCCTAAAGGATTCTTCCTCTCCTGGTAAGGCAGCCACCGGTAAGCAGTCTCTCGGAATGTTGTGAGCTTCCTGATCACAAGCCTTTTTTTCCTCATTCTCAGAGCAAAGGTGTGCTCAGGCGGGAAGGTGAAGCTGCTGCCTGGATGCTGGGTCTGGGGCATTTGCCTTTGTCAGCAGCTGTGAGTGGGTGAGGCATCCCAGCCACATATTTCCACTCTTAGCTGTACTCAGGCACCCTCTGGAAACACAGTTTGTGTCTCCCTGGGTTCTCTTCCCAGCACTGGTCCTCCTTCAATTCTACAATTAATTTGCCTTAAGTCTACAAGCTTTATTAGAGGCTGGTGAAGTGTGTTTATCTTCTCCTTATAAACTGCTGATCTTACCACAGTATTGTGAGGAGATCTGGCGTGTGACGGCAATGGAGACAAGTGGTTATTTTGTTCAGGTGAGTTCAAATCTTGATTCAGCCTGAAGTCATTGTTACTATCAGTTGACCATCACACGCGAGTATGTTGTCTTTCCTGCTGGGGAGTCCCTGGGGGTGAACACCCAGAGGTGAACCTTCCTCTCCCTGCACACCACAGGCCTCTCTCTCTGCAACCTCTCAGCCACAAGATCCTGCAGGAAAGGAAGTGCATGCTTACTTCTGGCCTCTTGTTTTCATCGCTCCACAATCCACAGCAATATTTTGGTTTTTTTTTTCTTCAATTTCACTATTAAAACGAAGTGTTAGTGTGAGGGTGGGGGCTCACTCACTACATCCAGTGCTCAGGGGGATTTCTGCTGCAGGATTCTCATCGCTGCAATCATTATCCTCTAGTTAATCAAGACCACAAAGTCTGTCCTGATTTCAGCTGAGATGATAGAATTTTATTTTATTTTTTTCCTAGTGGTTGCTGTGTTTCAGATTTGCTATGAAAGCGATGTCAATAATGCATATTGGTTTAGTTGTTGACAGGTGATGTTTATATTTTTCAAGGACTTTTATTAGCTTCCCCTAGAAGCTGATAAGGAACATGAACAGAACGACGGAATGGCCAGTGGAATATTCTGTACCATAGACGTCATGCTCGGTATATAAGTGGGGTTATTTAGGGGGCAGGGGTAGTCATGATCGCTGCTCAGGATGGTGCCAATTCACCAATTTACCTGGTGGTGAGAGTGATTTGTGTCTTGTATATTCTTTTGCCATTATTATTATTGCTATTTCGCCTTTTCTGTTATTGTTCTATTAAACTCTCTTTATCTCAACCCGTGAGGGCTTTTTTCCCCTTTTCTTTCCCCTCCTTTTTCCCTGCTTCTCCTTGCCCTTCCGGGGCAAGGGGGAGAACTGTAAGCAGCTGCACGGTCCTGGTCACCAGCTGGGGTTAAACCATGATACAGTCAAATATTTTAAGTGTGGCAGCAGAATCTGTACCTCCCTAAACACTGCCTGGGGCAGGGGTTTATACGTTTGCAGTGTAAGAAAGGGGGTTAATGTGGACGCTGAGGGAGGAAGCACCTCATCTGGGAATGGTGCCAGGGAATATGAAACCTTTCCCTGAGAGGGAGGACCCTGTTTCCTCCTATTTACTCTCATATATTCTTTTAAGAGAAGAGCTTCTGCCAGCACCTGGGCAATTTCGAGAGGACTGCAGCACAAGCTGGGGTTTCTTTGCATTCTTTCAAGAGAAGCCAAGTTAAAGGGGAGCTCATACTATCTAGGCCCTGCAAAGCGAGCCAGCAGGACTCTCACCTGCCCTGTGGGGAGCAAGAGTGCTAGATTGAGTCCTCAAATATCTCCTGAGGCCAGGAAATGCAGGAGCTGGAGGCCTGAGCACCAGGCAGCTTGTGTAGGGAGCTGTGGCAGAGCTGCCGGCGGGTGGCTGCAAGCTGTTCTACTCTGACAACGTAGCGGGCTCTTGCAGTGAAGCAGGAGGCTCCAAGCCCCCTCACCTGCTCAGGTGAGCCTGGGGACTGAACTCTATTTGCTCTGAGAAGTGACCCTCTCTACCTCCAGTGTACCGTAGATGTGGCAGGAACTGGAAACTTTAATTTTGCTCTTTGAACTCGGGTGATGAGGAGAAGGGTGCACCTCTGCAGCCTCCTCCTGAAAGGCTCTGTGGCTGGTCTACGGGCTGCCAGGTGCCTTGCAGGGGGAGAAGAAGGTGCAGCTGTGGATGGACTGCTCTTCTTTAGCAGGTAACAATGCTGCAGGCAGGCCTGTTACCTTTGATCCTCCAAACAGCCATGGGGGAAAGTGGATCCTTCTAGGTCTTCCTCCCCCTCAGACGCTGTGACCTTGCTGAGAGTGCATAGATCATCTCCATGGGTAACTTAATATGCCAGGGGCAAGGGATAGTTTTCTGGAAGGGACAGAGGGCTTCATTGCTACAGGGCCAACATTAACTAGTAAAGATTAGAAATGAATTTTCTTTATAGGAAAGTGGCTCTTAACTTGAATCAGGAGAGAAACGATGCTCCAGGAGGGAGGGTACAGCTGGGAAATCAAACCCCAGAGTGCCATGCTTTTTCTTTGTGGTCACGAGGAGGTTGAGCAGCCTTAGATCTTCATGGGTATTTAGCATTTTACCCCTCAGCAGCCTCTGGGGTCCTTAAGTGAGTGAACATTTCCAAATATAGGACCTTAGCCTGTGCTGCCCATCTCTCCATCTAGAAAATGAAAAGCCTAATGTCTACCTGTCCCCTGCAGTGCTGGAATGGACAAGCCTGTTAAAGACAGAACAGAGGGGAATGCGTCAAGGGTTGAGTAGGAACAGAGGGAGGTGAAAATCCTCCCACTGATAAATTGCAAACACTGCTCTGCAAAAGATTTAAGATACTTGATGGTATCATGGTAATTTTTTGCGTGTCAGAATTGCTAAACATTCACGGAGTTACAACTTATTACCATTGCAAAAAGTGCCTCCCAAAGAGCTGGGCTACTCCCACTGCGGAGCCCACAGGCAAAGAAAAAAGATCCCAGAGGAACGGAAGACTTTGCACATGGAAAGAAAACAGGGATGGGACCCTGCGAGGCTGAAGGGTTTTGGACGTATCTCCTCCCAGGAGGGAGGGCCTGGAGAGGGGATGAGCTCCAGCAGCCGGGAAGAAGGGTGAGGATGTAGGAAGAGGAGCTTGCCCTAAAAGCCCAAGGGAGCCTGAGAAAGGCTTCAGCCCCATCGCGGCTCCCTGCTGTTGGGCATGGCTCGGAGCAGAGGCGGGTGTTCCGCAGCGCTGTGGGGTTTAGCTTCCACTGCCAGAAACAGCCCCTGTTTAACTGGGAAGAAACAGGATGATGTTCCCATCTTGCAGGTAACAAGAGGAGAAGCTGCTCTGGAGGGGGAGCGAAGGCACGCACACTCATTGTCAAGCTGCCTCTCACTAAAACACTCTGCTGCCTGCCTGGAAGTGACGTTAAGCAGGTGAATGGTACAGAGACCAACACTCAGCCTTGACGTGAGAAAGGAGGAAAATGACAGAGCTGGTGAGAGTCTCTGCTGGGGCCAGAGGACAGGATGGTGGCCTGCCCGCCATTACCAGGGCAGACACCTGGGAATCGGGGCCTGCAGCTGCTGCTCAGTGGCTCCTCAGCGCCAGCCTGGAAAAAGCAGAGTAAAGAGTCTCGCCTCCCGGCCCGGAAAACTCCCCTTCGCCTACGAGCCTCTGGGCTGGACTGAGTGGGCGCAATGGCGGCGCCCAAAAGGAACTACAACTCCCAGATTCCCCCGCGGCTCCAGCGCATGCGTATACTGCTCAGCACGCGTGAACTCCGTTTCCCGGCAGGCCGAGCGCCGCGTCCTGCCCGCCTTCTCCTCCTCCTCCTCCCCCCCCGGCTCCCTCGCCGTGACGCGCCCGCGTGCCCCCTCCTCAGCGTGGTGACGCGCAAAGTGTGTGCCCGCCATAGCAATCGCGGCCGCCGCGGGGTGTGCGGGGCCGAGCGCAGGGGCCGGGGGCAGCGGCGGCAACCCAGCGAGACATCGGGCAGGTACGGGCCAACGGGCGGGGAGGGGAGCTGGGCCGGGCCGGGCCGCACCGCACCGCGCCGCCGCCGCGCTTTCCCTGGGCCGGGCCGGTTGGCGGCCGCGGCCTCCGCGCCGGGCAGGGGGAGGGGAGGAGAGAGGGGGGTCGCCTCAGGCCCTGAGGGAACCGCCGAGGGAAAGGGCGGGTTGGCGGGCGCGCTCCGCCCCCGCGCTAGGGGGCGCCCTGCGAGGGGCGGCAGGGCGCTGCGCCTCGTTTCTTCCCCCCCCCTTGCGGCCTGTCAGCCCGGCGGGGGGGGGAGCGCTGGGGGGGGGCGGGCCTGCGCCGCGCCGGCCCCGCCCGCTCGCCCCGGTCCGCCGCTGGCCTGCCTGCCCCCGCCGTCGGGGCTCTTCTTCCTCCTGCTGGGGAAGGGCGGCTCTCCGGCTTCGGGGTTTCCCCCCACCCCCACCACCCCCTTAGCTAACCTTTAAACCTTCGGTTGGAACGGGCAGCGCCGGCGGTTCCTGCCGTTGGGTCCTGGCGAACGGGGTAGGGGGGAGGGAGGCGTTGGGGACGGGACGTGCTGCCGCCTCAGAGCCCGCCAGAGCTGTCATGAGCCCGGGTGCTCCTGTGGGGAGGTAGGGCCCTCGGTTTTCTCTCCAGGCCTGTAAGGAGAGTGGGTGTTGAAACGGAGCCTTGTTTTCGTACCTTCCCTTGTAAACAGCAGAAGTTTGTTCCTGGTTTGGGTTTTTTTTTTTTGTGCTTCTTCAGGCAGATCAGCATATAGTGCCAGGTTTGTTTTATGAAAGCAGAAATACCAGGAAGCTAAATAAGCTTGTGGCTTTCTCTGGCCTTAAAAATATTCCGACTGTAACAAATGATGAAATTTTAAACAAATATTTAAAGCAGCATTAGGATTATGTTTTGTAGTAGCCACTAAATTGGGGTTTTGTTAGGGGTTAAAGTGGGAAGTTGAACAAGCAAGGTTCACTCAGAGCTTCACTCATGTATGATACCAAAACATGATTTTATTCTCCATAGATTGTGAAGATTTTGTTAGTTTTCTTCACAATGAGTGAACTTCATCAATGAGTGAACTTCAGTGTTGACAGCTCATTATGCTTCAGCATTAACTTTGGTACAGTTGTTACAGACTCAACAGGTTTAAGCAAATTGCTGTCTGGTATTTCTTCCATTTAAAGAATAACTGGGATAAAAGGGAGCTAGTTTTTTTTCATAAAGTAAAGAATTCTTTGTGTTAAAACATAACTATTGAAGAACATACAGATTTGCTGATCTGCTTGGTGTGTATTTAACTAGATTCCAACTCGCAGGCCCTTAATTTTCCCTTTTGGGGTTATGCTGTTATGTCAGACTTCTCATCTACATTATGTCCTCAGCCATACTTAGAATCATGTTTAGGAATAATACAAAACATGATTATTTAAGCTTGGTCACAGTGTAGTTATTAGAATTTGAGTTGGCTCTATACATGTGGATGTGCAAATCCTCTTGTAATTTGGGTACACATATGAATATAAATGTGCAGGCTTCCTACAGAGTTGATTAAAATTGATACTTTTTTTCCCCTGAGGTATGATTTTTGGTTTTCTTATGTGGTTCTCTAATTTGTCATTTAAATTGTTAAGGTATGGATTTTGTACTTGTTTCCCAAGTAACCAAATTGTTGGATTTCAAATGTTATGAATAGGTTTGTTTTCATACTTTAAACTGCATATCTCTATCGAAGTCAGTGTGTTCGGAACCTCATAATCACACGTAATCAGTAAGTGACCTGTAGCAGCGTTGCAGTTGGTGTGACGCTCGAATGTGTTGTAGAGGGAAAGGGTGAAGCTGAACCGCTTGAACTGTAGCGTGCGCTTATCAAGGTTTGCAGTTGGAGGTCAGCGGGACTTGTATTTCTTTGTTGTTCAGAGGTGTCTAAGTGACGCAAGCAGCAAGGTGTCTGAGATTTCAGAAACATGTGAGGGCTCCTGGGTATCTACGTCTGACTACTACTTCAGGTTTCTCTTCTCTGTCAAATTTGTACATCTCAGTTCAGAAGAGTAAAATGCTTACAAAACCTTTGCTGTGATATTGGAATATGTAGAAGTGTTTAATATTAAAGCAATGCCCTGGGTACCGCGGTGTGCCAAAACACGCACGTGGGGATTCTCGGTGCGAGTGCTCATGGTGAAAGTTAAGGTTGTAAATATTTGTCTTTCAAAGTGAAATCTTTTGAATAGCACTTTGTTTTGTTTATATCAGTTCTATCGATTCCAAATATTATATTTTGGTAATAGCAGTGTTTGGAAAAAGATATTCCATTCCTTAGCTGATTTGATAGTGTAATTGAAAGCTGTAATGGGCCTTGATTTTCAAAACTTATTAAAAAAAAAATAAAAATGGACCTCCTCCTGGTTTTAAATCCACAATGATTTAGCTGCTCCCTGTTCTGCTCATTCCTGGAGAGCAATTTAAGTTTGAATTTGTTCACCAGCTTGTCCAAGGGAAATAGTCAGAGTTGCTCTCTCAGGCCTTCCTCTCCAACAGGCCAGGTATATTTCTGACGCAGTGAAGTTCATACCATTTATGAGCATCTCCTTTCTGCAGAGTTATTTGCTTTGATTTTACATGGAATCCTTGAAAAAGGGTAATGCAGTAGGAATTGCTTTGGTTCTTGTATTAAAAGTCATTCACCTGCCATAATATTCCATCCATGTATATTTTACTGCTAACATTCATTAAGATGAGAACTGTGGAGGCAGGTGCTTTGAGGTAATTTCTGTTATTGCTGCTCTTTGTGGTGTTATGTAGAGTAGTCAAATTTATTTGAATAAATTGGGGGAGGGAAAAGCATTCAGAATAGATAAGATGCCTTGGAGAGACATTTAATTTCATTGCTGTGTACCAATAGAAAGGATGTGATTTTTATGTTTTAACTTTATTTCAGGAAAATAGTTGTGTGTCAGTTATTTAGATCTATAATGTGCTTTAAGTGAGGTAGTACCCTGGGTTCTAGGAACAGCTGGGTTTTTTCTGTTTTCACTTTGGTGTGGTACAGCACTGGGTGTCCCAGAGGGCAATGTGGGCAGTTCCTGTGGTCTTTCTGGCTGGAACTTTGTTGACCTGTTGCAGGTATTGCTGGACCTTTCTTATTTTCCAGCTAGAATAATTAAGGGTTTTTAGGGGAAGTAAACTATTCTTCAGATTGCAGTAGAGCCTGTACAAGTCTTATAAAAGCTCTGGGGTTGCAAGGCACTTTTTTTCTGTATCCCTTGGTTATAGAATGAAGGTGGAGATGTCTGAAATGGTTGAATGCAGATACCCTTACAACGCTTGCATTCTGAGGCTCAGAGTAGATTTGTCTGAATGTTTATCTGTGATGTTTAAAAGCACAGAAGTGCTGCTGGCAAGTGGTGTTCAGTTAATGAAAAAGGGAATGGAGCTTTATGTGCTTGGAATAGTTTTCCTTTCCAAAGGTGTTTTGGGGGTGTGTGTACACAATCTCATTATGTTTTGTTGCCTGCATTTAGGTAGTGTTTTTTCCAAAGCAATTTATGCATTTGCATCAAATTTCCCAGTCTAGTTCTGTGATGAATGAATAATGAATGCTCTAGATAAAATCATAATTACTTGTCATTTAGAAAGCATCGTCTTTCTTTATGCTTAGGTAGAGTTTTTTGTTAGCATATGCTTGTTTCATCTAGTACTTATCAAAATGGTTTTCTTCAGACTCGGTGTCTTGTAGTTGCAGGCTTATTTTTCAGTAGTCTTTAGGTGATGATTTTGGGGGCTTTTTCTGCCAGTTTTATCTTCAGCCAGGTGGTCTTCACTTGTCTTCCCTTTAACTAGCCAGCCACAACGCACTAAATTCAGAAGCACCTATGAGACAGGAGGTAGAGCTGTAGGGTTGTTCATCCATTCCCTGAATGAGGAAAGATTTTAAGCAAATTAGAGGTATCCAGTGCTCAGTTAAACCTGGCAATGTTTTTCAGAATGAACTTGGGCTATAAATGCTTATGTAATCTTTATTGACCTGTAGACTCTATAGTCTGTCATTTGCCTGATTCCTGAACGTGTGTTTCAGGAGTTGATGTGTATGTCACTGCCTTAAATATATTTGTATTTAACGTCGTTTTGGAAAGTTCTTTCTCTGGGTCAGTTATGACAAACAGATACTTAATTTGTTGGCAGATGGATATTGGCAAAGTTATGCCTAATGAAATACTGAAAATTTTCATGCATTTATGGACATGAAGGAATTTCTTTTGCTTTGGTTTCTTCCCCCTTCTCTTCAATACAAGGTCAATTTATAAATTAGGATTGGGTGTTGCTTCCTCCAGGAGTTACAGCTCTTCACAGCATTCGCAGCTATCACAGTCTGTCAGATTGGAAACTAAGGGCATGGCAGTGTTTTGAGACAGATTGTGTTCTGGTTTGGTCTGTTAATATTTCTAGTAGATTGTTATCAGACTGACAAAAACTGACGCCTGGAAATTTAGAGGCTTAAACAGAATCTAGAGTGATAGTTCCCTTCATTAAATGGTACCTTAACAAGTCACTCAGTACTGTAGGGGGATCTCACATCTGAGGATGGGAAGATAAATCTTTTGTCAGCTGCTGTCTTGTAGGTAAAGGCTGATAAACCTGAAGTAATTGCTCCAGTGCTGCCTGCTGTGATCGTTCTTCCTTCTTACTAGAGCCATTGACTGTCTTTGGAAGCCTTGAACAAGTAGTGATGGGGTGACCTGCTCTGTTTCCCAGCTGCTGCTCTTTTGGTGCTCCTTCCACTGCCCCCAGCTGCTCAGAACTGCCGCTTTCTGCTTCCTTGGCAGTGTGAAGCTAATATGATTCTTGGCACTTTCACTGCTGGCTGGAGAGTGTTAAACTGGGGTAATGACACTGACCATAATCTTGCTGCCCTGGCTTTGTTTCTTGAATTTCTTGAAAGCAATACCAAAGGACTAACTCAGGTCTGCTCATGGAATTGAGGTAGAGTTTTAAAAAGCTTCAATACTGAACACAGTTGGGGTTAGGTGTGCGTACTTCCTATCGTGGTCAGAGTTGTCATACACCAGTTAAGACTTGTGTTCAAAGTGTGCGTGTGTTCTTTATTCTTCAGGCAAAGGGCAAAAAAGAAAATTCCAACTTTTAAAGTGAAGCTCAGCAGTACTCTGTCAATCTTCTCTCACTCCTTGTTGTTGCCTCTTCCAAATTACTTATAATCTTGGATTTAGAGTATTTCAATGTGAGATTTCTTGCTCATTTTTCTGCTTTTTTTTTTTTCCCTTTTTGCTTGTTGCCTTTGCTTTAGGCTAAGCCATGACTTCAGGATCTGGGCATGTGGACTCCAAGGCTGAGCTCACTGCATTGCTTGAGCAATGGGAGAAAGAACATGGCAGCGGACAAGACATGGTCCCTATTCTCACCAGGTAAGATCTATTAAATTCCTAAATTTGAGTACCTGAAGTTACTTGAGAGCAGCTTTTACCCTGGTTTTGCTTTACCTGTTGATAATTCGTTTTCTTGGTCTGGTAGTTCAACTGTAGGTGTGGTATTTAAATACGCACATCTTTTGGTAAGAAATTTATATTGCAAAGATCTTAAACAGATGATCTCTAAAACATTAATTGAATTTTCTGAAATAATAGACGTTAGAGGAATCTTGAAATAGTTGAAATAACTTTGGTGTCTTCACCTGAACCTTGTAAAATGTTGATCAAAATCGAAAGCTATGAGAACGTTGTTCCATCAGAATGGTGGTGTGGGTTTTGTGATTGTAGTAACATTCATCAGATTAAATGAAAGGGTGAGAGCAACCCCTCGGAGGAATCAAGTGGATTATCTTGAGAAGATTTTATTGAAGCTAATAGGGCATGTTTAAATCAAAATTTTAAACCTTGATTAATTTTTTTTTAACTGGATGTTGATTGACTGGCATTGTATTGTATGTGTGAGGAAAAATTCCCTGGACCAATAAATTTTTCTTAGATGTGTGGGTACTAGTAACACCATTAATTATAAGACATCTCATATTCCAAGAAAAACATTTGAATTGTCAATTGCGTTTGTGGTTTCCCAAGCTCCTTGGGAAAGCTGATACTGCTCATGTTTTAATGGGAGATTCATGGAAATTGCACCCAGTTCCACTTCATGCCTCTGCTGGCAGACCTGGGGCCTCCATGGTATATGTAGCAGAACTTACTGCACTTGTACCTTAAGAGAAATCCAGGTTTCTGTACTGCACTGCTCTGTGTTGTTGGGTCAGACAAGTCAGTGCACAGATTCTGAGCTGGCACTGGGTGGAATAACAGGAATCTGGTTGAGCTTCTTTGCACGGATCTGTGCCATGCCTCACCTGACAGGCACAACATTTTTGCTGTTCTTACTGTGTTTTAAAAATAGCAGCGTAGAAGAGGGAGATGAGCAGCAGAAAGCCAATCCTAAACACTTGAAAATGAGTCGGTCTCTTGAAAATCATGAAACATGTTTTGGTGTATCTTTGTGTATTGTCTGATTTGTGTCTCGAAGGAAACATATGTGCTGTTTCAAGGCTTTGTCTTGCAGGCATAAACAGCAGAAACTTACTATATTCTAAGAAATGTAAAGAAGTTTGAATTAAACATGTCTTTTCTTGTGTTTATAGCAGTCTGGCACTTCTTGCTCCCCCTCAGCTCCTCGAGTTCCCTACATTATTTATGCCCAGACAAGTCTAATAACTCTTCCTGTTCTCTAAGGGTTCTGTCCAGTAGAGTGGTTATGGATGGTGAAAGCTTAGGTATTTTGGGTTTGGTGGAGATAATAGAGATTTATTTGAGGTAGATAGCAAGGGGATCTACTAGCTCTGGCAGAAGTTGGATTTACAGTGCTTCAGGTATCAACAAAAGCCTTATGTCTGTTTGGAGTAGAGGGTTTTAAGTACAGCATAGGCTTAAAAGAATTTGCTGGAAGAGGTGCTAGGAGTCCTCACCAACTGGAGCTTGTGTTAGCTGATGTCCTGAGGCAGAGTAGTGCCCTTGCATATTGTTTTAGACTTACAGAGGAAGCTGTGGTTGTGCTTGCTGGTGAGTGGTGTTTTTCTACTTCCTTCCGTCTTCTGAGCTAGATGGAAGAGAACTTCCCTGTGAGGATGGGGACCTGTTAAATGTGATGCTGAGGCAGTGCATGTGAGAACGCAGTACTGAGTGTTTCAACAGTAATAGGACGGATCTGTGCAAGCTCTGAAGTGGCTGGAGAACCAAAATAATGCCAAGTGAATGAAGGAAATCTTGAAACCTGAATAAAAGTTCTGTGGTCTTGTGAATTGCTTTTCTGTTAAAGCCCTGTGTACCATGTGCCTACGTTATGAGGCAGGAATGAGCTTTGTTAGTTATTTGACTCTCCTATTGCTTCAACTGAGAATTGACAAAGCTGTTGATCTAGATAGATTCATCCAAGTCACTTAACTAGCATGTACAAAGGTGGTTTGTGAAAAGGGTATTATAAACAAGCGTGGTTGTTGTTTTTTTCTTTTTGAAAGTCAGTTTCAAAGAGGCAGTGCTTTTATTTTGGCCAAACAATTGTGACTATTTGTCTCAAAAAAACCCTGTCATTGGTGATTCGCGTCCCAGTTTCATCTAGGCTGTGATAATGTTGTCATCCCTGAAACCACTCGGCAGCTTCAGCTGGCACGCTGTTTGGCTGCCTACCTAAACAGGATGGACTGATGAGAATGTAATGCTCGCTTTCCCTGCTGCTGGTCTGTCCTTTCTGGCACATAATCAAAATGCTGATTATCACCTTAAAAGACCTGACAAGTCCAGGGTGCAGCTTCTCAACTCCAGTTGTCCCAGTTGTCTGTCAGCAGGCACCCCCCAAGCTATTAGTTCTCATGGCAAAAAAAAGAGGAGCTGGCAGTGGAGTATTTAAGTAACTTCTTTTGCCAGAAATTCATGAGAGCTCACGCTGTGCCACCTGTTAGCAAGGGACATAATTTGTATCTCTTCACATTCAGACTTACTCTAAGTAAATACTGGAACCCCACAGGATAAACAGTTTGCTGAAAGGTAATTGACAGATCAGAGACAAGCAGGGAAGTTCTCTGTTCGTTCCTGATAAGCTAATTTGTTGTTCGTAGAGTCTGAGCAGGCTTTGTATCATCATCCTCTGTCATACTGGCAAGTCAGTGTAGTTCACCAAGACAGAACTAAGTACATTTTTGCCTCTAATTGTCATTGGGAGCACGGGATATTTTCTGGAAAGTAACAGGAATGGAGTAGAACTCAGTGGCGTTCTGTAAGGGAAGTTCTCTGCAAATGACAAATATTTTTCCAGGGATTACTGTAGCCTTCCAGCAGTTCTTCCCTTCTCTACAACTCTGCCTAGATCTCTACCCTGAGGCATTAAGGCCTTGTTTTAAAATGCTGTGCTGCACTTAGATTCTGTACCTTACTCTAGACCTCAGTAGAGGGGAGGGAATGAGGCTTTATACCAAGGAAATAAGATTTCATTTGCTAATGTTTTTTTGAATACTGCTATTCATTTTAACTCACACTGCATATATTTCTGCTGTAACATTTCATGGAGAAAGGCAGTGAATGACTGTGGTGTTTTTTATTGCTTGAACATCAGATAATCTCCCTCTTCTTGATTTTGTTTAAATAAAAATAATAGCTAATTCCCTTACTGCTCATTCCAAATGGAGTAGAGCATAGGATTTCTTGTGTCTGCTGAGGCTGCTTCTTAGTTTAGGGGAAGGCGTAACTTCAAAACAACCTTCAATTTTTGTCTGATATGGAGGAGCATTTAAAGTATTTTGAAGGTCTATGAATAGGGAGCTGGCTGCGTTTCTCATTGTCTTATCCCTTGCGGTAGCTGACACATGCTAAAGAGTTGACCTTTGAATGGAGCTGATGGGATAAGCTGAATTGAGGTTTCACAATTCTTTATTAAATATTTTTATTATTACACAATATTATTAAAATTTAATATGCAAAAAAAAAATGTGTAGGCAGTTTGGGCTGGGGCAGCCGCTCAGACTGAATGGGAAGGAGGACTCAGTCACCTGTTCAGAAGTTAATTCTACTGCAAAAGAAAGACTATGTGATGGTGAGAAGTGCTACTCAAGCCTTTGATTTACTCTAGTTCTCTACAGTACGTGTCATAGAACATCACCAGGACTCTAACATGAGTAAATAAAAGGTATTGGCCCCTCCAGAGCATTGTGCCTGTGCATGACTGAGTTGTTGATATGGATTCAGCATATTTTGGAGTGGGGTGTGCGTGTGAGATATGAGGCAAGTCTCTTTTCTTGTCCCTCTATTGTGAACAGTCTGAAATCCTCTGGTGGTACTGAATACTGTTCAAATGAAAGCTGATGAGTCTAGGAGAGGACTGAGTGTGAATTCTGCTCATTTGTTCTTGTTTCTTCTGCAGAATGTCTGAGCTGATTGAGAAGGAGACTGAAGAGTACCGCAAAGGGGACCCAGACCCATTTGATGACCGACACCCAGGTAAGGTGCTCTGAATGGTTTTGGCAGCACCAACTCTGTCGCAACAGATACCTGGTAGTTCATATTTAAGAGTGAGCAAATCTTAGCCTGAACGTGCCCACTGCTGATCAAGCTCTGATACTATTTTTGCAGTGGGTAATTGTGCTCTGTAGTGCTGCTATCTGGCAGTTCTGATGTTTGCTGCAAGGTTTTGAGGCCCTGGGTAGAGTTTTGGAAGTGTGTTTCAGAGACTGATTTATGACAAAAAGGGTATGATCATGTTAACAAGTTGTAGTTAATGTGAAGTAGTAGATGTTAGACAGACAGTCTGTCTCAGATTGTCTTGAATTTGCTTTGTTGAGTAAGTGCGGAGCTTTAGAAAATTAAATTCACTGCTGCTTTTAAATACAGTCACTGATGCTTTTTATCTTGTTATCTTTAGATTTTATTTTTGGAAATGTCTTTTTCCAAGTTACTGGAACAGTTTGCTTAGTGTTTGCATCTTTACTGTCTACAAAAATGACAGTTTAATACTATTGGAGCACTAGAATGTGTTGTGCTTTGACTGGTAGGAATTGTTGGGAGGTAATGCCTGCTAGAAGAAATGTGAAGTCAGTGAATAATTCATATGATTTCTTCTGTAGTTTTTCTTCTGAGAAATGTCCTGCTGACTAGGGTATTCTACAATCAGTTTGAAGATAGCAGTTCAGTATTGATCTTGACATCTCAAGGTAGACAGATAAATCTTTTTCTGTTTCTCCCACAGGTCGGGCGGACCCAGAGTGCATGCTTGGTCACTTACTGAGGATACTCTTCAAGAATGATGATTTCATGAATGCGGTAGGTTTGCTCTGAGAACTCTGTCAATTCTTGACACCTTCTTGTGCGTTTTGTTTACTCTGTGCTGGTTGACCTCAGTACTTATTTAATATTTATTTTACTGTTGTAGGAACTATTTTTCCCATAGCAGTGGCTTTTAAAATAGGTTTTGAGTGTGACTCATTTGCCACTGTTAACATGACTCAAGGAAAGGGTAGTTCATGAACTGTTCAGGAGTGCTGGAATATGTGTAGTGACAACTGAAATAGTTCTTTTTGAGGTTTATCAGTCTCTTTAAAGAAAACGTAGTGCCTCTAAGACAAGTTTAAAAGTATAATTAATTTCTGTAGTGGAAATTAATGCCACTAATTCCAATGATTTTTCTCTGACTACTTGGAAATGATGGAGTGTGTCAGCTCTAGAAGATTCAGGCAGAGGATTAAGAGGCAATAGTATGGCTTTTGTCTTGCATTGCTGTGCTCTAACATGAGTTAATAGCTAGAATTTTTGTTACCCTCACCTCCCTGCAAGCATCGGTACGTGTTGCTGTAAGGATTCTGATAGGTTGCTTCCATGTACTTTTCTGTCTTAAACTGCAAGCAATAAGCTAACATAGATGCCATTAAAAATGTGCATTTTTAATGTTTTTTTTTTTTCAGCTATTATCTCTTCATGTTTAACTGTTACTGAACTGAAATTTTTTTCTAGGCATTTGTCTTTACAGATCAGTTCAAGATAGATATTTAGTCAGTGAAGAGCAGATCAGAGGGGAATTCCATTTCTCTGAGAAGTAATTTCAACTTCTGAGGCACAGGAGGGAGCAGGTTAAAGGCTAGTCATGTTTAGATCCAGGGCTTACAAACTGACATTTCTTTCTTTATTGTTTTATTGCTGCTGTGGGAGTTGTAAGGCTTCCACTGCACTGGTTTTGGTCAGAGCTGAATTTCAAACCAATGCTGTTCCTGATCTTCTCTAGCTAGTGAATGCTTATGTGATGACAAGCAGAGAACCTCCACTAAACACCGCTGCCTGCCGTCTTCTTCTGGATATCATGCCGGGACTGGAAACAGCTGTTGTCTTTCAGGAAAAGGTATCATCTGTACTAAGGCTTGGTTTTTAAGCTTGGTCTATTATATACGCCAACAGTTCCTCTCCTCCCCTGGGAGAAACCAGTAAAAAGTTGTATTGAAATCCTATCTTTGGGAGACAATCTGTTCAATCTTACTAATGTTATGGGGCTTTGTGAGCTTTGCTTGTTCAACTGACCAAATCTTGGGTATTTCACAGCTTGTAAGGTATAATGGGAGTGATTTAAACACAGGAGCTGGAACTTAATGTTATGTTTTGGGAATGTTGTACTTTGAATTATTTCATAGGCCTGTGACTAGAGCAGGCTGTATAGAATGTGAAGACTCGCTGTAGGAGTCGTGCCCAGTAATCCCCAGCTACAGCAGAGCGATAGCATTATTGGAGCTAAGTGATAAGCAAGTCATACTTTAACTAAGCAGTCTAAAATCCACATGCTTTTTGGGGATTATCTGAAGCTGTGATGGACAGCTGAATTGGACTTCTGTATGTTGACAAATGTGGTTTTCTGAAGGAATGCATGGGGTGTTGAAAGTGAGGAGAAAGTTGGTTTCGTTCCTGAGCCCTGGTTTCCTTATCTGTAAAAATGAATGCAATGGGTTTTTTTAAGTTTGGAAATCAGGTAGTGCTTTATATAAAGTTCCAAATTAGTTTCTTTACTATTGGAAATATGGATATGAAATCTAAAGTATGATAAAAGGAAAGAATAATGTGCTCCTTTTGGTGACAGATTGAATCTAATTTGAGATATTTGTAATTTGGCCAAAGGCTATGGATGTGACACTTTGATTTAAAAAAAAATTAAAAGCAAAACAGTACTTCCCTATTTGTGGAGGATATAGCTTTTTTTCAGAGACTAAATCTTTCTGTAAATTGAAATTAAATTTTTAAGTTCTGCGCTTAAGGACTTTTTTCCTTTTGACTTGAGAACATATAGAGCTCTGTTAAGGCATTTTGGGTTCCTGTATCTAGGGGGCTTTAGGATAGCTCACAGATGCATTTGAAAAGGGTACTTTAAAGAGGTCCTCTAGTGGCCAAGGTATTTCACATCTCATCGATTTAATTATTTAATGACATAAGAGCATTTAAAAAATAATGTCGTTTTATTTGAATAAGTAACTGGCAACTCTTTAAAAACTTGTAAGCTGAGACTTCTCGTTGAAATGTATGTCTATTCATTATTATTTTTTAACTGGGGTTTTATTGTATTGTACCTATGATTCAAATTATGTGCAAGATTCTTGTCACAATAATGTGTTGTTGTATGATGTTTCAAAATCCAGTAGTGATTTAGAGGAAAAGAAATTAATTTTTCATTCTAAACCATTGTCTTTTTAGTTGACTATTTTAATTTTTAATTAACAGTTATCCATCCTTGTTAAGAAATTTTGCCTGTCAGGCTGTGTTCAAACACCGATTATTTTGTAACTATTATTAACCATACTTAATATTAGGATTTTCATCTGTACGCATTGGCCTGCTCACATGTGTTTCTCTCTTCTCCAAACATTATGGATTTCTGACTATGTTGAGAATTGCTCTTCTGGATGGTGAGGAATCATTAGTGTAAAGAGTTCCTCTGGCACCAGGTAGCTTGTTTATTTAAGTGACCTTTCAATTTCGCCCTAGTAAGCTTTCCTGAAATGTAAGAAATTTACCCAAATTCCATTCTACTTAGTGTAAGCTCTTTGTAATGGCTTCTTTGAAATCTGCTGAATTGCTTGGGGTTTATATTAGTGAAACTGACAGGAGCTTTGGGCTTGTTTGTTTTGACTGATGGATTTGTATCCCTAGTGTTTTGCTACTTCCCAGGCAGTAGGTTGACTGGCCACTTATGAAGATTTTTGCAGGCGTGCAAATCCTAATTCTAGATATCTGATGCCTGGGAATAGTTTTATGCAGCTTAAAAATGTTAGATTTGTTTCTTTTTTTTTTTGTTCCAGATATTTTTGATTCATTACATGATTGGTAGGAAATCTAGCCTGGTCATTACTAGAGATAGGGAGAATTGTTACTGACAGATGCTTTCACTGTGACTGAGAAGTTAAAAATGAAATCTAACTGTTGGATTTGCTTTCTTATTTTCTTTGTTCTAGGAAGGCATAGTTGAAAATCTCTTCAAGTGGGCACGAGAGGCTGATCAGCCACTAAGGACATACGCAACGGGGTTATTAGGAGGAGCCATGGAAAACCAAGATATTGCTGCAAATTACAGGGATGAGAATTCACAATTGGTAATGATCTCTTGATCGCTTTCCTTTTTTAGAGGGCAGATACCTTTACCTTTCTTTTAATTATTTTTATTTGTGGGTATCTCACGTTCATGAGTTAATACATTGGTCATACAGTGGTTATAATCATATCTGTAAGAGTCAGTAGCTCATGACCGTGCATTTGCTGAGGCCTGGGGCATGTGGACTGATTATTCTGTTATACCAGTTGTGTTAAAAATGCAAGTGGAAGGCAAATACTACACTTTTTAATGGGACTCATATTCATATCTTCCTTAAGGAAAAATGTGAGAAGCTTTACACCTGTAACTAAATGTTTCACCAGTTTCGTGTTGATTCTGTATGATGTCACGGTTTAAGCTCAGCCAGGAGCCAAGACTATGCAGCCACTCACATAGAGGTGCTCCCTGTTCCCTGGAAGGGCGGGGAGAAGAGGGAGAAAAAGAGGGGAAAGCAAAGGGAAAAAAACTCGTGGGTTGAGTTAAAGACAGCTTAATAGAACAATAACAGAAAAGGAAAATAACAATATTATTAACAATGGTAAAAGAATATACAAAATACAGTAATACCACATAAGTCATTCTCACCCCATGGTGAATTGGTTCCCCAGCTCCTCGCCAGCAGTGACCATGGATTCTAGCCCCCGGCCAACTTCCATTTATATACTGAATGTGACATTTACTGTATGGAATATTCCAGTGGCCACTCCATCGTTCTGTCTATGCTCCTTCTCAGCTTCTCTGGAAAGCTGAAAAAGGTCCTTGAATAGTATAAACATCACCTGGCAACAACTAAACCAAATATATATTATTGCCATTCCTTTTCTACCAAATCTGAAAACACAACTACTAGAAAGAAAATTAACACTATCCCAGCTAAAACCAGGAGAGATGTTTATCAGCAATTGAGATGACTTGCAGAAGAAGATAGGATAGGCAAATATGTCTCCCAGGACAGTGTACAGTGTGTTGAAGCCTAGGTGAGATCTAATTCTTGCAGAGATAAGGCCTTTAAAAATAAAAGCATGACCTTAGGTTTTGTGGAACTGCAATTTATCAAAGGTGCTGCTTCAAAAGGGAATGTTGCCTTTATTCTAGACCAGGCAGAGCTGATGGAAGGATGGCACAGGCTGGTGCGCGGTTCTGTTAGCACTGGTATAGCTCATCTGCTCTTAATGACTTCCAAGCCACTTCCTGCTCACGGAGGAGACTAGGTGCTGATATTTTAGAATGAAAGTAGCTCTGGCAAAAAGGACTGGAGTTTTCCTTTTCACTTTGAAATCATTATATCTCTGGGCACATGTACACTGTAGCATGCTTGACACTATGCTGTGGTGTTGGTTGTATGATAAGAATAAAAAAAGTGTATGTGAGTTGCATGATCAAAGCAAGAAGTGTGTTCACATGCATGCTTCTTTTCTGAAACAGGTGGCTTTGGTGCTTCGACGGCTACGAGAGTTACAGGTCACTGAAATGACTACAAAACAAGAAAACAAGCGTCCCAGTCCTCGGAAAGTGCCATCAGACCCTCTGCTGCCTCTAGATGAAGAGGCTGTGGATATGGATTATGGGGAGATGGCAGTAGATGGAGAGCAAGAGGAAGTTCCTGGTGATATGGAGATCTCCTTTGATCTCGATTCAAGTCACAAGACCAGTAGCAGAGTAAATTCTGCTACGAAGCTAGATGATGGGGGACTGAGAAAAAGCAAATCAGGGAAACAGCATGAAAGAGACGGCTTCCGGAAGGCCAAGCAAAAGCTGGGCTTCTCCGCTTCAGAACCAGAGCGGATGTTTGTTGAACTGTCCAACAGCAGCTGGTCAGAAATGTCCCCGTGGGTGATTGGCACTAATTATACACTTTACCCTTTGACTCCCGCCATAGAGCAGAGGCTAATTCTTCAGTACCTGACTCCCTTAGGGGAGTACCAAGAGGTGAGCATACAAAGGTGGGAGGAAGCACTCTGCACTTGAGTTCTCCTGACGTAACCATGAGCGGTGTTGTGGGGAAAAAATTGCAGAAGTATTATATCTCATTGATGTGTGTACTGATGTGTTTAAGATCAGTAATCTTTCCTGAGTTGTTAATGACTTTCAAATTGATGAAGTCATTAGTTTGAGTATTACGTGGTAGGTGATACTCAAACCTGAACCTGGCAGTTGTGTGGTCTAGTAGTTGGAGCGTGGCACTAGGAGTTTTATTCCCGGTCTCTATTAAGTTTGGTGATTGCTTACATGACACAGGGTAAGTCACTTTGAAATCCAGACGTTTCTCCAGTTTCCTCCAGTGGATGTGGTAGACTCCTGCAATTAAAAGTCTGAGGAAATAATGAACTTTAAATTCTATATGAAGTGGTTTGTGTAACCTCTGCAAAAGTTCTCATGAGAAATGGCAGTGCCAATGTTATGCAAATGCTTTTCAGAGCTGTTGTTACTTATATGGACAAAGTAGTTGTGCAGTGTCAGATTAACCAAAATGCGTTTCCTTTTTCCTTTTTTAGTTCTTTTTTTTTTTTGGACCATAAACCTCAAGTTAGCATATGTCTGCAAGCCACCTTTATCTCTGTCTAATCTTTCTTTAGGTGGTTTAACCTAACTTGAAATAGAACAAAACAACACAGTTCTTCTTTGTGATATACGTGTCGTATGTGTGCACATGTGTGCCTTGCTTCTGTGAGAGGAAGAGAAACCATTATCCCCCTAATACCCTGCATGCTGACTGGATCACTTCATATGCCAGCAATAATGGGATATAAAAATAGGAATTAATAATATAAAGCTGTTACACAAAGAATTACATGAAGGGTTTTGGTTTGTTGCCCTGCTCTCCTGTTTTTTTTCTGTTCAGTTGTTGGGTAGTTGTCTTTGCACAGATGAAAAGTGGAACCTATCGCCAGGGTGATATCTGTGTGGACTTGCCATAGCCGCACTTGAAGGAGAGTCTTAAGATTTCCCTGTGGCAGCTGTCATGCACCTTGCTGCAGTCAGCAGATGTATTACAAGAGGTCTGTTAACCTTTATTGCTTCCTATGGATGGAGCTGGTTACCACTGACCTCTCATAACAGGTATCTGCCAATAGGGGAAAATTGGGGGTTTGAGCAAGTGAAAACCAAACCAGGCCATGTATTTCCCGTGAAACATTCAGCTAGTCTCCCTTTTTTATTTTTCGCAGCTACTACCCATCTTTATGCAACTGGGATCAAGGGAGCTGATGATGTACTACATCGATCTGAAGCGAACCAATGATGTGCTGCTCACTTTTGAAGCCCTTAAGGTAAATTACTTTCATAATGCATAAAATGTACCATAAACATTGTAAAAGCGTTGAATATATGTCTGCTGCATGCGTCAAAGGCAAATGCTTACCTTCTTTAGGCCTGTGGATCTTGCAGGGTTCACTGGGATTGGAATTGTCTTTCACTCAACTTGAATGCATTGTGGTTTGCTTTTATAACTCTCAAGTATTTGAAATTTAAAAAAAAAAAGAGGGGAGGGGGTAAAAAGATCTTAATTTTGCAGGAAGTTCCAGTAATTCCACTTGCTGTCTGCCTATCTGAAGATGATAAACATTCCTTTTTCTGTGAAACGCTAGTGTTCCTGCTGCCCTTAGATGGCATTCCTGAGTTGTTCCACTGCCTGTCATCTCAAGGGACGTTTGTGAGGAGTAAGAAGCATAAGGGTCTTACTCCCAGAAGCCCCAGCATGACATCTCTGAGCTTAATGTTTGAAATACACTAGTTTTGTGTGAGTAGTCTTTAGATTGCCTTCCAGAGATACAAAACCACACAAAATAACCTTCTTCAAGCCAAACCTGCAGTGCAGCAGCACAAGTTATATTTGTCTGTGCATTGTTTCCCTTTTGCACTAAGTTATCTGTGTCTGGTCCTCCAGTGTCATCTTTATCTCCGTTTCATTGTCATTTGTCTGAGAACTTATTTCCGAGGAGCATTGTTCCTACCAAAGGTGTAGGTTAGCCCAGTAGGAAGTAGGTTGGGGTTTACAGTGGCTCTTACTGTTTCTTCCTAAGGCGTTGGTAATACAGAAAAGTAAAGCATAGTAAACTTCAGTGCAGCTGCAGACTTCCATTTTAACAATAGCCTTTACACTTCACTTTGTAGAATTCTGCTTCCCAGCAATATGTATACAAAGTGCAAATGCAAATTTAAATATTTCTTAGTAATATTTCTTCTGATTATCTTCTATTATCTTCTGATAATAGAAAGTGAGTTAATATGAGAAGAATAAGAAGACTTAAGGTGTCCTATTGGATAATTTCTGAGTTGTTCTGCTTTTCTTGTATTTCTCTTGCAAGATGTGTAAAACAAAGTGATAGTGCCTTTTGGGGGTTTTGTCATTGGGATAAATACTACATTCTGCAGTTAAATATAATGGGAGGAGGAAATAAGGTACGCAAAGCACGGAGTGCTTGTTTTTTCTGCCATCTGTATTTCTATGGGGCAGGGGATGGGATTGATGACAGTTTGAAGAATTCCAGTCTAATCTGCTTTTATCCTTCTTTAGCATTTGGCATCACTGCTGCTGCACAACAAGTTTGCAACAGAGTTTGTTGCTCATGGAGGAGTGCAAAAGTTGTTGGAGATTCCTCGTCCTTCCATGGCAGCCACAGGGGTCTCCATGTGTTTATATTATTTGTCTTACAATCAGGATGCCATGGAGAGGGTAAGAGGCATTCTTTTACTCTTAACCGCAGTGTTTCCCGTTATTTCTAAGTGTTTGTACCTGTGTTCAAACAGCAAATAAAGACCTTCTAAGCTAAAAAGGAAATATATGTAGAAGACATTGGTATGTGCAGAGGCAATAGGAAGTATATAAATAATGGTGTATTTGAGTGTTTTGTCTCAAGGGTGTAGATTTCCTAGGTTCCAGTTCCTAGAGAATGAACAGAAGACCTCTATCTCGTTGTCCTTGTCTCAACATTTTCACCACCCTTTTCATTGTATTATTTGCTTTTCCCCTCAAAAAAAAAAAAAAGAAAAACTCCACCATTCTCATTTGTCTTTTCCATCTGTTCCAACAGACTCCGATACCTGAGATTGTGTTTTTTCCCATGCACAATCCCAGTGTGTGTAGCTTCAGTGTCACACAGTACCTCAGTCAGATTCCAGACAGCAGGACAACTTCTGTGGTGGTGTTGAAGTACAGCAGGTCTGGTCTGCATTGTTCAGAAAACCAAATTAAATGATACTAGGGGTTCTTTGTGACCTGGGCTTATATATGTTAAAACAGCTGATAATGAAAGTAAAGTTCCTCATTTAATATTTTAACAAAGAAAAAAAATTGTTAAAAGGAATCCTTCTCTCAGTTCAGTAGTGTTCCTCCAGCAAGCATTCCTTCAGACAGGCTGATGTGGCAGCCCACCCTTAAGCTTCAGTTAAGTTTCCCAGGTACTTTAAACAGTGATTCTATTTCCTTTCTTATTTTTTGTGTTGGCAGTAGCATGTCTGTGCTGATCTCTGAACTGATCCAGTTTATTCTAAAGTTGCTACTGTGCTAAGAAAAAAAAAAAAATCAACTTTCAGCTTGTGAGCATTAGTACTGGCATATGGGAGCATCCTGCTCTAAGATGCATTCAAAGCAGCTGCAAAGTTGTAGCCTTAAGCCTTCCAACTCTGCTTTGAGTGATGGCTTTTGATTCCTGGCCGGTCCCTGGCATTGTCTAGGTTTTTTTCAGGGTTTTTTTTCAGCTGAAAATGAAAGCAGTTCAACTGGTGACTGTACATTTCTGCTTATTCTTTCTTAGTTTTTTATGCTGTCTGAATGTGTGTTGTGATTTAACATGCTTAATGCTCCTGAGCACGTAGAGGCTGGACCAATAGTGGTTGTTTAAGGCCATATCTGTTTGGATTCTGCTGGCATTTGTGTTCTGCAGGCATTTGAATGAGCAAGTTCAAAAACCTTTTGGTAATCACAGTTGATCAAGGCTGGCTGTGCCCTGCGTTACGTCTCCCTTGTGAGGGCAAGAAAGGTGAAATTGGAATAATGTTCCTTCCACTTCGTTATGTCAGAAAGATGGACCCTGGCTGCATATGCCCTGCTTTGGTGTTTCTCTGAACTTCGTCACAAGAAAACTGTGTTCCCTTTTTTCTTTTTTTTTTTTCTCCCCCCCCCCGGCTTCTGTTTGCTGCTTGCATGGTTGTTCAAAAGGAAACCCAAAAGCCATGGCAATGTGTGCTGCATGAGGATTCCTTCTGCTTGACATCTTCAGGCCACGTCATAAAACAGTGCAGCTGTTTTGTAGTGACAGTGTGTCATCTGCCAGATGTTAATCCCAATATCTACAGATAGCAGGTAGAGCAGGTTTCTGTAGTACATCCTTCTCTTTTCTTTGGATTTCAGAGGAAGCTGGTTTGAAGGGTGAGTCCTGTGTCACTTAGCCCATGCCAAGCCTCCAGTCTTGGGGTGGAAGCAAGGCTGGAGTTGGTAGCTCATATTCTCTTGAGTATGTCCAACACCAGCAGAGAAGAGACAAAAAAAAATCTGCTAACTTGGCATAGAGCAGCTGGTGCCAGTGCTTCAGCTGTCTGTGCTGTTCCTCTGGGCCCTGACCCTGGCAGAAGAACTAAGAACCTTCTTCATTAGAAACTAACAAACATATGCAAATGTGCACTTCTGAGCACATGGTCTGCACATGTCAGAGGCAGAGTCTGAGAGTTGTCTATATCCAGAAAAAGTCAAGCTTTTGAATTACATTTGTGATCCTTGGAATTCCCCTAGACTTCAGTGCTACTAGAGTGTGCTAGAACTTCAACATAGTGTATTGATAATCTTATACTGAGAAGAATTTTTGTTTCTTCAATGGAAAATTGTCTTCCTAGCGAAGCATTCTTTGGATAGCTTGTAGTAGTACAGAGAAGGACTCTCTGGAATTACACTGCACTAAGACTGTTGTATGTGTCGTGTTTAGGTCTGGGAATGAACCAATTGTTAGTACTACATTGTCACATCACAACCTTTATTAGTATCACCGGGGGTTTCTTTTGCTGATCTGGAAATGGGACTTTTTATTTCATGTCTCGTATGTCCCAAATGAAGCTGTCCTGTATCTCTTTGCCCCTCAAAGAACCCTCGTTCTCCTTGAACAAATTCTCTTCAGCAATCTGTTTGAAGTCCTTTTCAACAATGTTATTTTGCTTTCTAGGTGTGCATGCATCCCCATAACGTGCTTTCGGATGTAGTAAACTACACCTTATGGCTAATGGAGTGCTCCCATGCTTCAGGCTGCTGCCATGCTACCATGTTCTTCTCCATTTGCTTCTCCTTCCGTGCTGTCCTGGAGCTCTTTGACAGGCATGATGGCCTTCGGCGTCTGGTTAACCTGGTAAGGCTTGCAATTTTATGTGGTGAACAGGGTCATAGTGTCAGGTTTTGCACCCTTTACAGTATAACACAAGAGAGTTCTGTTCTTTAGGTTTGCTTGGGTTTTTTTCTTCCTCAGTTCCCTAGAAATGGAGAAGTGGGGTGAGTTTTCTAAGCAACATATATGTGGGTACCTTTATCTTTATTATTTTTATTACAACAATGATGATTATTGTCCAGAGACTTGTTACGCTTTGAAAGTTTTTGGTGGAACTCCTGGATTAGGCAGTAATTATTCAAACTGGTGGCTTATTGGTAGTTCAAATGTTTCTCACCACTCTACATAGGTGTCATGTACCCTTTTGGGTGCAGATAAATCCAGCCTTGTTCCAGGAGAGGTACAGCTGTGTGTGTGCTGTGGTAACCATGGTATTTCATAAGCACAAATTATACAGTTTATGTACAAAAGCTGGTACATCTGCATGGTATTGCTGTGCAGTCCTAATAGCTTGGGTTGTATCTGACTCGGGGACATCAGCACTGCAGGGTGTAAGCACACTTTGTGTTGTGTAATATAATGCCTAATAGTATTAGGTACAACACTGCCTTCAGATCTACATTGATGTAACTTCTGGATTTCTTTCGTCATAGGTAGTGAAGGAAGGGGAATGGATCTTTTTAGGTTTAATTCATGCAGATAGCCTTTTCTATTCAGACAGCTTTTGTTAGCTCTTGAGGGTGTGCTTGTTTGTCTTCTATAGCAAAATAAAGATGGTTTGGGTTTAGTACAATTGCAGCTGAGAATTGTGGGTGATTATTATTTTTTTTTGGCAAAGATTGAGCTGATGAAACTTCTTTTTTCCCCACCCAACCTCTTTCTGAAGATAAGCACTCTTGAGATCTTGAACCTGGAAGACCAAGGAGCCCTCTTGAGTGATGATGAGATCTTTGCCAGTCGCCAGACCGGGAAACACACCTGCATGGCCTTGCGTAGATACTTTGAGGCTCACCTTGCTATCAAACTTGAACAGGTGAAGCAGTCGCTCCAGCGCACTGAAGGTGGCATTCTGGTCCATCCGCAGCCCCCTTACAAGGTGAGTAGGATGTTGCAGGCTTTTAACATGGTCATGTGTTTTTCAAGCAAATCCAAGCTGCAGGAGTATGTGGGTATCCTTTGAAGGATAGGGACTTTTATATTTGTATTCTTTTCCTGCCTTGTGTAATGACAGTGCAACAGGAAAAAACAGAAGAGCCTTTGAGTTTTATCTCAACTATGTTTGATTAAGGTTCTTGCTCATTTGTTCCTTTTCCATCTCTGAAAAACTTCAGTTAAAAGCAGGTTATTTTTGTTACTTGTGGGTTTTTATATGCTTTACATCTCTGAAAGGTCAAAATCTATATGCATAGAAAAGTGCATAATGATGAAAAACTTGGAAATAATTTTGATTTGAGAAACACAAATAAAATGTGTCTTTTGGACACTATAGCTTTTAGGAATAACCTGGGAAATTCTTGTGTTAACTATGATTTTTCTCCTACTTTATCCCTTCAAAGTGAATTTTTTTAAAAACTGAATTTTATGGCTGCTTTTCTTGAGGGAGCACATTCAGCTGTGATAGAATTCTAGCTTAATATGTAATGATTTTCTAGAAGAATTGAAATAAGAAAACATCAGGGTTTCTTTGCTTATGCAAACATTACTTACTTTCAGTAACTAAAGAAATGTATATAAGCTGTTGTCTTGTGTAATTTTAAAAAAATATTGAAAGGCAAGCTTGTTAGGAGTTTCCTTTTTTCTTTAGTATGTTTTGTTGTCAGAACTTAAAAACTGTAACTAAATATTTTTTGCAGCCTTTTTAAATATTTTAGTAGAAACTTAACTTTGAGTGATGGCCTAGTAACTACTAGAGTAGTAGCTCAAAAGCAGAGTAGAAATTTAATTTAGTGTAACTTCTTCTTAAATTGACCTGAGCCTTCTAGGACTTCAGGATATTGTTCTTAAGCTTATTAATGTATACGATAGGGACAATTGCTGTATTCCTTTATAATTGGGAATTAAAACAGAAAGTAAATACTTAATCTGCAAGAGATATTGGTAGACTGCTCTTTGTAGATGCAGTTTTCAGTTAAATCCCAGCAGTGGGGGGCTTGATGTGCAGGTTTTTCTAACCCTTATGATTTCTTTCTAATGCTTCCATATCACTTCCCTGCAGGCCTGCTCATATACTCATGAGCAGATTGTAGAGATGATGGAGTTCCTAATTGAGTATGGTCCAGCACAGCTCTACTGGGAGCCAGCAGAGGTTTTTCTCAAATTGTCTTGCGTCCAACTCATGCTTCAGCTCATTTCAATAGCATGCAACTGGAAGACGTACTATGCAAGGTGAGCTGTTTGCTGTGGAACTGTATTTTAGTACAATTAAGTTGTGACTCTTGGACAGGGCATAACATTTTTAGAGTTTTCTACTCCTCTGATAGCATTTAAAACAGGCACACACTGGTTAGTGCTGCTAGGGCCTGTGCTGTGACTACACTGTGATTATGAAAGTTATCACTGTGGAAAGCAGGGCTAAAATTTTGAGGTAGAGAGGGATGTCATGAGATTTCTGAAGAGCCAAAATAATTCAGGCTTTTGATTTCTGGGAAATCAGCATTGTAGTAGAGCTTAATCACAGTTCTGTGTCTCTATCTGCCTGTCTCAAAATTTGTTTACCTTTTTGTTAGAGAAAGGGTAAAAAACCTTCAAAATAAAGGGTGAAATCAAGACAGACCTTAATCCTGGAAAGAGGTGGAATGTCTATTCGGATGTATAGTAAGTTTAGCTGACTCAAGAGAGGACACCGTATCACTTTGTTAATATTTCAAGTTTCCTGAGCAGATATAACTGAGCCAAGTTGAGTGAATATGCAACAAGCCAACATTTGAGAGAGGAAAAAGACTGAAGATTGTTACTGTGTGTTGCTCAGGTTCGTGTCCCTAGATGATACACCACCAGCTGCTAAACTCAACATGCTGGTAGAGGGACCCACCTTATGATGCCACTTCCTAGTTTCTCCCTTGTCTTGGCTGCAGACAAGCTGTGGGGGCAACCATGATTTTCTGTTATCTCTTTGTGCCACCAATTCCCCCAAAAGATCTGCAGCATCTTTATTGTTACAAAAGAAAGGGAACTGCCACCAGGCTCAGACAGAATACCTTTAGGATCCTGTCCTCAGTTCAAAAGGAGGATGGTGCAAAGTTCTAGCCTCTGTTCATCCTAATGACCATCAGCTCCCCAGAGTGAAGCTGTAGTCCTCTCTAGAGATATGTTCACTGGTGAGTCACTGTCTATATAAGTAGTTGTCATCAGTGGTATTCTTGTCACCAGGACTTCCTCCTCCTTGTTTCTGCTGCCTGCAGGAGCTCCTTGCCTAACTTAAAAGCCTTGGAAACCTGTTTTGCTTCCACAATCCCCTGCCTCCCTCTCTCTCTCAGGTTGCATTCTCATGGGTAGTTTCTGTTCTCCTGTTTCTTACTCTCTGCAGCTGTTCCCTAATTGCTACCTGGGTTAACTCCTACCATTCCATACAGGCTTATAAACCTTCCCCCTTTTTCTTGCATTGTTCTGCTCTTCCACCACTTGCTTAACAGCCCTTTTCATCTTCCACACACCTGTGTTTCTCTTAAACTGGTGCCTAAGTTAATGCCTTTTTCCCCAATCACAATTGTCTGTTTTACTGCTGAACAGTTTCCTTTTACTTCAGAAAAACTTCCTTCCTAGTTGACTGATGACAGAGTATTTTAGACAGCAGTGTTTCTCAGCTAAGATGTAGAGTTAAATTAGATTTAGAAGCTTAATTTAGAATGCTTTTTTTTTTTTGATAAGTCTTAATATTTATTTTTATGAATACAAAATTATAGTCATTTTAGGAGTCCGTGGGCAGTGTGGAATAAATGTTGACAGACTGCAGGCTTCAAGTCTTCTGTGGAGAACAGCCTTTTGAGTGGAACATTCTAAAATCAAAAGGCATCAACAAATACATTCAGTGTGACTGATTTACTCCTATTTGTTGAAGTAGGCTAGATTGAATACTATTTTATGTTGTTGAAACAACTTTGTATCTACACCTCTAAGAAATTCTTCTATTATTGTCTTCCAGGAATGACACAGTACGATATGCTTTGGATGTACTAGCCATCCTGACTGTGGTTCCTAAAATCCAGTTGCAGCTGGCAGAACCTGTGGATGTGTTAGATGAAGCTGGATCTACTGTTTCCACTGTGGGTAAGCTGAATATGGTCCTGATCACTTACACACTTACCAATTGTCTTCTACTACATGGTTTTTCAGCTGGCTGTTTCTCACCTACAGTGAGACAAGGGTTAAAATAATTAATGTATTCAGAGGTATTGTCAGGGATGCAAATAAATGGGAGAGTAGACTGAGGTTAAAATTGTCATAATTAGCACTGTGATTGGATTACACATTTGGAGGCATGGTCTTTGGCTCATGCTTGTTTTCAAGAGCTCATTAAATACAGATGGAGCCAAATCTACTTTTGAAATGGGACTATTTGGTTTCCTCAACTTCCCAGAAATTCAGGTCTCCTGGGGATGTGGCATTTGAGAATATGGGAGAGGAACAATTATTGCTGTTTGAGTTATGCTCTAACTGGCTACCTGCAGAGTCAGTATGCAAATGATGAGATGAGCCTTGATCAGGTCTAAGGCTTATGCATTAACTGGGGCCTGACTTTTTTTTTTTTTTAAAGCAAAATAAAAGATGGACAGAGTACTAGATATAGGCAAAAGACAATTTCTTTTGCACAAAACACTTTTCTAGACAAAAACTAATTCCTTCTTGAGTGAGGGTTTTGATTTGAAATGGACATGAAACTAACAGGAACTTTGTCTGAGGGCAAAAAAAACAAACCCAGAGTTTCATTTTTTTGCCTGACTCCTTTTGGGAGCTGTGATATGGTTTGTTTTATTCACTTCATAACATGGTCCCCTTCCTTCCTCTCTGTTTCCATTTTGTTACCATTTATACAAGAGAGTTGTTTTCTGTAGTAAGAATCAGAGGCATGCCTGTGCATCTTCCTCTGTCAGATTTTGCATTCCTAGGCCAATCTTCTCTGAAAGATAGTTTGACTCTCTACTTACTGATGATGAAGTAGAAATTTTGCCAGGGAGGTAGAAGATGTGTTACGCTAGTTAACAGAACTTCAGAAATTCCCAGAATGAAGAGAATTACCTATTTTCCTCAAACTTGCTGGAGACTCCCTTATTTGTCTGATGAACTGTGTGAGATACGTTTTAGGGTACTAAAGAAACTATTTCTTTCCCTCACTAGGTATTAGTATCATTCTTGGAGTTGCTGAAGGTGAATTTTTCATCCATGATGCCGAGATTCAGAAATCAGCCCTTCAGATCATCATCAATTGTGTATGTGGCCCAGATAATCGGATCTCTAGTATTGGCAAATTCATCTCCGGAACTCCAAGGCGAAAGCTTCCTCAGGCCCCCAAGAGCAGCGAGCACACGTTAGCTAAGATGTGGAATGTGGTACAGTCCAACAATGGCATCAAAGTGCTGCTGTCATTGCTGTCTGTAAAGATGCCGATCACGGATGCCGACCAGATCCGAGCGTTAGCCTGCAAAGCCTTGGTGGGGCTCTCACGCAGCAGTACTGTCCGGCAGATTATCAGCAAGCTCCCCCTCTTCAGCAGCTGTCAAATCCAGCAACTGATGAAAGAGCCGGTGCTTCAGGACAAGCGCAGCGAGCACGTGAAGTTCTGCAAGTACGCGGCTGAGCTGATAGAGCGTGTCTCGGGGAAGCCATTGCTGATCGGCACGGACGTCTCTCTGGCCCGGTTGCAGAAAGCGGATGTGGTGGCCCAGTCAAGGATCACATTTCCTGAGAAGGAGCTGCTGCTCCTGATTCGGAACCATCTCATCTCTAAGGGCCTAGGAGAAACCGCGTCTGTCCTTACTAAAGAGGCTGATCTACCCATGACTGCAGCATCTCATTCATCTGCCTTCACCCCTGTTACGGCTGCTGCCTCTCCTGTGACCCTGCCTCGCACTCCTCGCATAGCTAACGGCATCTCAGCTCGTTTGAGTAGCCACACTTCCGTAGGTTCCACTGCCACCTCTGTCCATGCTCAGGCAAGGCCGTCTGCGTCCCAAGGTCCACTTGCCCTTCCAGGTCCTTCTTATGCCAGCAACTCTCCTCTGATTGGCAGGATTAGCTTTGTCAGGGAGAGGCCGTCTCCCTGCAACGGCAGAAAAATGAGAGCGTTGCGACAAAAATCGGACCATGGCGCCTACAGCCAGAGCCCAGCTATCAAAAAGCAGCTGGACAGACACCTTCCTTCCCCACCCACGCTGGACAGTATAATCACAGAGTACCTTAGGGAGCAGCACGCCCGCTGCAAGAACCCTGTTGCCACCTGTCCCCCTTTCTCTCTCTTTACTCCCCACCAGTGTCCTGAGCCAAAACAGAGGCGCCAAGCGCCAACTAACTTTACCTCACGGCTGACCCGCAGGGCAGCCTTTCCGAAGTACGGAGGGGTGGATGGTGGCTGCTTTGATAGACACCTTATATTTAGCAGGTAAGGAAGGAAAATGTTTCTTGATCCCTGTTAGGATGTGCCAAAAAGCCTCACCTGGATTCAGGCTGTGCAGGCCCACAGCGGAGTATCCTTGGAAAGAAAAGTGTTTTAATTCAACAGTGACAAGTGGGAAAGCCTTGAAAGGCATTTTTAGAAGTTGTTCTGTTTCTCTGGTCCTTAGCACTGACCCTTAGTAGTAAAACACACTTCATTTTCAGTATCCTGTTAATTCTTTAGCCACCTTGACTAATGAAGCCTATTATGATGTTCTCCTTTGGAAGGTAAGTATGTAACACCAGTTTTACGCGGGAGCGTAGCACAGCCTTGAGGATGATTGGCTGACGGATGCAGGATGGCAGAATCCATATTTTGCTCTTTCACCTGAATCCATGGCACCACAAGCTGCTAGCCTTTTTATGTGGTCTTTCTTTGCTGAGTTTAAATTGGAAGATGATGTAAAGTTTATAAAAATAAAGATGACACACAGATGAAAGCAGTGAAACCAGAATCACCTTGGGAAATTATGACAGGAGGCTATTTGGCTGATGTGCCGTGCCTCCTTGTGTTGAGTGTTTCAGAACTGCTAGGAAAAATATTTGCTAGCTGTCTGTACTTATCCAGGTGATGGCATTGCAGATTATCCATCAGTCCAACTTTTGAAGACAGACTCCAAGTGCTTCAGCTTAATGATGTGCTTTAAAAGAAGTACTTAATAGTACAAAACAAACCCTGAAACATTTGTTGCAAAGACTGTACTCACTTGAGAACTAGTTTTACAATTGACAGTTAGCTTGTCCTAGAAGAAAGCTGTAACTTGTACCTACATGGTTTTTAAGGAACTGGATTTAATATCATCACACAGCATTTCAGTTTTGCTTTTTTTCTCTTTTGGGTGACCCTCGTATTTTTGCCTTCTCTAGGTTCCGTCCAATTTCTGTGTTCAGGGAAGCAAATGAGGACGAGAGTGGCTTTACCTGTTGCGCGTTTTCTGCAAGGGAACGATTCTTAATGCTGGGTACTTGCACGGGGCAGTTGAAACTCTATAACGTATTCAGTGGACAGGAAGAGGCCAGTTACAACTGCCATAACTCTGCCATCACGCACCTTGAGCCATCCAGGGTAAGTAACCAGAGACCCTTTCTCAGTTTTAGAAGTTCTGACAGCATAAGCCCTGATACGTTTTGGGCCCGTCTGGATACGTGCATCTAAAATGCATCTGCTGGCTGGCCTGTGATGCCTGTCATTAAAGTACTTGTAGCAGTTACATACTCCTTCTCTGCGAGTTCTACAATAATTTTTTTTTCTTCCCAAGATAATAGAGAAGATGCACAGTGGCTGTGAGCCAACAGAAGTAACAAATATGTATGTCTGGAAGCAGAAAAATGCTTAAACTGACTATGTATTTAAGATAAATGTGAGATAAGGTATCAGAGTTTATATAACCTCCCTTTGTTGGAGAAAAAAAAAATCAGGATAATCCGTGCCTGTATTTTGATGCCCTGTGAGTGGAGTTCACTCTGCTTATAAATCAGTTACATTTTATTTCTTCTTAGAATCGTACCCCAAGAGATTTCTATCTGCTATAAACATCATAGATCCTTTCCATTGTTATCTGTAATGTTTTTGTCTGCCAGAGGCTCTTTATATTATACATAGTATTAGATACCTATACTTTATCCTCATAGGACTAGAGAAGTAAGCACAAAATGTGCTATAGTTTCTAAATTCATCTTTTAAGTGCAAGTTAAAGTACAGATAAAACAATAACCTCTCTCTTCCATGGTATTCTTTTCCCTTCCACTCCCATCTGGCAATACAGGATGGATCTTTATTGCTGACATCTGCTACATGGAGCCAACCTCTGTCTGCATTGTGGGGAATGAAGTCTGTCTTTGATATGAAGTAGGTATACTCTGATTCAGCTGTGGAGTATGTTGCAGCTAGAAGTATAGGCAGAAACCCTAAGTACAAACTCCATGAAAGAACAGTACAGCACAGCTCTTATGAGGTCTCTTGTGAAAAAATAAAATGTGTGTCCCTTTCTTATGCTTAGTATCTTCCCTATTTTTATTAGGTACAGATAGCTTTGCTAAATTCTAGCTACCTAAAGTCCTGTTTAATGCAAGATAGATCAGTGAAATTGCTGTTGTCCCTGAAGGCAAATAAATATGTTTGTATTTTTATTCTCATGTTTGTAAATTATTTTGACAATCTTTCTGCAGCCAGTTACAGAATTTTACTAGTATGGTGGTTTGCGTGGTGAAATTGTCAGACCCTGCATACAAGCTGTTACTGACCTGGATAAAGCTATTTAAAACTGATTTCAGTATTTACAGTTGTTCCTTTTCATAAAAAACAGGTGGAAGGCTCTTCATTTTTAAAAGGTTTGACTGTTGTCTGCCTTAGCTGTAAGCAACAGTTTTGGTGAGACCTGTTTTAGGTCAGCTAGAGGGCATTCTTCAGATAAAAGGTTTAACATGCCTCAGGCCTGCATGTGTGTTTGAATGTTCATGATGCCATTAATTACTCGCTTCTTTAAATAGTCAGGTTTTTGGCAGACCCTGTTGATAAAAGGTCTGTGATTTTGCTGCTTGTGTTTTTTTCATTAGTCTGCTGAAAAGGCTGTGTCTGTAATAGATATTTTCCTGCAAATGCCAGTGGAGCATTTTAGCATCTTAATATGCCATGGTCAATGGTGAAAGAAAGTCTTTTTTTTTTCTACAGTTTTTGTCTTCTGCATTGTTGAAACCTCTGCTGGAGGTGTTGGGGCAGTGTTTGGTTTCACACAGGTTTAAATCTGCAGTTCCTTGATTCCTTACTGACTCTATCTACAGGCATTCCTTCCCTGATGACCACTATGTGGAGTTCAGCAAGCACTCTCAGGACAGGGTCATTGGCACAAAAGGAGACATTGCCCATGTAAGTACCAATACAGGTCATGGTTGTGGAGCTGTGACAAGAATATAATTTTTCACAGGAGACATCTGTTAACAGATCTGGGTGCTATGATGCTCTGTGTAACTCATGAGCTAAGAGGATTTAGAGGAAAGCTTTGAAAGTGTCAAATAACTTCTCGGTAGCTCAGTCAACAGCTGTGGGAAATGCCCTGTTAAAAGTGTCCTCCTTAAAAGCATCCTTCTTTTGCCTCCTTTCCTCCTCCCTCCCCCCCCCAATTTGCAGCTTGCTTTTGGGTAATTTAATTTTACTAACATATTTTCAGAGAACGCAGTTGTGTTTTGTATGAATACCTGCAGTTTTGACAGATGCAGGTTTCTGCTTCTTCTCAGTGTTAATTTGCATTCATTATAGGAACTGTCTCTTTTGAAAGGGAATTTGCGTAAAAAAATATAATGAAATGTAACTTACTCAAATTATTTATGATTTTAATTAATTCTCTTATTTGTTTAAGCAAACTACCCATTTCTGCCCAATTTTTAACTTGGATTTATTTGGAAGTCAGATCAGTTCATGTATTGTGTTTATCTGGTAAACAGATATGTTTTCTAATTCTAGAGGATTTTTTCCTAAATTTGAACGAGAGCTTGGCTCTGAGGGATGTTACAGATCAAATTTATCTGAGAAGGTGGTCATAAAACCTTCGTACTAGTTAAAGCTTTTTTTATCTTTTTATCTTCCAACAGTTTCCTGGGACAAAGCTTGGAAAGTTGCCTTTCCATGTAAACGCCAGGAATTTTAACTCTTTTTCTATAGTTTCTGGCTTTTTTTCCCCCCAGTGTGTGCTTTGGAGTTTTTATGTTTGTAAATACCATCTGCTCTGAAAGCAGTTCTGTTTCTGCAACAGTTTCTGGCTAAGTGGTACCTTGTGACTGCAGCTTCACAGACCGCTTTTCATAATGGAGTTAGTTTCTTTGGAATCAATCATAATTGTATTAAAATATATCAGTGAACCTGTGGTAAGCCAAGTACTGGCCAGAAAATGTGAGATTTGGTTCCAGCTGTGAAAAACTATCGAAGGACTGATAGGAGGGGTTATCTTTGGAATGTTCTTACTTGAAATTGAAAATCAAAAAAAGAAAAGGAGTGATTCTGGAAAGGGGGTCGTGGGGTGATCTTAGGCACAGGTATATTACAAATTGTGACTAATCTTTCTTTTTCTTTTTAATCTGAAAGATCTATGATATTCAGACTGGCAACAAGCTATTGACTCTGTTTAACCCAGATCTTGCCAACAACTACAAGAAGAACTGTGCCACCTTTAACCCCACTGATGACCTTGTCCTAAATGATGGTGTCCTCTGGGATGTTAGATCGGCACAAGCCATCCACAAGTTTGACAAATTCAACATGACCATCAGTGGTGTTTTCCATCCCAATGGGCTAGAGGTCATAGTCAACACAGAAATTGTATCCTTTGGGCACTGCAGTAACTGATGTGCTGGGACATCAAGAATTTGTATTGATAAACAAGTAGCTGTTTACAGAAGTTGTATTAATGTGTTACAGGGTATGTATGGTAACAACAGGTTTTGTCTGTGAATCAAGTAAGTAGGGACAAGTAGCTAATTTAAATCTGGATTCTGCCTCTGATATGGCCTAGAGGAAATACTTAACACACAGAGAGAGCAAGAGAGATTTTTCTTTTCTAATATACTCTGTGGTACCTGTGTTCTCTTCACATCCCTTGCCGAGATCAACCTTGAAGCTCTGCAGTAAACTCATGGCTGGCAATGACATTTTGAGAAAGAGAGCTTTTCTGTTTTGAACATGTGGAAGGGATTGTGGTGCTAGTATCCAATTCCAGTTCTGTCATATTTGCAAGAGGGTGGCAACGAGGTTTCTTGAATGCAATTGTTCAGTTGTTTGACAGCGTGTTGAAAAGGAAATAGAAACTTTCAATTGTTTGTTGCTCCTTAGCCTGTGTTTTTTCAGTGGGACCTCCGAACTTTCCATTTGTTACACACAGTACCTGCACTGGATCAGTGTCGTGTGGTCTTCAACTATACTGGCACAGTTATGTATGGAGGTAGGACTTCTCAGTCTTATATTGGTCACCTTTGGTTTGAGATAAACAGGTGCTTGTTCAGTGAAATTGGAAGCTTCAGAGAGTCGGTAACTCCAGGCATTCCTGGAATTTTTTTATGATGTTTATGGTATATGTATTGCTGACAGTTTGCTCTAACATCAGCAATATCACAATTCATTTGTGAGATTGAAAATCAAACTACTGAAAAAGAAAATGTGTATAACAGCAGATCTGATGATGCTTGAGAATATAGTTTTGTTCTCTGTACTAAGTTTCAACGGTGTGCAGTATTAATAAAGGCAGCTCTGGAAGAGTAGATATTAAATGGGTCTTACCAAGATATTAAATAAAAAGAAAAATCATGTCAGTTTGATTTATCTTAAGTTGATTGATGATAGTGATGAATGGAAGGTGCATTTGTGAAATAATCTTTCCTTGTATCAGCTATGTTGCAGGCAGATGATGAAGATGACCTTCTGGAGGAGAGAATGAGAAGCCCCTTTGGCTCTTCTTTTAGGACATTTAATGCAACTGATTATAAACCTATAGGTAAGAGAAGAGAGGAGTAAGTGGCTTGGTCTGGAGGTTTGAAGGTTTATTCAAAGTTCTTAGTAATGTTTGCTTCCTGCTCTCCTTTGCACGTGCAGCAAAACAAATTCTGCTACAGCCTGTTCTGGTTACAGCAGAAGAGTTGTGTTTAATGCTGAAATAGGTTCAAGTATCATATCCTCTTCAGTGTGTGATTACAGTTCTGGCTTTATTTTCCTTTCCCCTTTCCAAGTAGGGCATAATCTGAGATAGTAGGTCATTTGGCCAAGATGTCATTGGTCTGGTTTCAGGAACGGCTGGGTTTTTTTTTTTATTGGGGGAGGATTATTGGTAAGGCTTGTGGGGTTTTATTTGTTGGTTTTTGGTTTATTTTCTTTCTTTTTTTTTTCCTTTTCCCAACAGCATTTCCCTATGCTGGTAGTTAAAAATGCTGTCAGTTTGGCCTCCAGCTTGCAAAGCTTTTGGAGCTAAGCTAATTGTTGCTATGGACATGAAATGTAGCTTTTGCTATTGGAAGGAGACATGGCTCATAACTCAGTGCCTTGGTTGCCACCTATCCTGGAAGGTTATCTGTTATTTACTGTGCTTAGAGAAGCCAATAAATATGTTATCAAAGGAGGAGGCACTGTGCAGAGCAGGTTAAGACCTTACCTGGCTATTTTTTGTGACAGTCTCCAATGTTTCTATTCTTTATTACGAACATTTGTAACTAATTCAACCTGTGTAACTTTTATTTCGGCTGTTTTATCTTCTCGTCACATTTTATTATCTGCTTTTAGACACATACGTACTATAGTAATAATATGCAGTTAACCACTGAGTTTGTTTTGTGATGTTTTCCAGCTACAATAGATGTCAAGCGGAATATCTTTGACTTGTGCACAGACAGCAAGGACTGCTATTTGGCTGTCATTGAGGTAAAGGAGCTAAGAATAAACTCTGGGCTCTGTAGCTGTAGTTTGAGTGCAATGTTTTTGTTTCTTAAAACCTTCAGGAGTGGTAGGAATTCCTACTATTATTCATGTCCTAAGCAGTGGTGATCTTTTGGTGATGGTAAAGATGCTGTTAGTTTTTTTGCTGTCCACACACAGCAGTCCTGTTTTTCTGCCTCTGATTCCTTAAGCTTCTAAACGCATTTGCCTCTCTTCTTCAAACACTTCCCACTTTGCAATGTGCGGATGCTTCTCATAAGCATAGAGAAAAATGCATTTTTTTTCCTATTTATAACAATGATTTCCCATTAAAATTTGCATTGTACTGAATAACTGGGAAACACAATCTTCCTGGGGCTTCCCATGGAGCTTTTCTGTGAATCACTCTTTGTTTTTCACTTGTCTTTCTAGCAAAAGACCCACAAACTAAGGATTTGAAGCAAAAATTACTGAGCGAAACTTCTGGTTTGTTAGGGGGAAAGTCAAATTAAACTAACGGGTCCAGTTCTTTGCCCAGTAATTTGTTGTCTGTAGCCAATTTCTTGAACCAGACTATGTACATGTAGTGACTAATTTAAAATCCTGTCAGCATAATACTCTGTGAACCACTTATCCTTACACACCAAAAAAGCGGGTCAAGAATTTGTTGTAGAGCAAGCTTCATGCTTAACTACTGAAGTTGGAGTTTTCAAGGTTGCAAAGCCAAGATATGTGAATTTTCTTTTAAAGAAGCTGTTGAAAATATTATGTCAGTGCAAGTGGGGCGTCAGACTGCTGTCTTCTGAAGCTCTTGCTATACTTCTAGCATTCTCTCAAGGCACACGGTTCAATGACATGATATGATAGGGAGGCAAATTTGAAAGGAAGTGGTGTGTGGTTGGGTGAGAACTAACCCAAAGTGTGTTACGGATCCAGAGAAGGCCTTAAGTCTATTAATAAGAGCGTAACTTGCGAGTGACGGGAGCAGAAAGTAGATACTGGTTTTAGTGCTAATTGTACTGCTGCTGCTAAATGAAGGGAAGGACTTTGGTAGTGGTTTTTTCACTGAGATCAGAGATAGCACTGAGCGTGGAGGCTAAGCTTAATTCCTGGGACTAACTGCTGTGTGGGCATCTCCTCTTCAGAATCAAGGCAGCATGGATGCCATGAACATGGATACAGTTTGCAGGCTGTATGAAGTGGGCAGGCAGCGTTTGGCAGAAGATGAAGAGGATGAAGAAGAAGATCAGGTGAGAAGTATAGCTTTAACCTGGTTCTTCAGGAGCAGCTGTTAGCCATCTATATGCAAGAGGTCATGGGCATTCATTTATTGCCCATAAAGTACAGATACCTCGTTTGGTCTCACTTGATGTGAAGTAGATCACTTTACTGTCACTGTAAACTAAGACTATCTATGCAGAATCCATGTGAACAGTGACTTTGTGCACTGTGAGCCAACATGATAATTTATAATTTATTTCTTAATTTCCCTAAGTGTTTCAGTCTTGATCAGAAACTTTGCTCTTTATTCTGCTTGTTTGTTGTTGGTTTTTTTTTTAATATTTTGACACCCAGCAGAGACAGTAGCATTTGAGGTTTTCCTTTTTTTTGATTCCAAGTCTCATATTTGGGCATAATTTGTCACCAATTCATGAATGAGACACAACTTGTGACTAATGCAATGAAACTGCACCATACTTCTATGCAGCCAAAAGCTTTAAGAATTTTAAAGAAAGCTGTAGGTTTGCACTAGGATGTGTTGGTTTTCCTTCAGATCAGCCATTTGATCTCTGGCAACTTGACAAAAGAGTTAAAAACTGCAATAAGAGCTCTGCAGGGTGCAGTTGTTAGAATACACAGTAGCACACAGTACTTGCTACAGTACAGTGAGAATTAAAGACTAATTTGTAGCTGTGGGTGTCAGTTTTTGTTGCTTTTTCTTTGTTGTTTTTTTTTTTTCTTTGAACAGGCAAAGACCTTATGCTTCAATTCCCTAAAGATTTTAAATGCATTATTCTCTGCTCTTTGGTGTTTGCATTCTAGTAAATCATATATTTGTATCTCCTGTGAGAAAAGCTGACTTCACCTTTTTTCCAAAGAATGCCAGAAGGTAATATTTTGGTGGGTTTTCCAGACTGTGTGGAAAGCTGGATTTCCAATACCCTTTCTGTCTGTGAGTCTCCCTGTTGCTAGGTTAAAACTCTGACTTTCTAATTCAGGAGATTGGATGGCAGATCCCAGGAAAGAGTAATTTTCTTTGCAGTTGGTTGTTATTATTACAGTTTCACTGTATTTCTGAAGTTAAAGTAGTAGTGCTGTTTTGCATACGCAGTTTGCTGTTCTCTACTCTCAATGTGTGCTATAAGGTTGCACTGGGCATTCTTATGGAGTCATTGGTCACTGTTTCTGTCCCTACATTGGATGGGTTCAGTTCAGGAACTTTTTGGATGGGTGAAGACTAGAATTCCTTAGGAAAGAATGTTGGGGGGGGGGGAAATCACTGTTCCTTCCAAAGTTTTTCTACTTCCATCCAGTGCTTGCCTCAGGCAACAGTTTCTATTTTTGTCTGTTTCCACTGTTTGTTCACACTCAGTATATTTTAGTAAGGTTATTCACATTTTTCTTTATGAAATTCTCAAAAAATTGTTTGTAGCAGAAATTGATTTTGCATTGTACAATGATTAACTAGCAGCTATTGAGACACTGTTTTGCAAAATCGCCGGTTCATGTTGCCTTAAGTGGAAATCTGTGTTTGTATAGAGGATGTGGTCTGAATGCTGCTGGTTGGAGGCTGTAACACCAGGTACCAAGCAGAGATAAGGTATCTATCATCCATCAAATGTGATTGAGGACGCTCCCTGTTTTAAAAATGGAGATGGCCCCAGGCAGAACTTAATGATGCTAAAAGCTTTTCTGTAAAGCTTATGGAGTATTCAAACAAAGCTGCTCCAGGATCAATTTGCAAGCTAAGAGTGACTACGTGGTACTGCATAATTGCTGCTTTTTATGATCTTCATTTCTGGGGTGTATAGGTGTTTCCTAGACAGTAACTTCTAGGGATGAATACAATCAAGTTCCATTAGTAAGAGAGATTTGGATTTAATATAAACAACACTTACAAACCCAAATTCAATTCAATCTGTATATCTGTAGCAAAACATAAAGTAAACCCCTTGCTCTCTGTCCCATAGCTGTTCACTGCTGTTCCTCCAGGTTTGTCCTAATCTTAGGCTTATAAAATATAGCTTTTGTCTATATAGAGACATCCAGCATTGAGCAAGAATGAGCAGAGGTTTTCCAGAATAAATACGGAATCTCTCTGGCATGCTTCTCACAACAGTAATTTGTTTCCTGATGAACAGGAGTTTTCTGTGTTTGCAGATGCTCAAACATATGTAGGTGTTTACTACTTACCTAGACAGTTTCTGTGATTTAGGCTCTGTAAAATTGGAAATAAGCCCCAACAAGTTTGAAAGTTTATTCTAGAACACCTTCTGGCTAAAAGAAGATGCTTTTTGATCTCTTTCATTAAAGTGGTGAGGGAGGAAATCCATGTGAATCAACATTACTCTGGTATCTCTTTGGTCAAGATTTTTTGGAGTAGATATTAATCTGTTTGGCCCCTCTATCTTCACACCTTGACATTATGCATATTTATATATTTGTATATGATCTACATGGATCCACAAGTACAGTTTTTTTGCCTGTACTTGTGCAGGCAGCAAAGAAAGTCATAAATACTCAAAGAGAAGCAAGTTTGATGGACAAACCTTGCTTGGAAGTCATGTGATACAGAGTAAAATTGCTTTAAAAATTGTGCTTGAGAAAAATTAAATACTACGGAGAATAATGTCTGCCTGACATCCTTTACTTTAAATTTTGATGCCTCATGATGTCAACTGATAGCTCTGACAGATTTTTTTGAAAAGCAAAAGACTGAGAGTCAGTAAAATTAACCTAGCTGGCTTTTTTGGCCTATGGAAATCTTTCAATTCCTTCTCTCATTTAAGCAAAGAAACAAACCAACTGTATTACTCCCTCTTTCTCAAGGCAAACCTTGAGAAATCAACTGATCTGTCACATAAATTACCCTCAAATTTAATGATCAGGCTGACTTAGCTGGGTTGTGCATTGTACTGCTGCAGTAAATGTTTATGGGTTTGTTTGAAATACTTGAGAATAGCACCACTGCAGCTGGGTGCCTCCTCATCTGTTACACCAGCCTTTCATCTGAGATCTGTGGAAAGCTGCCTTTTCCCAGTTATGGCCAGTAATCCAGAATTGTCAAGCCTTGTTACACAGAACAGATGCTAAATGGGCATTGATACTTCATAGTCTGTACTTACTACGGTAACTGAAGGAAAGTGAAGATGTAACACTCTTAGCAAGAGCCAGTTTGTGAGCTTTTTCTGTTGGATGTTTTACTCCAAAAATAGTAGTCTTTGTGCCTTGAACTGTTGTGAGTTTTCTGTGTTATTTCACTGCTGGGTGAGTGTCTAAATGGATCCATCAGTGGCTGACAGTCTCACTCACAAGTATTTGCAAAACTGTTCAGTCTATGGGGAAATAGGCAGAGTTTCCTATTCTTCAGTCCTGCAGCAAGACCTTCCTCTTGTATTTGCCACTGTTTTCATAGAGTCCTGCAGAGTAAGTCTTAGCAAAAATGAGTACCTGAGCTGCTGGTCCAGATGCTGGACCATCTTTTGTTCGTTAGCTTGCTTAATTCTTATTTATTTCTCTTTCTTGGCCAATTAGTATCCCCTGTTTCTCTCAGTAATCTACTCTCTTCTATAGTGAGATAGACCAGGAATTTCAGAGGGAATGGTCCAAAGGAAAGTGATTATACTGGTCTGGCTTAGAAATGGCACAAGGTGGTAGCCATGGGCTAGAAAAGGAAAATTCAGAAATATTAAGTGATCAGAGAAGCTAAACCCAAGGGAACTGGCTGACCACAGAGTAGACTCAAAACTGTGAAACTTAAGTCTGCATGATGTGATCTTCTGAGTGGGTTACAGGATTTTCAGTCTGTGTATTTTTACCTCTTTGTTTTAGTTTTTCTTTCCATATTAGTTCGTTAAGGCCTATTTTTTCTCTCTGTGGTGCATGCGGATGGTGTTGCATCTGTGATGCTTAAGTAGTATTCTCAGTTATCATGTTCAGAGAGATTTATGGTTTCAGCAGCAGATTGCTTCACCTAGCTGTCCCTGTCCTATAAAGTGTGTTCTACTTCTTTTGCCAGAACTGAAGAACTGTTAATTATCCTGCAGTGCTTCTGGGCTATCGAAATGGTGATGGTAGGTGTGTAATTTGTCTTTTTGCATTGGTTTAGAAAATTCTAGGTGATGTGAAATGAAAGCTTTGGAGTTAAGATAATAAAGACTCAAAAGACAATCACTATTCTAATGTGGTTTAGCCAGGATGGAGAATGTTTTTCCTCAGCTTTCTATGCAGTCTTTGTAATCCCAGTTTCTACTTTTATTTTAGGACTCTTCCCCTGTCCTCCTGCAGTATCATTTCCTCTGTACTTTTATTGCTATTGGCTTGATACAGGTTTGTTTTATGCAGATACTTACTTGCTGAGGAAAAACCCCCACAAGCGTTAATCCATATTGGCACATGTATTTGAGAGCCATCAGGCCATGGTGGCACTTTGTCACTACAAGCTGCCTAGAATGATTTGTCATCAGGGACCCTTAGTTTTTCCAGAACTGTTCCTGTAACATTTGAAAACATGTTTTGTTTTGAAATTTTGCTCAAGATGAAATGGTTTACAGGATAATAGCTAGGAGCAAGTATTTTCAGACAAATGTCTCAACTGATGCACACCTTAATAGGAGTCTTTGGACTTAGTTGCAGCAGGGGAGGCTGAGTAATGAGTGCTTTCCATCAAAAACCTGTTTAAATAACAAATGCATCTTTTGAACAGGCATGCTCTGAAATGGATATTAAAAAAAAACCCGAGAGTTTTTCCAGTATTTGCACTTCTTCCCACTTTTTTAGATAGTACCGCATGACTGTGACTGCTTCAGCCTAAACTGCTGTTTCAGAATCTAGTTTCACTAGCTGTCAGTGCAAACGCTGAAGGTTCTTGTGAAGGGAAAAGTAATTTGAGTTTTCAGAAGGTTAGACCTAGTATTATGGAGTAGAACAGCTTCAGCAGAGATAGAAACATGTTCTGCCTGTTCAGTGACAGAAACCAAAGGTTGACTTCCTCTCACCTAACACATCTTTCTAGAATTCCCAGAGCAGTTGGGATCCAAGAAAATAAAAGCTGCCCCATCTGTGATGAGAAATATCAGTCAGAAGCTTAAGAAAATAAAGGAACAAATTTTTATCCATAGAGGGAAAGTTCATTTACTGGCCAAATTTTAGATTCCTTTGCACAGTATTGGGTTTTGTCATGCAATTAAAGGAATGGGCTTATTTTTGTGAGTTGAGAGTGTGAGATCAGTGGGAGGAAGGAAGAGAAGCAGATTCAGAAATTGCACCTAGTTTTGGACTCTTTGTATTATTTCTGAGCCCGAGAGCACAGAGAATGTAATAGTCACAATTTTATCCCTAGCTTTAAGGGATATATCAACTGCAAAATGATAACTTGCACATGCCTCAAAGAGGACAGTGGCTCTGGAGTTTGATTATCATCAGGTACCTGCAGATGACTGCAATGAAAATATGAAAAATGAAAATGATTGCAATGAAAATATTTCATAGGCAAAACCAGAGTATTGGTCAAAAGAGTCCCAATTGAACATGTCAGTCCAACTGAGGCCCAGTTACTCTAAAGTTATTATCTGTGGCATGGATGTTTTTTCATTCATCACAGGTAAGTAGTGATTGTTAGATGAGCTAAACCTACTTACATAGACTAAGAGAATAACCGCTTTTTTTATTTCTTCACTCCATGTTTTGCTTCTGACATACTGTATGCTGTGTGCTGTTTCCTGTATTAAATCTGCACATACCTACATCTGCATACTAGCCTATGGTAAGACTCCTTGCTTGTTATATATAGTAACTTCTGCTCATTAGTTTTTAGCTCTGTGACCCCATTAATGGCTACGAAGAAGTAGAAATTCTAATGCTGAAGTAGCTAAGAAGGTAAAAGTAGGTGCAACCCTGTATAGGGAAGGAGATGAATACTTAGAATGAATTTAAGGGTATGATAATAAAAAGTGAGCTTGGGCTTGCTGGCTGAGGGGAAAGATGGAGACTAGGTAACCTAGGATGTAAAATTCCTTACACACTTGATACGCTAGAAGGACTGTTGCCTATATTTAAGCGCTTTCCACTGCCCATTGTTCAGGGAGTTTGAAGAAGTGGGTGGGGGAAGGAATTGGATAGAAATTCTAAACTGACTGAGCACCAGACATTGTCACTCCTGAGCATTGCATAGCAAAGTACCAGTACACTGCACAGATGCTTTGGGAGCCACGAGTGCAATTGTCAGAAGACAGAGGAGATTGTGGAGAAAGATAAATTGCTAAACCAAGGAGAGACTTACTCCTCTGGAGTGAAACATTCTTTGGTGAACTTGTATTTGAACAGTGATCAAATGTTCTTTTTATGAAAGGAAAGTCCCTTCCCATGCTGGAAATAGATAGTAATTAAACCAATACTGATAATTTGGAATGAGACCAGATTACTAAAGATTAATTTGCTTTTCTCTAGGAGAAACTTGAGGAAGGAGGGTGAAAGAAAGGAAGAAGTAAACTAGTAGACTGTATCTTACAAAAGCAAATAAATTGAACAAAATGATGAGACTGGGAAACGTGAATTTCTTTTAAAAAAAAAAAGACTAGAGAAAATATACAGTTTACAGAAGCAGGTGCTTACTAGCAGATGATTAGACTTGGCTACAAATAGCCAGAAGTGAATTAAATATGAGCCGAAAGATTTGTAAAAGTGAGAGAAGCTTCACTGGTACTTGTTTAACTGTTTTGCAGGTAAAGAAAAGGCAGCCTCGTAGGTGAAAATAAGAATAGTTAGAGTAACATCATACAGCATAGTAATATTAGTACCATAGAGCATATGGTATGTGATGTTACTCTATTCTTACTATTCTGACTCAAACTGGAGGGTGCAATAGAGGTTGTGTTTTCAGAGGAAGGGGCTGTTGCTGGAAAGCACCTGCAGGTGAGAGGTGTTGATTTGGAAGTGCTGACAGGAGGTGAGCATGGGACTGGGGCAGGAGCAGCTCTGAGCTGATGACATCTGGACAGCTCATAGAGCAGTAGCAGAGGAACATGGGCAGAGAACTATTGACATAAATACTTGCTTTAAACTGTGAATCAACTCCTAGTAGAGGAAGAAAAAGTGAATGAGGTGTTAGGTGAAAAGATGAAGCTTTTTGTAACAGCTAAGACTACATCAAATAAGCGAAATATCAGTGGCCTGTTCCAAACCTAGTATCACAAATCGAAAAAAGACCTGTGAGATCTTCTCTTGGCAGGTACCAGCCAGCCTAGTGCCAATTTGAGAGATACTGTAACCTGCAGTTGAGGAGTCTCAAATTCTGTTCGTCTGGTCATAAAAAAAACTTTTGGATTCAAGAAATGTAAGAAAAGTCTATAAAATTCTTAAGAGTGCTTATAAGGTAAGCTGGTATATTTTTATAGACTGCACATCTGCAGTGCTGTGAGCCATACTTCCTGAAGGCACTTTGTACATACACTGATTTGGTGTTAAAATACAGGGCAGACAGAAATACATTAAAGTAAAAAAAAAAAAATTATCAAAGGTCTGCCTAGTTAACATGCATTTTGCATCAGAGTTTGAATAAGTGAAAGACTAGAATTTTCTTGGAAGTTTTTTGAGAGGTGAACACCAGTGAATATATTAAGTATCAATAATTCCTGTTACCCAAAAAGACAATTTTTGTGAACTTTGTATGTGCAAAATGAATGGGTAAAGGGGACCGATAAGAAAGTCTATGAAAGGTGTGCAAACATGTATACAAGAACAATATGGAAGAAAACATAAAGCTTGAACAAGAGCGAAGGGTATTTATTAAGGTATGAACAGGCTGTGGATACTGGCAACAGGAAGAATTAGGTCAAGTATATTTTTGTTACAGACCTGCCACCCCTATATATACCATTCCTTTAGGGATTTTTTTTTTAGTTTTTTTTTCTTTATAGTTGTAAATAATAAATTAATTGAACCAAATCTGCTTGGCTTTCTGAATCTTTACATAATTTTACTACCAGGTTGTAATCTTATCGGTAATTTCCTTTGAGATGCTCTTGAGATAATCCTTTACTTTGTAATCAACTTTTCTGATTCTGTAAGTTAATGTCCAGCTTTTCTTGTACTACTCCATCTCTTTAAATGTGCCTGTCTGCAGACATGTTAAAAAGCTGATGGGAATCACTTTTGCCCTCTTAATCATTCTCGAAGTAATTCCAGTGTGAGCCACTGGTGTTGAAGCAATTTATGTGCTACTGTGTAAGTAAACTAGTGAGTTTTGCAATCTTACCCTAGAAGAGCTGGTAGTTCCTGCCTCCTTTATACTTGTCTGAAGTGTGTAATTGACGCTACTATACATTATTGACTTATATCCTTAAGGCTTTTTGAGATGATAAACTGTTACAAACCCTTTGTATAGATGGTGGTGGGGTTTTTTTCAGCCTAAGCTAGTCTTTATTAGTTAAGTAAAATTATCTCTTTAGTTGAGTCAATTTCTAGGTTACTCTGTGGCCTGTCCCTGTGTGGACATCCTACTTATATCTGCGTAGCTATAACGCACTGAAGTTGGAGCCTCCCTCTTTGCTGTCCCCTTAGAATTATAACCAGGGTTTTGTTTTCTCTTCTTCACTTCAAATTGTCAGCTTTGTCTTTGTTCATTGCTTTATTTTTGCAGCCTTTTTGCTTTAACGGGTGAATCAGCGCTGTAAGTGTTTATGCAGAGAAGTGGGACCAGGAAGCCATTTTGTGTTTGAAACAGGGTGGGTGTTTCTTAGATTAGAATTCCCGTATTATAATTGCAATGCTGTGTTTTTGAAGAGCAGAAAGAGTTGGTTGTTCAGGTGTGGTGGTACTATAAGGACCTCTGCGTTGCAGCTGTTACGTAGTGACATCTGTGTATGCTGGAGATGAAGACGAGTAACGCTGGTACAGTATTGTGAAGATAGCACAGAAAACCCCAGGCATTTGTGTTCACTATAATGTATTCTGTAATAATAAAATTAAAACACACATAATTACAAATTTGAGTCTCATTAGGGGTCAGTGGGTACTGTACTTTATTCTATTCTTGGCATGTATCAAGGTAAAGCTCCCTTAAATTAATCCTACAAGCAATTAATATACCTGAATCACTGTGTAACTAAAATGGGTGGCAATGTGACATCCTTAATTCAAAAGCTGGGTTCTGCCATGACCCTCTGATTGTTGCTTACTCTATTCAAAAGGGAGCTGTAGATTATTTTTTTGTCTTTCTTTTTTCCTTCCATCATAGCTCCAGGTTGGGATTGTTTGTAATTTTACCTGAGTTCCATGGGAAGTGAGGGTTTTGGTCTGGCTGCATTGTAATAATAGAGCACCGAGCTGCAGGGCTGCATGGAAATAGCAGGCAGTGAGTCAGAGTGCTGATAGTGAGGTAGAACGTTACGAGATGGTCAGTTTGTGATTCTACAATACTACCTTCATGTCTTCTGTAAAAGTAACTGGCAGCTGTGAAGTGGTTTCTGTTGGAGAGGGAAGAGAATGTTGTCTAAGGAAGCAGAGGACTGTGAGCAGTTCAAGTTCTGATCTAAGCAGCTTTTACAGAGAACAACCCAAATAGAAGAGTATCTTCAGCCATCTAAAGGAGTTTGTTATGGCTAAAACCATTCCTTGATACTGCTTTTTAAGTCCTGTGGAGTGTGCTGGTCCATGGATGCTGTGGATCAGTTTACTCCAATGAGGAAGATGAGCACAGGTACACACTTGTTCTGCATAGGTGTGGATGCTGGCTCTTTTCTAGCAGCACCTGTGTCATTGCCCAAAGCTCTTCGGAATGACTGATGAGTAAGTAGGAGTTCACTTTTGCAGGCATTTCCTTTACAAATCTAGTTATGGTTTGGAATAACTGTTCCGCCTGTCTTCTCTTGTGACGGTGCACAAGGATTTTTTTCACTGCTCTGACTCAGTATGTTTGCAGGAGCTGTTGGGGAAGGCATGGAGCCTTATGTGAGCCAGCTGTGCTATCTGATGAGGATACAGCCTAGATATCCATTGGCAGACTGGGTATCACCTACATGTGATGGTGTTAGGTGTGAGGAGAGAGCAAGTGCAGTCTTTCTCCACAGATGGGTTTTGGGTGCAGAAGCCCGGTGGGCTTTCCTAAGAGATCTCCCCTCACCAGTGCAAGCCTTGTGTCTCTAGACTGAAGTATTGCAGTGTGCCTGCAGAGCTTTGTGCTCGGAGATTGTTCAGAAGCTAATGCAGAATTTATTTGCCTGTTACTTAGCAGAAGCACCATGTTTTCCACGTTCCCATTTGTGTTCTTTAAACCATGACAAGGTGCAGGTTTTTTGCTACTTGTGATCCCTCCTCGTGAACTGTTGTGTGTGGCTCATTCCGCTCGGTAAAGGGTGTGCACTGTGCGCATGTCACACTCTCTCTGTCACACGTGACTTCTCGTAGTGTGGTTTTCACATTATTTCCTGGTTTACCAAGGACAGGTATAATTTAGATCTTATCTTACTATTCTTAGGTGGTTTTTAAATGAGTGTGGCCTGATTCTAATTGCCTACTTCAGATTGAGTAATTTAAACTGGAAAGCTGGAAACATTGATTTTATTTCTCTAGTCTTCTGTTGCTATTTGTATTTTCACAAAGGATTTTTTCCTCACTGGTAGGTGTAATCCTCCAAGGTTAATTTGCAGCAAATTATACACCCTTTCTGTGTAATTTGGCACTTATTCTTGTCAGCCAGAAGGAATCTTTAGCTTTATACAACTATATTTCATTTCATCCTATATTTAAAGGACAATATTGCTATGTATGTCTTTAAGCTTGAATGAAGATGTTGAGGAAATAGTATTTCAATTTCCAATAAATACATTAAATCTGAAACAATCAAATTCAGTAGTTTTGACATTTTCTTTTAAGTAACTGTGAGCTAGATACTTAAGAAAATTAATGCTTTCAGAAATTCCACAGGTGTGGACACTATAAGAGAGTACCTAACTAATTTCAGAACCCTTTAGGTTACAACTACATGGACTCTAAATTAATCTCACAATATACTTTTTAATCTAATGTCTACAGTTTTGTGTTGATCTCCAGACACTGAAAAACATGGCTTAATTTTTCCAAGCTTTTAAAATAAATTGATCTCCTTTCTAGCTTCAGAGTTGCTGACTGAAAAAGGAAAATAAACTCTCCTGCCTTTTCAGTTTTTAATCAGTTTTTCAATTCTGAATAGAGTAATAAAGTTTAGACATTGGTCTCTTTGTAGATACTGCATAGAACAAAAGTAAAAGCCAGGCAAAAGCTATTACACTCCATTCAATATGTTTTATGGAAAATTATGTTCAACATGGCACTGCAGTTTAAAACTGAACTGCAAGTAAGATATTTCCTCTCCCAGTGTGTATACAATTCTAAAAGCAATGTATGCTCATTTGAGGACTCATTGACTCAAAGTAAAGTTTGTAATTGCCTAAGATAAACATAGGTGTTAAGTATAAAATTAAAATAACCTATATAATACAAGCTCTTTCGGAAAGAAAAATGTGTGTAGCAAACCAATGTTCCTATACAGCAATCTCCATTTAAATAACACGGTGCTTCTAGTCAGTAGAGGAGACCTGGCTGCCTTTTGCAGGTGGAGAAACAAAATTTGCCCAGCCTTTTTGGCATTCCTTGTTTCTTTTGCCTATGACAGATGTTGGACTTATGTGGGTGTGGTGGATTTTTTTTTTTTATAGCACTGACTGAAGAAAAAGCAGCTTGGGGAGACAACAGTAAGGTCTTTTTTCCTCTGTCCTTTTAGATCTGAAAATGCAGCAGTCTAAGTAGCACCGTGTGAGTGTGGTGAGCTTGAGGACCAAACTAATCCTTGAAGTGGGTTGTTAAATACCTGTCTTAACTGCTTCATAATTTTGCAAAACGTGTTCCCTCCCAAAACAAAGGGGCAATTAAAGCTGAATGACTTGAGAGCTGCCTTCCTGCCACAAGATAGCATTCTGTTTGAGAAAAAGGGTGTGAGCCTGAGGAGATGTGCAGGTGTATTGAACTCTTTAAGTCTTGCAGAATTCCTGGAACTTGCCTTGTGATGGCACTTTTTGGCCACTCGTTTGTCTGGAAGAGCAGTAGGATGGTAACAGCTTCTTATTCAGTTTTAACTGTTGGACACGGATTTCTGGATTTGGTCTGTACAATGAGAAATTCAGTTGCTTTATTGAATGCAAATTCTTACGGTTTGATAGAGAAAGATCTTGATCCACAGGTAAATACCAAAGATTGAGACTTCTGAGCCGCTTTAAACAGTTCTATCATCTGAAAATTAGTGATTCAGGGATTGGTTTAGGTTAATAGCATCTTTCCCTACATTCAACATCTCATCTAAATCAGGAACGCCAGAGAGGCTGAACACCAGTGCTGCATGCTGTTTGATGCCAAGTAGAGGTTTTGGTCCAGGTGAAACTAAAGCAGTTTGTACAAGACTAGCAACAAAGCCGTGGATTAACGGGTCTTATCGCATGTCCTTCTCAAGAGTGCATTGTGGTGACATGTGCTGATGGCCAGTATCGGAGAGGAGCTTGGCCAGTGGTACCTGTGTGGCATTTTGTGGATAAGACTTAGCAGGCCTGCAAATGATCTAGCATGTGTCATGGTCTGTAGTTGCGGAGAGAAAGTGTTTATAGGGGTGATGGGAAAGTGTTAATAATGTGTGATGTCTGGATATGGGGAGAAGTAAGAACTATAGATATGTTTTCTTCAGTTCTTATTCCATTTTACATTTGCTTTAATGTCTGCAATGGACTATTTTTGCTGTCTCTACAGGAGGAAGAAGAGCAAGAGGAAGAAGATGATGATGAAGATGATGATGATACAGATGACCTTGATGAACTAGATACAGACCAGCTGCTGGAGGCTGAGCTGGAGGAGGATGAGAACAACGAGAATGCTGGTGAGGATGGAGAAAATGACTTTTCTCCCTCCGATGATGAGGAGCTTGCCAACCTCCTGGAAGAGGGAGATGAAGGTGAAGATGAAGATTCTGATGCTGATGAGGAAGTCGAGCTGATTCTTGGAGATAGTAAGTGTGCGCCCAGCTTGGTGACCACAGGTGACCTTGTCTTCTCTTTAATGTCCTGACAAATATGCTGACTTTCCCCCTTGCTGGCATGAATGGCACAAACCATGATGCTTGTTCACCTGTGGCCTCTCAAAGTAATCTTTTGGTACAAACACCCCTTACTTGAGAGAACAACTGTGAGTTCTGGAAAGGAAGGTATCTCCTTTCTTCAAGCGTTCCCAGGTGTGTGTGTGAGAATTTAAAGGCAGGCCAAGAAACTCTCTGTGAAGAAGCCTTGCCTGATTGCTGGCCTGTCCTGCCCTTCAGGGGGACGCTGATTGAACTCTTAGCTCACCTGTCTTCTCTGCCTGTGTATGTTACAGGTACAACTAACATTTTTGGTCCTTGGTGCTACTCTTTCTCTTTTCTGATTGCTCACAGTGCAAAAGCAACATGACGTTTCTGACTTTGCTTCCTTTTTTAGGCTGTTCTGAAGCTGACACAACTTTGGGGATAAAATTTAAATTATTCTCTTTTTCTGTCATTCCACAAACATAGAGGTTTGAAAAGTTAATAGAGGTGTATGTGTGGATGTGTGTGTATAAGAAAGTTAGTTCTGAACTTTTAGTGTTGCAATTCAATTTGGAAAAAGGCTTCACAAGAAAGAGAAGGTGAGTAGGATAGCATCAGGCTTGGGATTTATGACACCAGATTCTGTTCCCTTTTTTGCAGCACAATTTTTGAGTATGCATGGCCAAGCCACTCAGTTCTTTTTAATTTCCAAGCTGTAAAATGGGAATATTGTAGTTCCCGTAAGTTAAAAAGTTGGTAAGGGTAAGTAATTACAGCGTGCAAGGTGTTTGAAGTCCTGCAGTGATAGGAGATTAATGTGAGAGCTAAGGTGGGAATCAATCTTCTCTGCCACTGCGCTGGAGGATTAAGCGTGCCAGGCCTGTGTTTTGGCACTAATGGGGCTGGCAGGCTCATTCTTAGCCCTCTCTTCTGTTCAAAAGTAGCTCAGGCGTTTTTAAGGATGTGGCCACATCAACTTGCCAGGTCAGGCTGCTGTTCTCTTCAAGGTAGCAGGTATACAAATGCCGGACCATATAGGATATTTACATAGCTCAAATTCATGAACAGCGTATTGCAGTTCAACATTTGGGACTGCAGCTGCTTCTGCCTGTCCCAGTAGCTGGCAGGACCTTCTTGACACAACCCTGCTTCTGTTCCCTCAAGGGGTGCAGGGCCAGAAGCTACTTAGAGAGCACCCAGAGTGCTGTAACCTCAGTTGTCCAAGGAGCAGAATGGAAGTTCAGACCATTCCAATAACTATTCCTGTAACAAAACTAGGTGCTACTTTACATTTAGTTATTTCAAGTGAGCTCTGCAGAGCACTGTGTATTATGAAATGGCCACATCTGTACAGTGTTTATGGACAGAACCACTTGATTAGAACTTTGATCTGGTGTTGCTGTGGAGCTGCCGCCAGCCTGTCCTGGGGCTGTTGGGTTTCTTGGCAGCATCTTTGGGAACTTAAAGTAGGGAGTGCAGCTCTGCCAGGCTGATGTATGCATGGCCCTTGCACAGGGTTTGATGAGTAGGGTTCTGTGGCTTTCTCTCTGTGACTTCAACTGGCTTGCTTTTGTTTCTCACCCAGCAAGAGTGATTAAAATGTCCCCCTCTCATTTGTTGATGCTGTGTTCCAGAACTAAAAGTTGTAAGGGCACTGACACTGTTGCAAAGTGCAGATCTGAGGCAGGGGGATGTATTTAGAGTCCTTCCTACCTCAGACCATTGGCTGTACTCTGGATGAATCTCCATACCATAACAGTGGGTGTGCTTCAAAGAACAGTTGAAACAGAGGAGTGAGTGGCTTTGGTTCCTTGTGCTTTAGAAGAGGTTTTATTTCCTTTTCAATAATAATCCATGGAGAACCTTTTCAGTATCAGTTGGTCTTCCTCTTCTGTGTTACCACCTTGGGGAGGGTGGATCTGTCTTATCCAAAGCAGTTTATGCATTGTGCAGATCTTTCAAGAGCTTGTTCCTGGGCCAGTGGGATGTCCTTAGTGAAATGCACGTGTAACATAGGGTGGAAGAAACATGGAATTCTCAGTGGCAGCACGGCTGACTCGTTTCCTCTTTTCTTCTGTAATTGAAAATGGCAACTTCCAGGCAGGTCTATAAGCTTCTGCCAAGCAGTTAACTGCAATCAGGTATACTTAGAGACATAGACCTCAAAATTGGAAGATTGCATGGTAGAGTGGAGAAAAAAGAGTTAGGAGATCCCTTTCCAACTTTTTCCTCTGGTGTTTACAAAAAAAAACAGCAAAAAAACCAACAGCTTTTTCAGCTTCTCTTCTCCAGAGTTTCTGGGTTATCTCGCTTGTGCTTCTTTCCCTTTACTGTGCAAGTGTAGCTGCTGCAGCACTGACTGGTGTTTTTCCAGTCCCTTTACATGGCTGTAGCTGTTCTGGGAGCACTGATGACCCCCTGAGATCACAGTGGAAGGGCAGTTGGCTGATCTTCAGGGAGGAGGGTTGGGGAAAATGGTTTATACCTTCTGCTGCTTGCCTGCGATTTTTTTTCTTTTCCTAAGGAAAGCATCTGAGAAGGGGTGAACCTTCCAGAAGGCCTTGCTTACCTTGACAGGCATTTTAGAGATCCAGTATAACTGAGAAGGCTAAGAGGAAGTCTTGGTGTCTTTTTTTTTTTCTTAACTATTTTTAACACCTAGTTAACTGCAGCATCCAATGAATTCACATAAGAAAAAGAACCAACGTCACCTCTAAGGTAAGGCAGGAGACCTCTTGCTACCAGAGCTACTACCACTTCCCTCTTGTACAACTGAGGGAAGAGAGATCTTAAAACATAAGATAAAAAGCAGATGTGTGTGTGTGTGACTGCTTCTGCTAAATCCTTTTGTGTCTTCATTCCGTGCCACAATGAAGAAAACCAGGAAAAGCACAATCTTCAGGTCACCTTCAACGAGTCCCATGTAGTTAAATTCATTACAGAAACCTTTGGGTTGCTGGAGGAAGGTTCTAGTTGCGAGCGTGTAGATTGCTTCTCCCTCCGTGGGGAGGTCTCCCACTGTGCTGTGCGGAGGGGAGCGACAGGCCAATAAGAACCTAATCCTGAGAGACTCTGGGTCTGACTGCTTAATGAATTAGCCCCCCCCATACATTATACAGAGGCCATGTTTCACCACATCAGGTTGGTGGAACTGCCAAGCTTGCTTTCCACTAGCAGCTGTGAGGAATGACTGCCAGATTTGTCCACCCCTCCTAATGAAGAGGTGTTGCACTTAGATGTAAGTTGTGCAGGTAACTTACTGCTGGTGTCCTTCTCCCCATCTTATCATGGTGGAAACAACCTGCCAGCTAATGGAAACCGCACTTGGTAAAGCTGCTCTCCTCTTGGCCCTCTGTTTTAACCAGGGAAGGAAAGCTCTGGTGCAGACTTGCTAAATGCTTTTGGTGGATTTGAAATGCACTAATGGTGCTAGCTGCCTCCCTCACTGCTGGGGGGTCGCTGGTCTCAGGCAGGTGGTGGCCATCTCCTGTAACTATGAATGCATTGCCTTGCTTAGCAGCCCTGACAGCTGTATTCTCCCCCAAACCAAACATAACCTACATGTCTCCTTTTCAGCTGACAGCTCAGATAACTCTGACCTGGAGGACGACATAATCCTGTCTCTGAACGAGTGAGGAGCTACTGCCAGGCGGGGTGTTGGCAGGAGGAGACCATCGCTTCCCAGCAGAAGGCCGGAGACCAAATTGGAAACCGATTCTGAGCACCCCAACCTTTTTTTCTCTTGGGAAAACCTGAGGAACTGCAGCCCATCCACTCTCTTGGTTTGAGTCTGTTTGAGGCTCGTGGCTAAGTCTGAGGCTGTACAATAAAGAGACCTGGTGTTAGGCCTCTTTTCTCTCTGCCTTTTTTTTTTTTTATTTTTTATTTTAGGCTGAGATGACTCTCCTCTTCAAGGAAACTTCTGAAGATATTTCACAATATATTTTCTTTGTATAAAGTTCTTTCCTAAAGAACAGAAATAGTTTTATATAAAATAAACAAACAAAAAAAAAAACAACAAAAAAGGCAGGTGTTCTAGTAAAGAGGGGATGAACTTTGTATTCCTGTAGTACCTTGTTACCATGGGGTAGGTTCAGGGGAGAAAAAAATGTTTAAAATTAAAAGAAGAGGCATTTTTATGCAACTACTAAGTGAAATAAGAGGATCATGGTTTCTAATATTGTTGAGGAGTGAGAATATTTTTATTTTAAATATGATTTTATTTTTAAAGAAAAAAAAAAGCAACAGGTGTTAACACCTGCTAGTTCACCGGTGTGTTTCAGATGCTTTTGTCCTCCAGGAAAGAGCCCTGGGGGTGTTAACTGAAAGTACAGGCTGTTTAAAGCGGATTCTCATTCTCGCTGTGATACCAGCTGTAGTGGGAGGCTGAAATCCTGGCTTGGCCTAGTCAGAGCCTGGTATTCCTGAAGACATAGGAATCTGGGATTGAAGTTTGAACCCTCTTTCTCCCCTCTGCCCTTTGTGGTTCAAGTTTTTTAATCTTTTTTTTTTTTTTCTCCCCCTCCCTCTTGCCCTCTGTGTGGAAACTGCAAATTGAAGGCCTTTTTTCTTTAATGTAAAGTGTATTTATTAAAAAATTAAATACAAATCCTGTCTCTGTTTATGGCTGTGAATTGTAGCCATGCGTCCCTCTGCCACCCGTGCAGAGGCGGTGCTGTGTGCCCCCGCGGTGTGGCTGGCGCCCGGCTGCAATAAGGAAGGGCGAAGTAAAGAAGGGCTGAGATTTGTGAGAGCGGGGGCTCCCAGCGCTGCACGACACATTTTTGCAATGCCCCAGGTTCAGATGTGACATGTTGGTTTGCCTGACAGCCTCGGAATTCTCAGTGGGGCTGTGGGCAGCGCTGGTGTGTCCTCACTGTGCCCCGTGGGAGCTGGAAGGTGCTGTTAATGCGGGGCTGTGATTTTGTTTGGAGGTGCAGGAGATAATGCACACCACGGTTCAGCTGCAGGGACCTGCTCTAGTGGGAGGTGTCCCTGCCCATGGCAGGGGGGTTGGAACTTGATCTTTAAGGTCCCTTCCAACTCTAACCATTTCAGCACCTCGGTGGTGTGGGTCAGAAGGCGGGAGCAGCCTCATCTACTTGCGGTTTGGCGTTCCGTTCGCTGCCTCGTGGCTATCCTGGCAGAAAGCAAATGAGGTGCTGCCGGTTGTATGTGACAAGAGGCCCTGCCCTTAGAAGGGGGTGAAAAGAAGTTGCAGCTGAGTGTTTGATTTGACTGTACAACCCACAAGTGCACAGTGTAGTTCTGAGTCAGGACCTGGAGGTAAGTGTGCTCGTTGCTTCCTTGGATGAGGCTGTTAAATGTGCTGTTTATTCCCAGATGTTCAGGTAACACCCGCTCAACTTTCTACCCTTTCTCTGTTTTGGCCACTTCCAGATTAGGGTTTGAGGCAGAACAGGGAGCTGGAAGCTTCTCACTCCTTGACACTACAGGAAGTTTTCCACCCAGAACTGTGCTCATTTCAACTGAGGCTCAAAGTTTCACTGCTTGAAGAAGAAGGATTTTCTTTTTAACCAAGAGAAGGGGTACTTTTCTCCCTCCAGCATCACATCTACTTAATGCACTTAACCGAGGTTGCTTGTTAATAATTAAAAAGAAAGGTTCTGCTGCAACTTATAATGGATAATTGTACCCTACAGAGTCGATAAAGACGAATGAGTTGTGATTATTCCCGCATTTAAGACCAGCAATTGGAGCAGCGTTCTGATTAAATGAGGAGATTGAGGATCAGATATGCCATCCACCAGCTGTGGAAGCAGCCTCTGCCTTACCAAAAAACATCTTATGCAACTTTACCTTAGAAAATGCGCTGCTCAGGAAGAGAAACAAAAAAAATTATATATAAAGCATGTACTCAACTACTAATGACAGAGAGAGATACAGTGCCAGATGTCCCTATCTCTGGTGTTACACCACAGCTCTAATCAGCTGCATCTGTTGCTGTTTTGGGCCTGGCTGTCTCGGAGACACTTACCAAGCAGTTTTGTGAGACAGAGCCAAAACATCTCGGATGGAGCTCCCGTTTATAAATTGGACTTGAATCTGGGCCACTGTAAGTAAATGTGCCAGCCCTCCCCTCCCACACCTATCCCAGTGATTGAATAGAGTCAGAGGGAGCATCCTCGGGCTTTAACCTGTGGGTTTGGAGGCGGCCTGCAGGTCCCCCACCAGAGCCTGCCCAAGCAGCCCCCTCTGCCTGTCCTGGGCAGACTCAGCCTCTCTGCTTATCACAGAGCTGGTAAAGTGAAATACACAGCCACAGGGGGGGCTGCCTGCACTCTCTGCTGCCTCCTTTTATTATTTTGGGGCATCGTTTAAGAGTGCTGGGGAATAGAGTGGCTGTAACAGGCCAGGCGCAAAATGAGGATTCAGCAGGGATTTTGTTGGTTGGTTTGTTTTTGTCAGGCCACAATTCTGCATCTGCTTGGGATGGAGGAAATATCAGCATTTGGAAAAATCACCTCTTCCCCTGGCATCATGATTTAATCTATTTAAAAGCATGGTCTTTGGAAAAAAAGTCCTGTAATCTTCCTGAATACACATCCCGTGTTGTGGATGTGAATTTCTTCTCCTATGCAGGCGTTACAGGCCTTGGCTTAGGGGGTGGAAGAGGCATAAATGGACTTTATAAATAAGTCCTGCCAGCTGGCTCAGACACACACCTACCTCTCTCTGCAACAGAGGGCAGCCTTTCCAGGAAGGATGCTGCATTTCCTCTGGTGATGCAAGCAGAGCTGTGCCCTCACATCCCAGATCCTGTGCCCTCGCATCCACATGATCCTCTGTGCCCGGACCCTTTGCAGCCCCCCTCTCTGGAGCAGGCTCTGTAACCATTGTGCAGGCACCCCGTGAGGCTGAGTCTGTGTCCCTGCAGCACGGGGTCGGGGGGCTTAAAAAAAGTCTGGTGTAGACCAGGGCTTGGAGAGCAGGGAGAAACCTCGGGGCTGGTCAGGAGTTTAACCAGTGTGTTACCTAAGGGTGGCAATCAAGATATGCTGGGCTCAACAGGGCTGGTGGGCACTGGGGACAGCCTGAGGCTAGCCCTCTTGTCCCTGTCTCTGTTGTAGTGAAGATGATAGTCACCACTGATGTTAGAGAGGCTTTGTAAGGCAGAAGAGTTCCTCAAAGGGTTTTTAAAAGAAAAAAAAAAAAAAAGGAGCTTCTCAAGTCAAAATACTAATGCTCTCAGACCAGTGAATACACCATCCCACACCCTGGTCCTGCTTTCAGTTTCAGGTCATCCTCAAAGAGGTGGAGACCATTACACCTTAATGCTACTGCTGTACTGTCCTGAAAGACACCCATCCCCAAACAACCCCCCAGCACTGTTCTACCCACCCTTTCCAACATCATCAAGCATCTCAGCCCTCCTAACAAGGGCTGTGGTGTTCCATCCCCCCCACTGCCTATCTTCTCCCCAGAACTGTCCCATCCCCATTTATGGGCCAAGCTTTCAAGCTGGTGTAGCGTTATTTTGCTGTGACTCTCTATCATCTCCCCTTTTCCAGGCCTGTTTCTCATGGAACCAGCCAGGATGTGTGTGTGAGGGCATGGGATGGCAGAGAAGAGCCTTCGGCCTCAGCGCGGTCTGCCTGTTCAAGCGTTGGCTGTGGCTCACTCCCGTGCCAGGCAGCTGGGAAGGCTCAGGTTCATCAGGTTAGATGGTGCTGGTGCTGCTTCTCTCCTGGGTGTTTTTCCCCTTAAACTCTCCGCTTTCTCATTTCCACCTGGTAAGTTGTTTGCAGGAGGGAGGTTTATTGGGCCTCCGTTCACGCACACGAGCTCACAGCTCTCACCCACCTCACTGGGAACAGAAACCCCACCATTAAAAATCTTACCCAACCCAAAGCATGACGATGTTTCTCTTCTAAAAAGAAAAGCCACCCTAATTTATTATTTACTTTCCTCAAAAGGAAAGTGGGAGATATGGGGGGGGGGGGGGGGGGGGGGATTT
>JAOQGH010000003.1:18940559-18955372 GCA_025769975.1 Gallinago jamesoni | reverse complement strand
TCTAATGCTTCCCTGTCTTTGCCATCAGGCACCTGCAACTTTTCTCATTTTATGATTCTTTTCCTTCCAATTCCTCACATTTGCACACGCACACACACAGACTCACACCAGCAGCACGGGCTACAGCCCCCTGCCAGCAAGAAGCCGGCCAGGCGTTTGTTACGGCAGCACCCCACACTCTGCCTCGGACACCCCAACACGTAGGATACTCTGACAAAAAGCTCTAATCACTCTATGACTCTGGCCATAAGGGGTATTTAATAGCACTTGGTTTCAGATAACACTTAACGGTTACAATTGTTGACATTTGGCACTGTCTACATCACAACAGCATCGGGGTGGGGGACGGGGACGGACAGACTCAGTCATGAGGTTAAAACGTCGGTGTCCCTGTAACCGTGTAAAACCGGGGGCAGCCCAGCTCCCCTGCGCCGTGGTGTCCTGGCAGGGTCCCTCCTGTGCTGCTGCGAGCTGCAGAGCTGCTCCTCTGCTCCCCCAGCCTGGGCCGGCTCTCCCGGAGCCCTGCGCTCCCAGCCAGCTCCCCTCTGGCTGAACCAGCCCAGCCAAAACCCCTCCGTGGCCTTGGAGCTGCACTTGGACCCTTACGGACAGAATTATGTTTTCTGGGGTACAGAAGATGCATCATCAAGTGAAACACTAACCCTCTCGTGATCACACTAACTCATCAGATTGACTTTTAATATCATCACGGTATTAAATGTTAAAAAAAACCCAACAAACCAACCCTACTTGTTGGTATCAACGCGTTCTTAAATTAAGCAACCGCTTGTACATCATCAGCTGATGATGTCCCTACTGTGAAACTAGAGGGTTAAAAAACTAGAAAATAATAAAAGCATCATTAGACTGAGTTATGCTCCCTGCTATATGGTTTTTGATACTGATCATACCTGAGAGCACAGTTTTAAAAGGGCCTTTGGCAGCCATCAGCAAGCGGCTCTGCTTGGTCACAGAGACTGGTGCAAGAAATTCAGCTTCTCCCAGGACTTTGTTCACTTGCTTCCCACCAAAACAACAACAACAACAGCAACAACAAAATCCAACCTGCAAATTCAAAGAAACTTTTTAAAATTTAGTGTTTTTAATCCCACACAATTTTCTGTAAGACTCCTAAAATCTACAGGCATCACTTTAAAAAGTAAAAATATCCCCAAACTGAACAGTGTGGCTTTTAACCCAAATTTGGACGAGGTACCGCATCTGTCCATCACCGAGCCACCAGAGGTGCAGATACTTCTCTCCTCAACAGCTGTCTCATACCACAGATAGAAAAGGTGATGGAACCATCACATCCTAAACTTCAAATTTTGATCTCTGGAGTTTCCTACAGTCACATACAGGTTACTTGCGGTAACGTGACACATTTTTCAGACAGCCAGGCGTGTTTACATGTTTATCTCTTTTTTTGGTAAGCCTGCGAATAAGCTTCAACTTCAGAAAAAAAAAAAAAAGAAAAAAGGGTTTGCCATTTTTCAATAAAGGATTTCAGATAGTGCAACAGGATCGACTACACAAACGGGCACCTACAGTTCACCAAAACCTTTGTGCCCTTTTGTCTACATCTAGTATAGGCCCAAGAGGGTTTGCCCTTAAATTACTTTTTTTTTTTTTCCTGCTTGTTTTTCTTTTTTTTTAATGAAAACTAGGAATGTCAAGCCTTTTTTTTTTTTTTCACCCAGGAACTTCTGTCTGACTGAGACGCACATCAGGTGCTCTCAAACCCCACAGAATTGAATAGAGTTGATTCCACAGTAGCAAACCTTTCACCAAGTATTAACTGTATTATTTTTTCCTGTGTGTAAAACCCACTTCTATTCTCAATCAGGGTTTGCTTCCCTGGTAGCTGGCTTCCTGGGAAGCTTCTGTCAAATAGAGACTCAACAGGATCCAGACTCAAAATTTATGAGATAAAAAGCAAACAGGACAAAAAAAAAAAAAATTAAAAAAAAAGATACAGAACCAACTTCTCAGTCTCTCCTACACCACAAACAACACCCCCTTCCCCCCCCCCCCCCCCCCGCCCTTGTAAGACATGTATAAAGTGATGGAGGAGGTGCAGGAGGCTGGGGCCTGAGAAACTGAAATGGGTTGGGACCATCAGCTTCCAGCTCCTGACAGCACAGGGAACCAGCCCTTCCTGGGCCATAAAAACTAGGATACCGCACAAGTTTAGAAATCCATCAGTGAACAAGGCTTTACTGACAACTTTTCATACAGTTAAAAAATAAAAATACAGAACAACAGCGGACAGTGTCACATATTAAAAACGAATAAAATGGGCTCTATTTAAATGGTATTAAAATTAATTAGAAACTAAAAATCTTACCACTTTGGTCGAGGTGTTTTGAGCCTCCACCAAAATGATCAACCTTAAAAACAACTGGGTTGTGTGACACACAAAGAAAACATGGAATTTGAAAAGACAGTGTGGGCTAGGCAGTGTCTTTGACTATAACTATCACCATATGTTCTTCTTCTAACTTTCCCAATGTCCTTAGTGCTGACTGGAGGTACTGCTGAGAGAATTCACAGGGAGGGAACGCGTAAAGCATGCCTGTGCTGTCTCTGCCCTTCGCCCCTCCCACGGGCAGGCTGATAACCCCAGCAGCCTGCTTCTGTTTCAAGTAGGAGACCAGATTCCTGAGAAGCCGTCGCTGCAAGCCGGGCTCCACGACAGGGAAGGTCCCCTCAGCCCCTGCCCCTGCCGGGGTGGATTGGGTGGCCAGGAGCACAGCGTAGCCATTGGGGCTGCCTTGTTTGATACGGCGAGTTACTTCATCCAGCTTGGGCTGGTCCAGCCGAAGTCTCTGAGCGATTTTGAGCTGCGTTAACTTCCCGCCTGATGAATGGTCTTTAAGGAGTCCGTTGATGACACCGAGGTCTCCCTCCAGGATGTGCATAGAGGTGGGGAAGCAGCTGTTTTTTAGCACAAGAAGCCCGTTCCAAGCAAGCTGCAGTGTCTGAGCGTATTCCGATAAATTCTTTACCTTTTTGGTCTCAGATTTTGGCTCCTCGTGAGTTTTTGATTCTGATTCACCAGTTCGATGATTGCGTTCGCTGTCCCTTTTTTTAGGCTGGGGAGCATCGGATGCCTCACGATGGGGTTTCTCCTCAGTCGCGTGACGATTGTTCTGAAGGGAGTTACTCTGCTCTTTCTCGGCTCCGGATTCTGTAGTGTGGTTCTCCTTGCGAGCCCTCTCTGGGCTGCGGTCCAAAGCTGGCCCACTGGCCTTTGTCCTGCTTCTGTCCTCGTAAGGCGAGTGAGCAGTCCTCCCGCGGTCGCTGGAAAGACTCCGGCGTTTCCGCCTCTCTTCCCACGGTTTGGGCACGCCGCGATCGCTGTCGCTGGCCCAGCGCTCTCCGCTCCGGCTACGCACCGATCGGCTGTAGCTTTCCAAGTTGTTTCTGCGTTCAGCGGTTTTGGCAGGGCTGGCCCAGTCTGCCTCTGCAAAGCTCCTGTCTCTGTCCGAGTACAGGAGATGCGGAGGAGTCCTATCTCGCACCCTCAAGTCTTGCTCCAGGCTTCTGTGTCTGCTGTACCCATCAGCTAGCAGTTCGTAGTGCACGGGGAGCGGCGCCGGCTGGTACTGCTGCGGGTATCTCGTCTCTTCTGCTTTGGCAAAATCCACTCGGAGTCTCCTCTCCGGTCCGCCCAAAGGAAAGCCCCTCATCTGCGCGCAGGCCGCCTGGGCAGCGTCCAAGCTCTCGTACTGGATGTAAGCGAAGCTGTCTCCCTTCACGTAGTCAATAGTCCTGATGCTGCCGAAGCGGTCGAACTCCCTCGCCAGGGCAGCCAAGGAAGTACTGGGACCAAGACCACCCACCCACAGCCTGGTAGTAGGGTTGGCTTTCCCGTAGCCAATTTTGATAGGGTTCCTGCCGACAACGCGGCCCGACATGGCAACCTTGGCCCGATGCGCCATGTCCAAGTTCTGGAACTTGAGGAAAGCGTAAGCCCCGCCTTGGCCCCGGGCGGGCCGCTTGATCACCACTTCTTCGATGATGCCGTACTTCTCAAAGGCGCGCCTCAGCTCCACCTCCGAGACGTTGTGGTCCAGGTTGCCAATGAAGAGGTTGCGGGTTGCTCTCTGATCATCCTCCGGCATCAGGTCTTCCTCAGCCACGATGGGGTAACTGTAAGGGCGGCCGCGCTCGTCATACAGCCCATAATAATCCAGGGCCCTCTCCCGCTCCCGGGAGAGCCCGATGGCGGCCGCTTCCAAAGCGAAGGCGGCTGCAGCGGCATGAGCGTGCCTGGGCCGCGGCTCCCGCAGCAAGGGGCTGGTGACAGGAGAGAGCGATCTCTGCTTGTACTGGTAGGTGCCATGGATGGGCGGCAGGTACCCCAGGGGCTCCGGGGAGGGCGCGGGGGGCGGCGTGCGGCTCCTCCGGCCCCCGCGCAGATAGACCGGCTCCACCTTGAGTGGCCGATCATAGAGGAGCAGCTGTCGGGCCCGGGCGTGCCGGCGGGCGTCGCGGGCGTCCCCGGGGTGTCGGAAGTTGACGTAGGCGACGCGGCCGAGCTCGGGCGTGTGGGAGAGTTTGACACTGATGTCCCCGGCTCCCCCCCCCGCGAAGCGCTGGAAGAGGCGGAACAGGCCGTCCTCCAGCAGCTGGTCGGGCAGGGCCGCGCTCAGCCCGCTCACCAGCAGCGTCTTGTACTCACAGGAGCCGGGCGGCTCCCCGGCCAGGCCCGCCGAGCCCCCCAGCGGCGCCAGCAGCAGCGAGGGCGCGGCGCCCGGCGGCGGCCCGGCCAGCAGCAGCGAGGGGGCCACCACGGCGCCCGGCAGGGCCTTGGCCTTGGGCACGCCGAGGGCCCGGGACGAGGAGGAGGAGGAGGAAGAGGAGGAGGAGGGGGCGGCCTGGCTGCCGCCGCCGCGGGCGGCCGAGGCCGAGCCGCTCCCCGCCGGGCGGTGGTTCGAGTCGCCGCCGCCGCCACCGCTGGCGCGCTCATCGCCGCGGTGGCTGCGGGAGCTGGAGCCGCCTCCGCCGCTGCCGCCGCTGGTGGTGCCGCCGCTGGTGGTGGTGGTGGTGCCGCCGCCGCCGGGCGTGGACTTGTCCCGGCTGCTGCGGGAGGCGCCCGAGCTGCGGTGCGGGCCGCGCCGGCTGCTGCTCTCGCGTTCGCGTTCCCGGGGCCGCTTGGCGGCGGCGGCGCGGCCTCCCCCAGCCCCCGGCGGGCTGGAATCCCGTTCGCTGCCCCGCTTCATGGCGCCGGGGCCCGCGGCTCAGGAGACGCCTCCGGCGGCCGCCGCCATCTTGGACAAAAGGGAACGAAGGCGGCTCCGGCCGCCGCGCCGCGCGGGCCCTACGTCATCGCCCCGCGCCCCCGCCGCATGGCGGCGTCAGGGGCGCGATGGCGCCCGCACAAGAGACGTGACGCCACAGCACCTCCCGCCCGCACGTGACGGCGGGGCGGCCAATAGCGAGGCGGCGCGCGGCGGGCAGATCCCCGCTCCACCCTATCCCCCCCCCCCCAAATTCCGTTCTGAGGGGAGTGGGAGAGGCCTGAGAGGAAAGTGAGGGGTCGGGAATGAGGGGGGGGGGAAGAGGGGGGAGAAAACGACGACGCAATCACGTCACACGTCACGCGTCCGCCCGGTAGAAACCGTTGTACTTTAATGATCGTCGCGTACAGCGCGCGCCGCCTCAGCTACCCCTTCTCCCGCCGCGGGGCGCGCGCGCACGCCTCGGCCGCCTCAGCGCCGGGCCCCGCCTCAGCGCCCGGCCCGGCCCGGCCCGGCCCCGGTGGTGCCCCTCGGGTCCCGGCCCTCCCCCCCCCTCCCCGGCTCCCTCCAGCCCTCAGAGATCTGCCCGGGCGCCGGCGGCCCGCGGCGCGTACTTGGGCATCAGTTCGTGGATGCGTCGGATGAAGTCGGATTTCTCGGCGCAGCCCTTGCAGGCCTCCCCCCAGTCGTCCAGGATCCGCCGCAGCTCCTTGACGCGCAGCTTGCGCAGGTCGGCGGTGCTCAGGTCGATCTGTTTGTCTGCGGGGATAGCGGGGGGGAGAGCAGAGCCCGGCTCAGCATCGCACCCCCACCCCCCCACCACCTCCTGCACCCCCCTCAGCCCCAGGGGGGGATCGCGGCTGTGAGGGGTCCGGCAGTGGCTCCTGAGACCCACATGGGAGGCCAGGAAGCCAAAACAGGAGAGGGATGAAAGGTGCCGGGCTCCCGGAGGATGGAAGAACCATCTAAGTTAGGCTTTTGAGAGCAGATAAGGTTTAAAACACTAAAAGTCGTTAGTAGAAGCCAGAAAGCTTGGTTGCAGCTTAGATGTAGGAGATCCACAAACAGCCCTGAAACCTCCTTTATTACATCAACAGCGATACTTCAGTTCTCTCTTCCACTGGATAAATAAAAAGCAGCAGAGTGATGTCAGAGGAGAGATAACAAGTGATAACAACAAACGGCTTTTTAGGAAGCAACAGGACATTAGTGTGAGAAATGAGAAGAACCCACAATCCAAGGGGTGTCCCTGGGGAATGTGAGGGCAGAGACAGAGCAGTCAGGAGGAGGTTATTTCCAAGACTGTTCTTCAGATCAGCCTTTTCAGGAAGAGTAAGTCGTCTAGGAACACGAGAGTTCAAGGAAGGTGGTAAGAAACAGAGTGCTGAATGCTCTGAGCAGGCACCAGAGGAGGTGAGAAAGGAACATTTATCAGCCTGCTCCTGGCAAATGTAAGAGCAGAGAGGACTACAGAGCTTAGCTAAGGGCTCAAACCCTGCGTGTGAGACATCATCCCAGGCCACAGGGCACAGTTGGCTGCTCCCCACCATGAGCTTTACTGCAAGCTGTCCTAAATAAGATACTCCAAATAGCAACATGAGCGCAGTAGTGCCAGTGTGCCTGGGAGATAGTTATTTCAAGGCAGACCAGTGGCTCTGCAGGAGCTAAAAAGGGTTAGTAGCCAACAATCGTACCTGAGCATCTCCATAAAACTCTCTAGGATGTTCATGGAGAGCAACCCAGCCTGGGCAACCTAATTTGGCTAGTGACCTTGCTACGGAATTTAGGACTAAGGAATTTTAGCATGCTGTTTTACCCCAAATGACCACACCCCGGAAAAGCATGGGCATGAACCCTTATGCCAGCAACTCACCGTATTTTAGTTCACAGATCTGACTGTCTTTCTTCTTTAGTTTCTCACAGATCTTTTCCACTGGGATGTGATGACTCATTGGCTTTGATACCTCGTTAATGATTTTGGTGGCTGCATCACTTGTGGCCCCAACATAGTAGCACTAGAAGGAAGAAAAGCATGAGGTGGAGATGCATGGAAAAACACTTCTAAAAGAAGAGTTTTCTATCCATCTTCTCTCCTGGGTTGGTTTTGCAGCGAGATGCTTACTGTTACAGAACCCTCCCCCAAGTGACCACCACAGATAGGCAAAAGGGAGCCTAACTCTGAGCTCAGGGTACTGGGCAGACATTTCCCATCACACTGCTTTTAAAGCTGTGGAGGCTGGTTGTCTTGTTTCTCAACCTTTTTTTTTTTTTTTAAAATAAATTAAAAAAAAAAACGGATTGAGAATAAAGCCTTCTTCATTCAAAGAGAAAGACTTTCTGAGGCGTTCCCCCTCTGCATTTCTGGTGTCCCTCTGTAGTTCTCTTTTTAAGAAGAGTTCAGGGCCTTTACCTTGGGGCTCTTCATTCCAGTTTAGTAAGGACAATTTGGTTTTCTTTTATTTAGCTTTCATCAAAACAGCTGAAAAGCATAAATATTTTAACAGCTTATATAGCACCCCAAATACAGTCTAAGAGACAGCAATAAAAGCTTTGTAATCCCCAGCACTTCAGTAAGAAGGAGAAACAAGGTCAGCCAGTAAGATGTCTGTTGACAGTAGGTTGTTTTTTTTTTTTTAAGGTGAAGAGATCGAACTCCTCAAGTCTTATCTGATAAAAAAAATACAGGACCAAGTGTAGCTGCAGAGCTAGGAATAACACCCCTGGGAAGCCACAGTGTACAAACTCAGAAGCACTAGTTTCCCCTTGTTTGCCAAGTATTCTACAACTTATACCCTCAGGAGGCGAGTATCAATACTACTACTACTTACCAGGCGGTTCTCTTTGCCTTTTGCTTCTTTGCAGGATTTCAAGAGCTCCTTTTCAATACTGGCAGGTGTGAACTCAACATCGTTGTCCTTCAGACTCTGGTAGAACCTTCCCAGGAACGTGACACACACTGGAAAGGAAGACAGATGGAGTTATCTGCCACTGCAGTAAGGTCCTGGCAGCTCTTAGAGGGAAACAGAATAAGGGATTTGGAGAACAGAACTTCTAGAAGCGGCATTAGCAATCAGTGAATTCACACACATTTCAGTTAAGTCTTTCAGATCACAGATAAATCAACAATATGCCCCGCTGTTTTTGGTGGGTTTTGGACAATCTGAGAAACCCGATCCATGGACGTGTCCAGTGTCTTCTGTCCACTGTCCTGAGCGAGCAGCAGGATTCAGACAAGGGACACAACGCAAAACCGTGCCTATGCAAAAAGGTAAACTTAGTTTTCTGTTGTATTCTTGCTGCTTTGGGAAGCAATTTGCGAGACCACAGGCTTCAAAACCAGTTCTGATTAAAACCCAACTCTTGCTACAGAATCCTGTTACAGACTCCAGGTGTGCGGATTTTAGTAACACAGTATCGCCCATTAGCAAGTTGGTTCAGTTCATTGGGCAAGTTATTTCCAAGAGAAAAAGAAATTAATGTGATCAGGCGCTCTCTCCACTCGGCACATTTCTCCTCTCTTCATTCCCACACGCTCCTGAATTGGCTTTGGATTGAGAAGGGGAAGAGTCTTAAAGATAACGAAACTCCCACAAGTGCAGTTGAGAGGACAGATCCGAGTCCCTGCCCACGGGGAGGGCAGATACAACTGAGTCCTTGGGCTTTTCCTTCGGCAGCAGTCAGCTCCTGACTCAGCCCAGCACACGCGCTGTGCCTCGCCAGGGAGGAGGGTGGACGGCTAGGGTGACAAGAGCATGCAGGGTCTGTGTGACGGAGAGGGGACACTGCCAGTTGGCCCACTGTCAGATTTCGCTCGACTCGCCTGTGAACATCGGCATCGCCTGGACCCAGAGCTCTGCGGCCCCAGCAGTTCCTGCAGCAGGACCTGTGGATTCTCACGACTTCCCAGGTGACAGACAAGCGCAGGCACTGGCCTGCCTCTAGAGGAAAGGCACGAGTTAGGTCTTTGATGCGATTTGTTTGCCCTGACAGGAAGGGATGGGCAAATATTATTGTCATTAGCAACTGGTATTTAACTCTGAACGGGAGCCATGGCACAGGAAATGGGCGAATACAGGAGAGCAAGTATGACTGTCACAAGTAGAAACTTAGTCTCCATTTAAGACTAGAAGTAATTATCAGCTGGGCCATATAGAAAAAAAAATTTTTTTTTTGGTATGCATATAACAGCATAATTTACTTCACATCAGTTTATCCCCAGTCACAGACACACATTGATATCCACTGTGCGCTGTTTGGAAGTGAAAACCTTTGTAAGGAACAGAGACGGGGCAGGCAGCGGGGCCGGCGCCCGCGGCAGAAACAAGTTTCCGACCCGGCGCTGGGGCAGCAGCCCGAAGTCCTGCTGTACCGCGCTCCCTCCCCTCGCACAGGGGCGAGCACCGCGACCTCCCAACCGGCTCCGACAGCCCCAACTCGAGGTTTTTTCCTGCTTCACCCGGGGAATCTGTTCCGGACCCAAAGCGGTGTAATTTGCCGGGCGGCTCGACGGCTCCCACCCGGAGCTGCGGTAGGTGTTTCCGATCCGCTGAACGCCGCCTCTGTTTTCAGGCATTACCGGGACGGACAGAGGGCTGCAGCATCCCCGGGGGGAGAGGGGCCCGCCCGGCCGCCACGCCCGCGCCTCCCGGGACCGGCGCTGCTCCTCCCCGAGCCACTCCGTCTGCCAACGGCACCCGGGCAGCACTCCCGGCCCGGCCTGTCGGCACTTGGGCGGACTTCGGAGACTTTCGTGACGCGGGAGGAACCGCTCCCACCGGCCCGGCCCGGCCCCCCCGACCCTTCACACCAGCGAGCGGGCCGGGCTGCGGGAGGCGGCGGCCTCACCTCACTTCACCTCGTCTCACTTCACCTCACCGGGCCCGGGGGCCGCCAGCCAGGCCGGGCCCGCCCCCCCTCCGGCCCGGCTCCACTCACCCTCGCACTCCCCGTCGCGCAGGGCCCGGCTGCCGGCCGGCAGCAGGAGCAGGGCCAGCGCCGCCCAGAGCCCGTGGGCCGCCCGCATCCCGCCTCGCTCGGCAGCCCGCGCGCACTGCGCCCGTCGCACCGGCACCGCCACCCCCGCGCCGCCGGCTTCCCCCCCACGCCGCCGCCGCTCTCGCCCCATTGGCCCGCCTCTCGCCCGGCTTCCACGCTGCCCCCTCCCATTGGCCGCTCTGCTGCCTCCACGGGAGAGTTGGCGGCCGCTGATTGGGGGAGGCAGCGGAACGCGAGTTTCCCCGCCTCCCTTGGCCGCCATTTTTGTTAAGGGAAAAACCTCCTCGTGCGCTTCCTAAGGGTTGCCTGTGGGCGCCATTTTCCATAGGGGCAGATTCTCACACCTGCGGCGGAGGGGCGCGGCGAGCACGGCTCTGCCGTCGCTCGCCGTCAGTAGCTGCCTTGGGGCAGGGCTGAGCGGTACCCGAGGGCTACGTCTGGCCAGGATGGGCATCGGGAGCAGGCGGGCAGCGCGGGATGTGCCTTCGCCTGCTGGCTGTAACAGGGTGGCGGTTCGGGGCACGCTGAGGTGAGGCTGAGGAGACGGCCCGAGGCCCTCGGGCAGCGTGGGGTTTGGTGCCCGTGGGAGCTTCAGGACGTGCTTTTCTGGGCTGACTGACTCCTGTGAGGGGCGGTGGATTGGAGGATTCCTTGGGGACCAACTTCTGCCCCCCTTAGTGTCAACGCTGACAGAGCGGGTGATTTTTGGTAATGCCTGTACCCTCTGTGAGTTATAAGGCCTCAATTCTTTGAGGTGGGATGGCTGAAAGCTGAGTGGTTAAATTAACAACTAGTGAGCGGCTTCTTTCTGGCTTTTTATACAAAAAAAAAAATTTTTTGTATAGCTAAGGAGAAAATTAAGATTTTTTTTTAATATATGTTTTTTAATTCCTATCTCAGCCACTGTGCCTATCACCATCTGTTCCCAGAGCCTTTACAGGGTGTGCTGGGAACTGCCTTGAGCAATCCCCAATGCTATGAATTTATAACTTCAGTCCTTCAGAAGATGTAGGCTAGTTGGGGAAGTAGTGCACCCTATTGATATGCTTCTTTTCTTAGGGTCTATATGTTTAACAGTACATGTCCTAGGATATCATTCTAGTAAGGGAAAGTAGAGGCAAAGTTATATAGCTCTGTGTTCCGATGGGGGGGGAGCACCTATCTTAGCTTGCTGGGTTCTCTTGGTGCAGGAAGACTTAACGAGGCAGCCTAGTTGTGCCTGCGGCAAGCAAAGCCATAGGGAATTTTTCAGTGTCTAACTTTTCTTGCAGGTCATCAGCTGCAAACTATAAGTCTTGACAAGGAGAGACAGGGAGGAGGGGAGGAGGACCAACCTGGTTCAGCAAAGGTCACGTAGCAGGTGAGCACTAATTAGGACACTGTATCTTGCCTGTGTGAATATATCACATCTGTTTCATCAGATAGAAGAGGTGGCTTTTCACCTTTCTAGACCTCATTATATCTCAAAATGTGTTTATTAAGATTGGTAATGATATTATTGTCTTGTTTTTGTTGTGGTTTTTTTTAAGTCAGTCCATAATGATTTCCAGAATTAGTGAATATCAATGTACTTTAGGAAGACTATTGGCTTTTCTAAATTTATACCAATTGGCCACTAAAGTCACTTAGTTGTGACTGTGAAGAGAAGTGGTTCTTAAATTTCACTTGTTTCCTGGTGGGATAGTGGGCAAAAGAGCTACAAGATGAAGTAGCTTATTAATTAGTTGGAAGTCGGGCTTAAATTCAGAATTCCCTGAATTTCGGAGCTTCACAATAAGGAGGAAGTTTAACTGTCAAAGGAGTGCAGTTGTGAAACAGATCTTCAAGCAAAGTAGGAATTTTGTACATTTTTATAGAACAGACTGTGACAGGAGGGGGCGATTTTTATTTGTGTTGTGGTTACAGCCGAAATCACTGCAACTGGACGGACAGATGGCCCTTCCCCCCAAAAAAGAGAGGAGAGGAAGAGATAAAGAGAGAGAGAGCAGTTTAGAACAAACTAAACTACTTTAATGAAGAATTAATATTAAAATAATAATAAAAAAAAGAAAAATAATGAAATAGATACAATATATATAAAACTGTATCAAGCTCCCAGGATATCAGTCCCGTCACCGGCAGGCACTGGGGAAGTCCCAGACTGGACTCAGCAACGGATGAGAACTGGATTCCAGCTCTGGAGTCAGGCACACACAGATCAGGATCAAAGGCAGATGAACAGACAGGGTCCTCTTTGGACGTCGGCCATCCTGGTAGAAGCCAAAGGAGCAGGAGAGGAGGGCTGGCCCTTTGATCCCTCAGCCTTTATACTGAGCATGGGGCAGATGGGATGGAATACTCCAGTTGGTCAGGTTTGGGTCACCTGTTCTGTCCGTTCCTCCCCTCAGGTGGGACCCCTCTACGCTTTTCCGTTTCCGACCCTCTAAGGGGCAAATAACGAAAATTGGCTGACCTTGGTTGTTATAGCAGTAAGTGTAAGCATGGGCCTCTCTGCTTACCATTCCTTGGCATGTAGCACAAACATTGGCCTTATCATCCTGAGAACGAGCAGTTTTCTCTACAATATGCCGTTAATTTCACAGAGTCAGAGGAGGCGTAACTAAAACTGTAAAAATTACAGAACACAAAATTGATTCAGTTTTACCTCAAACCGGGACAATTTGGTTTTGGATTGGGAAATGAGTGTCTATGTGTTTCAATACAGGACCCTCAAATGGCCTTGAGGAAGAGCAAAGACTCTTTTTTATTTTTTTTCCTTTTTTGTTTATATTTTCTTTTTATATATAGTTTATTATATAGTTATGTATTTTCCAACATTCCAGCAATTAGGAAAGATTGCCTTCTTTTTACCTACTGCTTCTTTTTTAAGCCATGGCTAGTTTTCTAGGGTTCTGTCCATTCCACCACCCTCCAGCCGCTGTCTTTCTCTGCATCATTAGGGGTTTATCACGGCTGAAGGCTGGTTGCTGGACAGCTTGTGCTGGTCCTCAATGGCATTGGGACATTCTGGCTGTTACCAATCTAAATTGGATGGGTATTGAAAAGGTGACTCACCTCACCTCTCCCCTTGCCTCTTAAATGTAGCCTTTAATTTCCACATATATAAACAGTAGGAAGACTGACTGACATCCAGAGATTTTCCTTTGGTGGCACCTGCTCAGGAGACTGAGTTGCGTCAAGTTTCACGGTTCCTGGTGTTAAATCCACTCTTAAAAGTGACTGGGATAAGGATTTAGTTTTGGATACAGAAGTTGGTTGTTTTTATTGTTTAAAAACCCCTCGGCTGTTAGGGAGGCTTTAGCTCCTGTTTCACTTTCACAGTTTAATGCTTGAGTTAAAACTATAGGTGTGGGAGGATATTTAGCAATTAATTCCCTCTTTGGAATAAGAGACAAGAACAAGGAAGGATATGAGGTCGTCTTGCATGTGAGAATTTGATAGACAAAGTGTGGGTGGAGTTTTACGTTTTTACTAGGAAGATGCAAAGGGTGTGGGAGCCAGTGATGAGGCTAGTCCTGCTCTAAACTGTGTGCTTAGACTGATTAAATAGCAAATATTAGCTCTCTTCTGAGGAGGTTGCTGGTGCTATGTCCATTGTGGTTGCTGTACCTACGGGATGCCAGAGGAACAGGGGTGGTTGTGCTTGTTTCCCTGTGCTCGTCGAAGTGCTTGGCTGTGGGTTTGATTGTAGTATTAGCTAAGCCAAATAGTACTGAAGAGGTGAGGTGCTGGGAGACTGGAGAGTGACTGTGCCAGTAAACGGTCACAGACTTAGAGCTGGAGCATGTGGCAGAGTGAGGAATAAACCTCTTGTGACTTCTGGTCAGTTATTTGGCTAGCTTTGGGAGCTACTTCTGATGGTAGCACAGAGTGCCATATGACGGAGGGGTAGTCTGCTGGGAGTTTAGTGTTGCACGTGACTGTTCTCCAGGCCGTGGGTGGTTTTACTGTAAAGGATAGGCTTTATTCCATGGTATCTGGGCATGTATGAGTGAGAGAAAGGTGGGTGATTTAAAGAATGCGTAAATAGAATGTCCCTCTTAAATTTTGCATGTGGAAAAGGGTGTTGTTTAGAGAGAACGAGCTCTTAGGAAGAAGCAGAAATTTATTCCAGCATTTAAATGGTTTGCTTGTTTTCACCATTGATGATCACCGGAGTTGGGATTGAGGTTGTTTCTAACCAGGCAATTTCTGTAGCTGAAAATGCTCTACATGGGGGGGAGGGGGGGGGGGGAAGGAAAAAGAAAAAGAGGAATGATGGTAGCTGTGATGATGTAGCTGTGTTTCGTTTTGTGCTGGGGGCTCCTGCAGCATATGGTTTTGAGGGCTAGTAGTACGAAAGGAAGATGTGAGCAGGGTAGAGCTAATAGGGGAGATGGCGTATGAACACCTCTTAAATAGCTGTCTGATAAGAAGAGGTCATAGAATGGTTTGGGTTGGAAGGCACCTTCAAGATCATCTTGTTTCAAAGCCCCCCTGCCCTGGGCAGGGACATCACCCACCAGACCAGGTTGCTCCAAGCCCCATCCAGCCTGGCCTTGAACCCCTCCAGGGATGGGGCAGCCACAGCTT